>JAKLNL010000012.1:418021-828772 GCA_022814505.1 Talaromyces liani
TAAAGATCAATTATAACTAAAAGAATACATTATTCATACAATTGGGTATCTCTTATTAAGGTATCAAGAACTGCTGCAGAGTGTCGCGTGGCAGCCTGAGTCGAGCCAATCAACATTTAGCATTAAAGATCAATTATAACTAAAAGAATACATTATTCATACAATTGGGTATCTCTTATTAAGGTATCAAGAACTGCTGCTATGCACTCGGTGCCATATTGCAACAGCAGCGGCTCCAGCACATACGACAGCACCTAGAGCAATACCCCAAGACATCCACTTGCTTTCCAAGTCCTCCTCAGTCCGTGGGAAGGTCGTGCTAGGATCCATTGCTGCCTCCGCAATATGAACAAAGACCTCCTGGATTGAACTCCACGTAACGCTGACATGCAGCGGTGGCGCCGGTAAGCCAAGTCGTGCTGTATATTCATGAGGTTGGCATTCCGCACGTTGTGTGGTACGATCCAAATCTGCCTTCAAGGCAAGAAATATACTGGGTAGTTCTTCGAGATGAGGGTATTTGTCACGAAGTTTGGTGATATAAGCAAATGAGTCTGGGTCTGAAGAGTCGTAGGTGTATGCGATCACGTCGCATTGATCCAACAATTTGCTCTGATTCTCCAACAATGCTGGTTCCAATTCGCCCAGCTCATCTAAAATGAGGTAGCATTGCTTTCCACCGGGAAGCTCGACGGTGTTGACCGCAGTGCGTGGTTGAATCGTAGGATGGTACGTATTGCTGAAACCGCGGGAAAGAAAGGCGTCGAGAAGTGACGACTTGCCTGCACCAGCAGCACCTAGGACATGACAAAGAACCACATTACGACCGACCCTGCCCGGACGTCGTCGTCGCTTACGTGGTTTCGTAACTTTGAGAGCTGCCGTTGTAGATGGATTGCTACGATCCGATGATTCAAACCCGAGGTAAGCGAGGTATTCCAGAGTAGTTTTTGGAGACGTAAAAGTCGTCATACTCCACTGAGCCAGCCAGCCTTGGAGAGTGACATGACCTGCCTCATTTCGTACCGTAGACGATGGGAAAGAGTCATCTGCCCAAGAACTTGGCAGCCCCGGCGTAGGTGCAAACAGAGATGCCAATTCAGAGTCGTTGAGCCCTCCATCATTGTCCTTGTCAGATAGCAGGAATAAATCGACCAAGAAGCGATAGCCTTCTGGAGACAACTCGGCAGATGAGAAAGGTGGAACCTCGAATTTAGGGTGAAGATATGTTTCTTGCAATGAAAGGTTATCGGTATATTGAAAGGTTCGTAGAATGATCCACACAGTCTCATGGCGACCTTTTTCGGCATAAAGCTTATTTAGGTGGAGAAATCCTCTTGATGTGATTCCGGCCGGGGTCACAGCATCCGGATAGGCTTTTGATATTGTTTCCTTGATATGGACGAGGTCTTCCTCACTGAGTGGTTTCCCGAAGCACTTCAATTGGAAATCCTCAATCTCTTTGTCGGATAGAAACCCATCTCTATCTTTGTCGCATAGATAGAAAATACGTTGTAGCGCAGCGACTGCAGCAGGCTTGAGCACTGACTCTTTGGAATCGAATAACGGAGCAATCGGATGTGTCACGGCTTTCTGACATAGGAAGAAGGCTTCATTGACGTTTCGATGTTGACGGGCACTGGAGCGAATGCACGAATCAATTTCCTTAAACTCAGCCATAACCGGTAGCATTTCTTCATCAATCACTTGGGCATCAGTTGTATCCGTCGCAAGATCGGCCTTGTTGGCGCATAACACCACTGGGACGTTTACGCCGAGAGATCGGAAGTGAGGAAGCCAGAACAGGGCGACTCGTTCGTAGCTATAATGGTCGGAATATACGAGCAGAATAACGTTCGACTTTCGGATTTCGCGGGCCAAGTTGCCGCGTTCTTGAGGAAGCGCCGACGTGTCGACGACCGTTGTAGTGGTGACATTTTCAGGAGTGCCGATTGTAGGCGGAATGGTAATCTGTGGCAGGACCGGTTGGATCTTATTTGTGACGAATACGCCTTTGACGAGGGAGGTGATTAAGCTAGATTTGCCAGTGCCCTCGTCACCGCAAACACAGATGCGGACTGTTCGACGACATCAGTTGGCTTCGTGAAGACTGTTTATATTCGAGATGACGGAACTGTACCTGTAGCCATCTTTAAAAAGATCTCTGCTATGGCCAAAAATTCAGCAAATCATAGTTCTAGCGGTCACGGCAAGTAGAATTGAGCATCGGATCAGTCGTCAGCAAATAGCAACAAGCCAGATGGTTGATGGAAGTGATGTTCAAGTTGCGACAAGTTGCAACAATTACGGAACGGAAGAATAGCGGAGATGGGCTCTATCCCGGCGCTCTTGCCTCCGTTTAGTCTTTCTATGAACGCCATGTGGAAAGACCGGAATTTACAGTCTATGTCTTGACAAAGAAACTATTATCGATAGGTCATCGAGTCTTCTGCAATTCGACTGAACACAGAAGAATCTGGCCGAAAAAATGAAGTCATCCCAGCAGACGTAGTATCCGCTTACGCCGAGGCCGGTGATATGGGCAGCACAGCCGCACTTGGGACGTACGTACATCATCCCGCTTCCTCCGCATCAACAACACCACCACGTTGCGATTAGCAAGACCGACAACTCTCTTAACGGCCACACCTAATTCTGCCATATATTAACTGCAGAGCCTAATTTTATGGTTCTGTTTGCGACTGTGGTCAAGCTACAGTGTTTGTTTTCGATTTAAACGAGTCCAGCCAGGTCGTTATCTGTGATCGATCCGTTGTTCGGTGTCTTACCGTCACTACCGTGACTACCACAAGCTGCGCTCGTGGGTTTCGCGATAGATTGAAATTGCTCAACTACGCTTTCAATATACAATATGCCTCTGGGAATCCACAACCCACTGCCCTCGTCTATGAGGAGTGAGTCTACCTCCTCTTGAAACATGCTGCGGAGGTTTCCCCGCACAAGGATGTGCGCAGCTAATGTGTCGTTCTATTCTAGGCGAGTGTAAGAAAGCTGGAAAGATTCTTGCTTCGTTCGTTGATCCAAGACAAGCGTTTGGTCCTGATAAGATCATTCCGCCAGAGATTCTGGCCGGTGCGAAGGTAAGGCATTGATAAATGACTCATAGCCTGCCCGAACTCTACTAATCATGCGCTCCTATTTCAGGGTCTCGCTATCCTTTCGGTTCTCAAGGCTGGTTTCTTGGGCTCTGGTCGTTTCGGTTCCGGTGTCGTTGTTGCTCGACTGGCTGACGGATCTTGGTCTGCACCGTCTGCGATCGCTACCGCAGGTGCCGGATTTGGCGGACAGATTGGATTTGAATTGACGGATTTCGTGTTCATTCTCAACGATGCGGCTGCAGTACGTACATTCTCACAGGCCGGAAGTATAACACTCGGTGGAAACGTTTCATTAGCCGCTGGTCCCGTCGGCCGAAACGCCGAGGCAGCAGGAGCGGCCAGTACGAGAGGTGTAGCAGCCGTATTTTCATATTCAAAAACGAAGGGATTGTTTGCCGGTGTTAGTTTGGAAGGAAGTGTGTTGGTGGAACGCAAAGACGCCAATGCGAAATTATACAGCAGCGGTGTCAGTGCTCGCCAGCTCCTATCCGGGGCTGTCCCGCCTCCACCAGCTGCAGAGCCTCTGATGCGGGTGCTCAATTCCCGTGTGTTTTCTGGCGGCCGGGCAGGAGCTGACTCCATGTATAATGATATTCCCATCTACGACGATTCACATGATGATTCACTGTGGGAAGGTCGCCGGGGCACCGCTTACGGAGAAGGACAACGGAGGGAACGTGCTGGATCCAGGGCGACAGATACCTACGATGATTACGAGTATCGAGACCGACCTCGCCGGGCAACGACTTGGCAAGATGACTACTATGATCGACCGAGCTCCGGCAACATGAACCGTTCTAATACAACAAGGACTGGAGGATATGGCAGTGGCGGCGGTGGTGGCTACGACGATGAAGAATTCTTCAGTAATCGCAATAGACCTACGCGTCCAACCGCACCCAAACCTGTGTTTGGCCAGAAGACAGGATCCGCAGCTGGGTTACGGGAAGATCAAGCAGTTGCGCTCTTCACATTTGACGCTGATCAGGAGGGAGATCTTGGTTTCAAGAAAGGCGAGGTTATCACAATTATCAAGCGGACCGAAAAAGCAGAAGATTGGTGGACTGGAAGAATTGGCGATCGGACTGGTATTTTCCCAAGGTATGCATATTGCGTCATCTTTGTATAAATTCATTGCTGACTTTTTACAGCAACTACGTCGACCCTGTTGTGAAATGATTGAATCGTTGATACCTATTCTTCTGTTTACAAACTGAAAATCTCCGGTACAAATACTATCAAGGAGTCTACCTTGTTTCCATTCTTATGATATCTCAGCTGATGCGGACACGACTTGCGTTTGGAGTGATTCTTCTTCTGTTACCTATTGAACCGACCAGTGAATATATGTTTGTTTGTCTTTTTCCACTACATACAGCCTTGTTGTATTGCAGGAATAGAAAAAGCAAGCGGTTTTAGAAAACGGTATCATTTTTACTCTTCGGTCTATCATTGATATGTTGTCCATGCAATGCGAGCGTTTTGATAGGTTAGGGTTTGTTTGAAACCATCGTCGGTTATTTTCTCTAGCTTTACTCCGTATTTTCCGTAAAATAGAAGCTTATATTCAGCGGGGCGAGCCACGTACCCTAAGTTAGTAAGCTACCAGGCAATACGAGGCGAGCCGCAGTTAAACAATCGTATCTGTAAGTCATGACGATCAGCTAGAGTGTAGATTAAAGATGGGGCGGATGATGATCATCCTGGCCCCATTTTAACCAGAATTCCCACGAACCCGATCGCGAAAATGAGGAAACGAGCTGAAGATCGAAAGCCGAGATAAGTTTCTCTAGTTCCTTCCATCTCTAATTATATATATAGTATCTTTCAGCAGATCGCAAATCTCACAGTTCAGCGAATGATTGGAGGACATCATGTGACTGGTTGCCTTTTACGGGGGTTAGCCTTGTCAAGATCGATGGTGACTGGTCGGCTTGACTCGACTGGCTCCTCTTCATCATTTTGATTGTTTTTGTTTTAGTTTGATTTGATTTGTGGGGTATGCACTGGCATAACTAGGTGATTGTTGAGGTACATCTCTGGTCGCTGTTTCGATCCGAGGCGATCCGAACTGTGGCATTCCACAGTCATCCACGTATATAGTAGTGTTCGGACTGAGCGCTCTAGATCCATGGTCTGTCGAGAATGCACGTGCTGTAAGAACGGCCCGATGAACCTACCAAATATCGTCAAGTCAATCAAATGATCCAAGCCAGACACTTGATTAAGAATGAGAGGTATGACTTCTTCAGCCCGAGGCGAGTGCAACAGCGAGTGCCAGGCCGCGTCTTCAGGATTGTGTTAGTACGTTCCTTCCTGGGTACTCCTGCGAGGCTGGCAATCCTAGCATTCCTCGTCGCCGACTGACTTGGACAAGAATAAAATCGAGTCATAACCATGGAACCGACTCGTCCAGACTCCAGTCAAGGCAGAGGACGGAGCCTCGTTGAAGTCGGTACCGCGAGATTGGATTGATTTTGTTCAAGCCTGGTGCAACGCACGTTTCCTGGTTGTGGTGTAACTCGTTCTGCAGAGAGTATATCGGTAGAGTGCATATAGGATCAAGCTGTGATGCGAATCAATTAACCATCTGCATAGACATAAGTTAATGAGTTCGTAAGGAATCTTAGAAAGATAATTTATTGTAACTATGTGTACCTAGGTAGAAGAAGTGGGCGAGCCGGCTTATGCGCGATGCTAACCCAAACGGTGCTGCTGCCCGCTTCTTTTCAACTTAAACAACTTTACTCCTCCGTGCCTAGTCCCTGTCAACTTACTTACTGCCCTACGCTTCGATCCAGACCAACAACCACCACGACAATCTTACAATCGTACATGGTACTGCCGACCTTCATGACTGACACGCCCGTTTGATGTGTTGCGAACGTTGCATGGCTCTACCCTGTCACACCTCCTGGCTTCGATGACTACTACTGGTAGCCCTTTCCATCTGTCGGCCCAGGCGGTGCAACAGCAACCCCGTGTACGCCGCCCCTCTTTTCTGTTCTCTTCGTCATAAGGAACTGTCGATTTCTATATTCATTCTGGACTATCTCCGAGGCGTGTGCGTCGAGTTATTCCGATGCAGGTGCGTTGTTGATTGTTGCATGAGATGTCGTCTTCGCATGTCACCTGAAGGTGCCCGCGTTCGCGCGCGCTGACCTTCCCCTCACTGAATTCAAATTTCTCTTATTTTTTATAAACGCACTTGACATCTTGACACATTTCCTCTGTTATATCAGCTGACTTCTGAAGTACCTGCACCAGACTACCGCCAGTTCCTACGAAGCCGACGGGGGGTATGCCGCGAAACGAGGCCATGTCCCAACATTATCCATAAGTGATGACAACCATCATGTCACAGAGGCGATCGGCCATTTGTACGGCGACAGTTACGATCGAGATGCTAGGAGATTGAGCTTTCTGCCGACACCGCAAGGCGAAACCCTATCAGTAGCAACGCCGAGTCCAAACAATGCAAGTTTAGATGTCGGAAGGAGGGTAGGCGCAGACAACATACTCAAGCCAGAAAGCCCCACGCGGCCTACGGTCACGAAACAGCCGTCCCTTGAAAGAGAGCCATCTTCACCTGTGCACTTGTCGCCAACAGATGCCGCCAACTCCTCATTTCCGCTAACTGATATCGACTATGAATCCAATCCCGATGCCATTAAACAAGAGTACCACACCCTCGCTGCCATACGAAGAATGTCGATGGACGTTACCGGAGACCCCGATTTGCCGTCTTATTCAAATTTCCAGGTACCTGCGGTTGCACCGTCCGCGTCTGACGACGAGAATGATGCCTCCCGACTGTTCTGGGTGCCAGCCCGTCTGCATCCAGAGCTTGCGCCCAAGGAATTCAAATCTTTCCTCGAGAGTAGGAAAGAACAGATACAAAGGAGATCGGGCGACTACTCATCCAGCTTAGGTGTCGAGCGAGAGGATACGAGAGGAGGTCTTCGCCGAAAACGATCGAAATTGTCGAGACAGATTGACGATTCGCAGGAATATGTCGACGGCGCGGACCGTCTAGAAAGAAAACGAGCAGAAGCTCATGATGCGAAGGGAGACACGGCCAGCCCGAACTTACAAATATTAGAGGAGATTGTGAATGATAAGAAGCATGTCAATAAAGAGACCTTGGCTCTACTCGGAGGTATCGAAAAACTTGATTTATCATCGAATGAGGATAAGCCAATTCTTCCCGCCGCGCCTCCGGGTCATAGTCTCAAACGATCTACGAGAACTCAATACCGGAAAGGAAGTTTGAAGAAGGGCGAACGGCTGCCTTATTCGAAGAGACTCGGAAGGACACCAGAGACCCTGGGGAATGTTCTTTCCAGCACTCTGGAAGATCCACCAGCTATCAAACCTTTGATGCGATCGTCAACCGACCCGGGACGAAGTATATCGGATCGCAATATAGAAGACAGACCCAAACCAGTTGCCGCGGTCGCCCCTTCTGCACCAGCACCAGCAACGTCACCACCAGCTAAGAGCACCGCATTACCTCCAGGAAGCACGACGAATTCAACCTTTGAGTCCATGTTAGATCCGAAGGCAGCAAGTTCTTCTCAACGGCAGTGGCAGTCGCGCATCGGCTCAAACGGCCGTTCAACTTTGAATATTCCACCTTCGTCGCAAACAATACCTCAAATAATAGAAACTCCCCCATTATCAGACTCGGAACGACAGTTACAATCTGGGGCCATCCCTGAGCGAACATCCTCAATCGAAGCCTCATATAACAAACGGCAAGCGCCGCAAAGACAGGCTCCACAAGCACAGACTCTTTCAGATATTGCATCACATCCATCGCCATTACCAGGAAATAGTAGTTCACGCACGGACAGTTTGTCTGTAATACCAACTCTAGTTGAAGAAAAGCGGTCAGATAGCAAGAAACACAAAGACAAAAAAGACAGCGATGGAAGCCGAAAGTCAAGTTGGCCTTGGTCTCGTGGATCGGATGATAAGGAAAAACGGAAGGAGGAAGGCAAGAAAAGCAAGAAACAACAACCTATCGGCGCTGAAAGAGCGTATGAGAAGCAAGACAACACCCGGCTTGATGTGCTTCAAAATTCGATTGATAGTGTACCTCGAGGTCGCGAGAGTCTGATCTTGGAACGCCCTGTTGATCAACGATTGGAAGAAGAGCGAAGAAAAGAAAGCCAACGAAAGTCATCGGACTCGAAAAAGGACAAAGAATCAGGACTGCTGTCATCGATATTTGGCGGCGGCAAGAAGAGAAGCGGATCCGATCATAAGAAGAGTCTATCTCGAACATTATCCCCCGAACCAACCTATGTACACCTAATACCGGACCAAGATTACCCATGGACGCGGTTTACGATTATGGAGGAGCGAGCCATATACCGTATGGCGCATATCAAGCTGGCCAACCCTCGTCGACCACTTCATTCTCAGGTTCTTCTCAGCAACTTCATGTATTCATATCTGTCCAAAGTGCAGAAGATGCACCCGCAAATGTCAATACCAACTTCACCAGCCCAGCGAGCTCAGCAGCAACAACAACAGCAGCAACAGCAGCAGCAGACGGACCAACCAGATGAGTATACCCAGTATCAACGTTACCAAGAGGTGAGACCTGCCCTATCGGTTTTATTTGGTTGTCTATCTAACTTTTGTAGCAACAATACTCGGAGCAGACCTACGAAGAGTACAGCTATAGTTCTGACGAACATAGCGATCAATACGCGTCTGATCGACAAGGTTATGAGAATGGTAACGCATATGGAACAAACCATCAGCATTACGATGGCTCGTATGGATCCCTCGGCGACGCTGCGCAATTAGAGAGTGACGAAGAAATGTGGTGAGATCAGAACCATTGCTCTCCTGCGTTGGTTGAAGCGATATGTTTGTTTGAGGTTGAAGGTTGGGGTTTGGCGTTGGTGTGTTTGTTGCATGACTGCTGGATATAATGAAGCGGGTTATCGTTGGGGATGAGATTCTTTGAAGATGGCACTGCCTTCTGTTCCGGTTAATACTGACTATCGTTTATCCTGTCCTGTTTTATTTTATTTTATCTATCTATTTATCATTGGGATTTGCTTTGCACACGGCGTCAGAAACTGGGCATAGCGTCTCGATGGAATGAATGACTGTTTTATTGTTGGTTGTTTCTCTCTTCTGCTCGGTTTGTCGGGTTGCATGTATTGCTTCGCTTGCGTTTTCTATGCTAATAAATGGCCTTACGCTATGTATACTGAATATACACTATAGTCATGAATGAATACCTATGGCACATCGAAATCACACTGCATTCGCCGTTTGGCATTGAACCGCCGTTGATGTAGTTCATTCAAAACGGAAAAGCGCGAGGCTAGAGCGGCGATCATGCTGTCATTTCATATGACACAACTAGAACTATTTAGGCTTAGTGGCCGTCCAATTAAAGGGGGCCTGGGGAGCAGTCACATGATCTTCATCTCAGCCACCGCGAAACTTAGTCTGGGGTTACGTTGAAGACGATGATTTCATTTCAGTTTCAGTTTCAGTGATCAGATTTTTGGCTTTGTTAACGACGAATTCATCGAGAAGAGGATATTGCGAAGACGAGATACGTTACTAGAACACGTTCCAGATAATCAACACGGAAGAAGATACGAACCAGTCGACTCGCATCCGTATAACCTCGCCATTGCGCTTCCGACAGAAACGGAAACAACAGTCTACAAGCATCACAGAGCAGACAACCTCCACCATAATAACCCACCGCCAAAATGAGTGACGCCTACGAAAGAGAATCGTACTTCCAACTCTCCTCCCATCCCAGCGCTTTATATACTTGGATGCTAACTCCGTCAAACAGACAAAACAACGCCCTCCTCAACTCCCTCGCTCAAAAAACCTCTGCCCTCAAATCAGTCACGATAGATATTTACGATAATGCGCGCAACCACGAGACGATCGATAATACTGTACTTCCCCCTCCTCCTATCCTACCAGCTTTGGGACCAGGTTTGCTAACGTTTTTGGGTGATGGTATAGAATGAAGTATTCTCAAACATGTCCACGAGTCTCCGCGGGAGCGCATCGCGATTAACCCGTGCCGCGCGCGCGGGCGACAAGGTCGCTGTTATGAAGGTTGCGGGGATCTGTGTTGGGACTGGAGTTGGGCTGTGGGTTGTTTTGGGGTGGGTTTTTTAAAACATAAAGGGTTGAGGGTTGGGTATATATGGATGTATAAATACGAGAGAGACTGGAGAACTTTGCGCGGTGTTTTTGTTTCATTCACCTCTTTCGTTCATCGCGGTATGGCGTTTTGTTGATATGTCTGGACTGTTTGTTTCGAGGTTGTTATATGGGATGCTCTTTGTTTCGAATTCAAGCATGCCTTTTGCATCAATTATGCTGGCACTTGCCATTGTTCCTATAAATCAGGCTTGAGAATCGTCTCATGGTACATACGTGCATATAAAACGTATGCGTCAGCTATACCTATCTACTATTTCGTTCCGAAGCTAGGGTTTATCTCTTGTTCTTGAGGGCATTATTAGGGCTACGAAAGCATTGACTGGTGCAGTGATATTGGTCTACTCCGACGTACAACCAGGTCAGAGATTTCAATTTTAGCTATCTTGTGCTAGTCCTGATGTCGCCAAGTACATGTAGGAGTGTCTCTGCTCAATCCTCAGTGAAACGTAAGAGTAGGCATGTTCTCTAAGAAGAAGACACGCCAAAAAGGGAAATAGCAAAGAGCTTGGAATTTTTCCGTTTTGGGACATCGTTCCTTGAAGATGCTCAATCTAGGGAAGCAAAATTGACCGAGCCGACTGAAGCAAGTCTAGCGACCAACCTAACAATAATACGTATCGCCTCGCGGCGTAGAGTTCTCCGTGAAAACTCTGAAGTAGCAACTACAAATATGAAACATCGATATCAGAGTGATCTCATGCCGACACCTCCCGACAACATCTAGATCCCCTCGGGCAGCACCGGACAAAAATCCAGCAGATCTGATCGACGCACAAAAGATGAGACTAACAAAGTTCTAGCCCTTTGTGTCCACTTCCATCTATATCGGTGTATCGGTGTGCTATCTGTTCAGGTACATACAAACCTTGATACGTACATGTACGTCTGTATCATGTATCTTACTAGATACATCGGCAGAGGCGTTTTTCCAGGGGACAGGACCCAGCCAATGAATTCAAGACATGCCGACACGAACAGGGCAAAAAGGCAAATGGTGCCATCATCCATGCCCATATATAGTAGTATCCTCAAAAAAAGTCAAGACGGGCCGATAGTAAAAGACACGGCGGGACTTCCCGAGCGAGCTCGACCGTGGGTCAAGCTTATCTTTTTCCTCTCTGAAAAGTAAGTTAGCAAATTTTTACAGAATTTTTTTTTCTCTCGCCTTGTCAGGGGCGGTTGATACGGTATCATCGCAATTCTGTGCTCCGTAGGTCTGGATTATACAGTAACCGGTGAAGGGACTTGCGTACCGAATGTTGAAGTTTTCAGCCCAACAAGCCGAGTTTAACCTGTTATCGGCCAGCCCCGATACGTATGTAGTGGATTATCGGCATCCCGTCCAGCTTTGCTTAAAAAGTTAAGCGAGCCATTTTATCTGATCCATTTGTTTGTTACACCATCCTGTTTGGTCAAGCGTCGAACTGGCATTAGCGGTGCATGCTGCATAGTTCTGGACGGGTATGCATATGTACCTACTACTTAGTTTTAGTGGTTAGCTACGATGGACTCTGTTGAGACTCGAGAGGGTGCTACGTATTTAGGCAAATTGCGAAATGGACTGCATTTATGGATGGTCGGTGATACTCCGTGGAATAACCCCTCTGGAAATTCCTTCTTATCTGTCGCCATCGGTCAGTGACTCAGGTATGTAGCCGCTAGCCACACCGACTCGATTGTCGTCTAATAATGGGTAGTATCAGTTTTTCTGCAACTCGGGCTAGGTCTGTATCAAGTTTCACTTCTTTGGTGGGTCAGACTGGGTCGAGCTTGAAAGTTTTCGGGCAGAGCACAATCTCCAATGTCTATCTGACGGTGTTGTCCAATCACTTACTCCGTACAGAGGATACAATACGGCAGGAAACAGGGTGGTCTGGATCGGATGAAGTACGTACAGACGTAGACGACTGTGAGAGTATGCAATTACATGAATGTACGTATCAGTAGTTATGGTTGTCGATTATATCTATCATCAAGCAGCTGTAAATACTAAACTCCGCGCATATCTCGCGCATATCGGAGCGTCGCCGAGAACCGCCTAGGTAAGAAGAGCACACCTCGCCGTGACCTCGGCCTGGGTACCGTGGCCATATACATTTCTTGGCAATCTCATAGGCAGAGATGTTATCTATGCGATCCATACATACGTAGTCCATATTTATTGACATTTCGTCATCTGCAAGCCCGCAAGCCACACCCAGTTTACACACACACACGCCGTCATAGTCATACAACATAGTATTTGTTCGGTTATTTATTCTAGAACACGTTGTTCGGCGGAGCTAAATGATCTGCGTTTACTAGCGGTCATTTATTCGCGATCACGTAATGTCAATTATTGTATTGATTCTTCTTGAGTCTTGACGAGATACTCAGGCACTCTAGTTATGAATACTACGTCTACTGCGAACGGTGCGACAAGTGTTACAGAGTAGTTGAGAGATATTGACCGATGTGGAACCCAGATTCGAGTCGGCCCTGGCCTGAACCGAACGCTGTTTGCGGTAATTCTTCCAGACTTGGCCCGATCTGTGCTAGTAGAGTATCACGTCAATTATTCCCTTGATTATATAATGTGTATAATTTTTCCATTAACTTAGTTAACTAACTTAGTTAACTAGTTAGTTAATAGTTTGAAGTTTTGTTATCTCTTCCGTTCGTAAGGCATACTGTATACGACTCAGATCATATCATCAGATGCAGCGATCGAGTCACATTATACATACATATGTACGTAAGTACGCAATGTGTATACACATGTACTTCGGCCTCTACACCGATCGCATCAAAGGCCGACATCATACCCATGACTTGTTGAGGCAGTCATATTTTCTCAGTGGTAGTAATTGCGATTGCCTCATTTGTAGTAGAATGACTAGTTTGTAACTTTTTTACGTTTGTGCCGCGATAACCTTTGCAAGATAAGAAGAGTCTGTCCTAGTACGTATTGTATTACTACATAGTTCGTACAGTACTGCCGTACTATTAGCCGATCTGGTAAATCTTCTTCCTATTGCCTGATTGCCTGACGAATCCATATTAGAAATAAGAAGAAGGAGTTGAGCTGAAAGTAGCATTATACATGAGCTATATGATGAGTCTCTGGGATGTCTGCTATCAGGATATCCTCACGCCACCTGACGTGAGTGGAAAAATATCCATGTACTCCTATTATGTATCCTGGGTATGTATGAGACAATACGTACAGACTACTATCGGATGACTGTGGAGTCGACCCGTCCGCTAAGCACGATTCCGGCCTTTAGCCGTTCTTCGGCCCTGCATGGAGGGGCAGACAAGAGTACCCGAATGGCTTTATTGCGTACCGTACTGTCACTCTCCTGCTGACTGTGATTTTTTGTCGCCATTTTCTATCTATGCCTTCGTTTACCTCTGCTATACTCTACTTTCCTATTCACTTTGCTTTTTCGCATCAAGAGAGCGCTCAGCCATATGTCCATCTATATTCATCTATAGATAATCTCTATCTGCAATTGTGAGGATACCTCTACGGTATCCGTGACATGTGCTTTGGTCTGACATGGAGGCACTGAGTTTCCTCAGTGGTGGTGGCATTGCCAGTAGTGCCAAATACTTTGACATCAGGTGGGTTGTTGACTCTACAATACGATAGACTTTCTTGGTTGTGCGACATTCCATACTAACCCGTCAACTTTCATAGACTGGATGATCAATATGTCGTTTTCCGTGGAAGCGAGCACGAAGCTGCCAGTGCCCATCTACGAGGCACATTGGTGCTTTGTCTCTCCGAACCGCTTACTATCAAGCATCTCAAACTGTCGTTGACCGGCATGTCGCGGATATGGTATGACCTTGCTTCTCCTGTCGAACGTGATATACCTCGGCTGACCAATGGCTGACTCATAGCTGGCATCTCCCCTCTAGCGCTACAGCAGGTGGCCGCAAACCCTACAAGGAAAAAGTCTTTTTCGAAAAGCAGTGGAAGTTCCGCGATGCCGGAAAGGGAAAAACGGAAATTTTGCCGGCCGATAATTACGAATTTCCTTTTGACGTTATATTGGAGGGTTCCCTGCCGGAAAGCGTGGAAGGACTGCACGATACATGGGTTACGTACCGGTTCAAAGCGGAGATTGGCAGGAAATATGCTCGCGACATCGTCATCCGGAAGCCGCTGCGCATTGTGCGAACGTTGGATCCGAGTGCTCTGGAGCTAGCACATGCCATGGTCAGTTCTCCCTCGATTCGCGGCGACATTACTTCTTGTTCAGTACTAACTGTTTATAGTCGGTGGAAAACATTTGGCCAAATAAAATCGAATATTCTATTAGTACCCCCACGAAAGCCGTTATTTTTGGCACATCGGTGCGCATCGATTTTCGTCTCATTCCTCTCTTGAAAGGGCTAAAGATCGGGACGATTACATCACAACTTATTGAAACTCATGAACTTACCATGAACCCGGATGATCCTACGACCGTTCAAAATACTTACAAATCGACGCGGACGATCAAAACTGATGATTACGAATTGAACGAAGACGAGCAGCTGGAGATTTTGGATGAGACAGCCGAAGGATTCCAGTTTCATCGCACATTGGACATTCCCCATTCGTTATCGCGGTGTCTACAGGATACGGATGTAAAAGGCATCAAGATTCGTCATAAGCTCAAATTCAGAATACAGTTGCACAACCCGGACGGACACACTAGCGAGGTGAGTTGTTTGTTCGGCAGGAGAAGAAAGAACCAAGCTAATTATGAACAGTTACGCGCCACGCTACCTGTTTCCGTTTTGATTTCACCCGATTTGCGCATCGACGATAACAATACGCTCATTGAAGATGGCGCCATCGCACGTCAGCAAGCAGCAGACGAATTCGCAAACCAAGCACCCCCTCTTTACGGACAACACACATTTGATCGTCTATACAGCGAAATCGACATCAGCGGATACCGCACGCCTGGACCAATGAGCGGCTCTGCTACACCCTTTGGCGCATTGAGCAGGAATATTTCGTCTGAAGACCTTCCTTCGCTGGAGGCAATCACCAACGGAGACATCTCTGCCTCGGCACTGCACAGCCGACTTAGCCATCTTCATGACACTCGCGGCACTCTCTCTTCGTCTCCCGGTACCGGCGACAGCCACGATTCAGAACACGGCCCAACAGCACCTGGTAATCCCCTAGACTACTTTAGTCACATGAATGGGCGCCAATCCGGCGGCAACTCTCATTCCCACAGCCCCGAGAACGGCTCTCGACGAGCTTCCGACGAACAAGACCGCGATCATCCGGATTCTACCGTGCCGTCAGGAATGGTCACGCCGCATCAACCACAATACATGGAAGTTGAAACGTTGAGTCGCGTACCGAGTTATTCCACCGCCATGAGATCGTCTGCTCGAACTCAATACGATAGCGAGCTGCCGGATTACGATGCTGCTATACTGAGCTCCGCACCACGACCGCCACCTCCCCCGCAACAGGCGTATCTCCGTAGCTCAGGTACGTCGTCGCCTACCCGGATGTCGACACTTAATGAGACACTCCATCGACCGTTTTTCGGCCACGGACATGACGACGATGAGCGACGGTTACGTCTTACGCAAGCACGTGTCGATATATAACCTTGACGATCAAACATCTTCATACCACAAGCATTTTTTTCGTCTCCTCTCACTTTTTTCTTTCTGCCAGCTTGTGGGAAAATTCGCATTTATCTTTGGAGTTTATTTCTTTTCACATATCGTTCTTCACCAAGATACCATACTTCGTTTGGATGTCTTTTTTCTTAATTCCTATTCATACTTGTCATGGGGTGGCGTTTGTCATATATACTTTGGATATGTTTTGGTAATATACGGCGTTCTCTTCTTGCGTCCAGTTCTCTTTTCGCACTTTTTTGAATTTTTCATTTTTATAGAGGCTTGACAGGTGGGACACGGAAATAGCACGTTCCCATCAATGAGGACGATGACATGAATGATGCGATGGCATGTATTGTATTTATTTCTGTGCATGGGTACATGTTACCATTAAATATGAATATCAATCTGATCGAGAATAATGACAGTGGCTGCTCCACAAACCCCGATTGCGCTAGTCTGTTTTTGGGAATGGAAATTGGTTACCTTAAATTCCAGAATAGGGTTAGTAGGGCTCCTTGCAGCGACGCATTGTGGCTGTTCCTTTTTTTGGTGTTCGCGCTAGGCTGGATGGAGACTAGGTGGATGTGCCTGAGAGATCGATGGAATGTTGTGGTTTATTTACCTCCTAGATGATCGATCATACAAGTCTTCAGGATATAGTCTATGCAATTGTTTAGATCAAATATAGGATATTCTCTGTTAAAGTGTGAATTATTCGATACTATATAGGGATACGTAGGTGGCTAGGTGCCTATTGGTCATTGGCCACAAAAAGGGGTCAAGGCAACCGATGCCCAATCAGGAAAAGCGTCTAGGTGAGGTCATAAGCTCTGTCGATCGAACTGCACACCACGATCATTGTTACTTCAGATTTGTTTTCGGTCTTAAAATATTTTAGACTTTCCTCCTGGATTATATTATCATCTTTTATACTATCTACATCATACTCGTTCTTATATCTATCAGGTCATCTAATTGTGTTCTATAAGTAAGTTCCCCTGAGTTGTGTATCCATGGTTAGGCTTCATCCCCGCATCCCCGCCATGGAATGTCTGTATAGCATACTCCGTACTAACGCTCATTTAACAGAAAGCGAAAAAGGAAAATGTCAGCCGCCCTACCGCACCGCACTGCGACCACCCACAGCATCGCTACAACCTCCACGAGCGACGACGAAGGCGTTATCGGCGAGGATACCAGCGAGGTTTGTCGACACCACCAATTGGAGGGATTACCTAGTACGTACTAAGCATACGATAGACAGCGCGCCTGCTGCTCGAGCGTCTGCAGGCATGGAAGCACATGTGTGGATATTTAGAAGAGTACATCGATGCCACGGCCAAGATGCACAAGTCTCAGGCCAAGGACTATGAGAAAGTGCTCAAGGTATTTCTGTTTCCGTCGCCTGAAGGGTATACGACTCATTGCTGACTGTTATTAGACCATCAACAACCCTCTCCGAGAGGGTCACCATTTCGATCAAGGCTTGGAAGGTGTTGCCGGGTTGTTCGAGGTGATGCGCAACAACACACGGGTATGTATACCTTCAATAACCCTCAATAAGACATTGGAATTGACAACGTCAGGGAACCTCCAACATGTACATTGAACTCGACAAGAACCTCAAGGGCCAAGTTCTGCCCATTCTGGAACGACTCCACAAGGAAATCAAGAACAAAGCCAAAGAGCTCAAATCCGGCGCCAGCAAAGGAGGAAAAGCGGTCGACAAGGCTCGTAGCGTTACACAGAAACATATTGAATTGCTTGGCCAGCATGCTGCTGCGTATGGTTCTGCTTTCAACACTAAGATCGAGCCACATCATGATCCTTACGTCTTGCGCCGTGGTATCAATTATCGACTAAACAAGCAGGTCATTGAGGAGAACAACAGCCGCAATGATACTATTGCAGTACAGAACTCATTCTCTGAGTTCGAGGCGCATGTCATCGAGACTGTGCAACTAGCCTTGAACACCTTCTTCCAGTTCATGGGCGGTCAGCTTGACCAACAACGCGCCTTGTACGGCGACATTGTTCAAAATG
The DNA here is from genome assembly GCA_022814505.1 of Talaromyces liani. Lineage (NCBI taxonomy): Eukaryota > Fungi > Ascomycota > Eurotiomycetes > Eurotiales > Trichocomaceae > Talaromyces > Talaromyces liani. Next base: position 436,039 of record JAKLNL010000012.1, read on the forward strand.
CACAAAAGATTCCCACTGACTACGAATGGAATCTCTTCGTCAAGCGCAACGATGGCATCTTGATCGATCCCGAGGCACCTCCTCGATCATTTAGCAACATTTCATTCCCTAACCAAGACCATGCCTCTACCAAGCCTTTGATCGAGGGAACATTGGAGCGCAAGTCTCGCGCTATCATCAAGGGCTTCAGCACCGGCTACTTTGTGGTCACACCCGCCCGCTACTTGCACGAGTTCAAGGATAACGACGATTTCACCAAGGATCCCACTCCTGAACTCTCTCTCTACCTGCCCGACTGCGTCATCGGCGCTATTGACGGCGTAAAATTCCACGTCAAGGGCAAAAACATTTCTAACGGCAAAGTCGGAAACGCCTTCTCGACCACCAGCGAGTTCCAATTCAAGGCACACACCCCCAACGACGCCGAGAAATGGTGGAGAGTCATCAAGGATGCAACTGCTGCCGTCGCGCCGGTTTCGTCGCCTGTGACTGAGTCTGTGCCTCCTATCAATACAAATGTTGGCAATGGTAGCGCTGCTGCTACACCAGTTTCTGGCACGCCAGCTGCAAGCCGCAATGTCAGCGCTACTCAGCCCCCGATTGATAAGGAGGTTGCTGTTGCACCTGAGACTGCGGACGCTGCTCCAGGCGTGAAGCGCAGCGCCAGTCATTACCACACTTCTCCAGGCGGTACTGGAGTATAACTCACGGGCTGCCATTTCATTTCTTTGGATTCTTATTTATTTTTATACCTTTTGGTTAATGTCTCTGATACGGAGACTATAATATTGGGCATTTTTGATTTATCTAGATTGACAACCTAATTCGGATATCCAATCTTGACTACATAATCCCACATACTTAATCAATGTGTTTCCTCTCTCTCTCTCTATCTATCTTCTTCAGGCCTCACCCACTTCAAAACATAAATATCCCTCCTCCCACCACCCCCATATTTGTAACTCGGCATATCCCTCGTGCCCTTCTCAATCGTCTCCTCCAACACAAACCCGCATTTTTGATGCACACGTACCGACCCTTCGTTCCCCACCAGCGCACTACTTTTGAGAATGCGCACATTCATTTTGGGGATGAGCCATTCTGTGATTAGAGTGTTGAGCACGGCGGACATGATTCCTTGTCCGTGGTGGGTGGGTAAGAGCCAGACTTCCGCATACGTCAGTACATCAGTATATCAGTCCATGAAGATAAAAGGGGAGAAAGCGGGCATACATCCAATCCCCCAAACCAAATCCTCATGCCCCACAGCCAACGAATTATTATACGCCTGCGCATTTGTGCGTTTCTCACTGTCTGGCGGGAACTCGTAGAAGGGGTAGCGGCTGATTAGTATATCGCCTATTTTTGGCGCGTCAGATACATCCCCGTCGACATCAGGACTGGCATCAGGATTAGGAGGAGGAGTAGAGGTGAGGGTAGTATCGCGAATGTCGCGGAAGGGGCAGCCATTGTATAACCCTAGCTGATCTGAAGGGTGGTGGAGGATACGTTGACACTCCTCGTACATCATCCGGTGAAAGGCCACGGCATCCTCACGTTTGTATGGGTAAGGTGGTGATTCGAGGAAGGGGTAGACGCGCTCATCATTTAATGCGATGAATGCGGCTTCGATGTCAGGTTGTGGTGGTATTATCTCGTTTTCAATTTTTGTGTCTTGTTCTTGTTGTGGTGGTGGTGGGAGAGAACGGGGAGGGGTGATGATTATATGCGAATGCGGCGCGGGGAGACGAATGTAGGGTTCTTCGCCTTTTGTGTTGAGGTTGACGAGGACCATCTTCACCGGTTGACAGGGTTGAGGTTTTTGGACTCCCTTGTTCTTGCCGAAATCTTCTGATTTACATGATCATGAGGGCAGAGCTGAGGGTATGCTTTGTTTATATACCGAAGATGTAACTGTGGAGTCTGTTCCGACTACACCATGACTCACGCCATCGACCTCGAAGCTGAAACAAAGCTTGCAAATCGTGATAACACCAGGGTCAGGGTTAGCGTCAAGTATGTCTTAATCTACACATGTCCATGGTACTTAATTCCATATGCGTAAAGTACAAGCAATGATTCGTTTCAAAGCTGTATATCACAATTTCTCTCAGTCTTGAGATTTGAACATTAAAGCAAAAAGGTATCTCGGAAAAATATATTAACAAGAAACGAAAAACAATGCCGAAAATTCAACTCGCGCTCGGTGGCTGTCCATGATGCATTAAGCAATGAAGTACGTATTGTTGATTAAAAATCCTCCGGGCTCTCCAGATCTTGTAACTTCTGCCGAAGAAACCGTCCCAATGCAGCTGATTTGGCTTCTAGCGCTAAAAGAATCTCAGGCGTCGTATTCAGATTCAGCGCCGCAAGACGCGCAAGGTCATTATTTCGGTCAATTTCGTACTGCGTTGCGAGTAGACCATCTCCATTTTGCTGCGCTCCGGGTTTTAATGATGACGATGCTGATGTGGGTTTCGTGGCATGGGATGATTGTAATGAAGATGTCGGCGCTTCTTCTGCGGCGTCGTTGGACTCGCCAGCTTCCGTATTGACGGCTGCTTCGGGCTGGTTTTGTAGTTTTTCTGGTCCCACTGCAGCGAGAAGCACCTTATCTGCGATTCTCGTCACAACAGCCACCTGGTTCTCATTCTCAAAGACAATCGAGCCGACGTCGCCTAACGATATAGATGGCGCGGTCATGTATGATGAAGGATGGCTAGCGTGCTTCACTCCGGTCAGGTTTCCTGAAGATGCCGTTCTAGCAAAAGACGTATACGCTGCGCCGTATGTTGCGCTAAGGTTTCGTAGTTGACGAGTCGATAAATCCGATGCATATGCAAATATCGCGCCGTTCGTAGCAAATATTCTTCCAGAGACAAATGGTCAGCCACCTTCCGAAACCTGGTTGATAAAACTCACAGTATGGAGGTGATTTCTGGAGGCGAGAGGTTATCCTCTAGCAGATCGCTGAGGGCCTCGGTATCGAGCATTCGAATATCCGGAAGCGCTGGCGTCATATTGTCGTCGGAATCGATATCTGCATTATTCAACGTAGATGTAGAAGCCTTGTCACTCGAGTCGATAGACTGGACACTATCGGTCTCGTAGCTATCTATAACGGGAGCACGTGTGCAATCTTCCGGGAAGAAGAAACAATTTTCCCAGCCGTCGTCGTCGTGGTAGTCGTATTCGATAGGCTCCGGAGAATATTCCAAAAGGTTCTGCGCGTACTGTACTTGGCACCTGGCCCAGTAAGGAACAAAGTCGGTGTCGGTAGACTTGTGGTGGTTTGGTAGAGTAAGACCGGCCTGCAGTGAAGACTCCATGATTTTGGTTTTAGTCAATTTGCATCACACAGCAGGGCAAGAGGCTCGCTATATAACTTCAAAAAACAAAATTTGACTTTTTGGGACAATAGTCAGACGACAGTCAGCTGGGGAAAGCATCACTAGTTCGTCTGACTAAAAGGTGCGGAGGAGTTCGCAAAAAGCAATAAGAACATGCAAGTGACATTGCAAGCGACAAGGAAAGGAACTCATGTGGGTACACAGCGTCAATGCAGGCAGCATCGTTCATCGACTAATTTGTTGGTGTTTTGCCAGTGCGACATCGTGTTCCAATAGCTCCGATGACTGAGCAGCAATCCGGCGGCTAGGGCGGTAGATGGACTTCTAGGCAAATAACACTAACAAGCATGCCCTCGAATTGGAGCTTGCCTGTGACCTTCTCTGAGGGGGAAAACGCCAGGAGAAAGCCTTGTTGACATCACATACCTTCTTGTTTCAGACCTAGCCGATCACCTGGGGCTGATGCAGGATAATGGATTAATGGAGTGAACTGCACGATCGAGATGATGCAGTTATGCGGCAGCCTCGCAGTAGACGAACCGGTTCAGACTAAGCAAGGGGCTTGAGCACGATGGTCAAGATTGACTTGAGGAATGGTGGAATGAAAAGATAGTTCTAGATTGTCATATCGCCGCGCGTCTTCAGAGTATCGAAGCACAAGTCGTATGAGAGAGATCATGTTAACCTTGGAAGAGACGTCTTGAAGCTTGCAGACGTGGTGGGGAGGAAGTTACTGCACTAGCCGCGTTAACCTTGGTTCTGTACTCCGTAATATTACTTGCACTTACGTATTTCCTTTACGAATACGTAATTACCAGCGTTTCGATCCTAGTCTCGTAACGTACAATAGCAAACGGCTTGTAACAAATCCTTTCTCGAGGCATGAAACTTACTGCTTCCATTGACTCCGCACAGTTTCTTCGCTCTCTGACAGATCTATTTCTTTAGTTTGCACTATATAAACCATTGATTCGCTATATCCAACACATACGACCATAGGGTGTGGAAAACAGGGCTTCCCGTCCGCTCAGCCGTACTTAAGCCACACGCCGGCTGGTTAGTAGTTGGGTGGGTGACCACCAGCGAATCCCAGCTGTTGTATGTTTTTGCTTATGTCGAGGTTTTCTTCTTAGTTTTTTTGCTAGGTGAACACTGACTAAATAGACTAGGGATTTTCTTCTAATGCCTATTTCGCTGTTGTGGCCTCTCTGCCGGCTGATTTTAGCCTGTGACTAGGGAGGCGATGTTAGGGCTAGGTCAGCTAGAACATCATCTAACTTTACTTACTATGTAATCACCTTTTTCGACATATCTCACCACGCTAACATCTATTATGCTCGCGGTTCATTGATATGATTAGTTGCAACATATTGTCGGACCATTTTACCACTAGACCAAAAAGGAGGTCCCCTTAATTGGGGCTTTTTGGTAATGGTTTGTATAGGCTTGTGTGACGGTCAGTATCACGTGACTTTTATATTCTGTTGGAACTAATTCTTGGCATCTCCAGATACGGATTAGTTCACATTGAGAAGCAATAGCTTCATACAACAAATATCGAGAATTTTCTACAGAAATTGACGCCTAGTTGATCATTACGAATCAACTATTGATCGCACAAATCGAGAATATTCGATCTACATCATCTGTCGTTCCTTTATGATATCATTTCTGTGAAATTTGTACGTATAAATACATCCAGATTGACCGACCTGTAATATTGGAGAGAGTGTGCGAATATATCGAACAATATAGTGTAATATACTGTGTATTCCCACTCCCAAGCTTCTTCTTGTTCAACCCTTAGTGCCTTTTCCGTATACGCTCTAGCGCCATTCGGTTCCATTATATTCCAACACATATCGCATATCATTTGATTACTGTCAACTCTATATATGTTAGGGGATTATGAGGCACGCGGTTCATACTGCGATCACCTCTAGGGCGATACCCGATGTCCAGACGAAGAAACCTATTATGACGAGCTTGGACCTGAAGATGCTTTTTTAATGCTAGCTTCTTGTTATCATGGCGGAAGTGCGAATACAATGTCAGACCAGGAGAGATGGAGTATCGTTGTTTTATGACCAAAGGTTATCTTCGACAGGTTGGCTACATACCAAACCCCTTTGTTTTGATATTGTGTGCTAACATGATGGCAGGAAGAAAAGAAATATCTGGCAAATCAAATTCAACAGGTTAAGTAATTCCCAGCTGACCTGCAGCGACTCACGGGAAATTCAGTTAGCACGCCATTACTTGGCTGAGTTAATCTTGAACAAATGTATGCCAGTTTGTCTTTCAAATGAAAGGCTTTATTGCTAGCTGTTGAGCATATGTATTTCTTTCAGGGTCATTGATTGACCTTATAGAAGTTTTTGGTCCGTGGATCGATCTCGATCACGGAGGATACGCAAAATGGCCGAAAATTACGTGGAAAAGGTTAAACTATAGTCCCACAACGTTCAAGCTGATGCGGAAATTGTAGCCTGGTATGCAAGTCACTAGACTGTCGAGTCGAGCTTGTTTACGAAAGGTACCGCGGAACTTCCGTGAAATCTCCGTCTCTACGCCATCTCAGTAATCCAGATAGCAACGACCACCATGTTATTTAAGTATCTTTACTCTGTCTCTCTTCTCTCATCTAGTACTGAATATCAACAGCTCACTGATTCAATTTCGAAAGCAACTCTGTCTTCTAACAACATGGCCGGCTTCCTTCTTGGCCCTGTTTTCCAGCCGCCATCAGGGCTCTGGGCTTCCCCTGAAATGAGAGCCGTTACTACGAATCTGTCCATCTCTTTAATGGACGCTATTCAACATGGTAATAGTAGTTTTGGGGGTTTCGGTGCCAATTCATCCGCAATCTCTATCACGGCGTTGTCTATGGAAGATGACGGAAACTCTCCCTTTTTCGACTTCCATTTCTCGTCTCCCTTCCTGAACCAGTCAGCTGGTAGTACCGAAACTGTGGATAACGCTTCCATGTACAGGATTGGAAGCATTTCCAAGATCTTCACCGTTTATACTATGTTGGTCAATTACGGTTGGGAACATTGGGACGAAGCGATCACGGACTATCTTCCGGAGCTTCAAGACGCCACTGATTTACCTGGTGATACTTCGCTAACGAGTGTCGATTGGAGCAAGATCACAGTCGGTGATCTTGCTTCGCAGCTATCGGGTATTAGCAGGGACTGTGAGTAATCTGTGTTTAAGAGACCGTTCTGACGACAACTAATACCTTGCGAAGATTCTTATGGAGATGTAGCCACTCTTGATATGCCCTGGACAGAGGCAGGACTTCCTCCACTACCATCAGAATATATTCCCGGATGTGGCGGCAATTCTAGTATGCCTCCATGTGATCGCGACGGTACAGTATCCTAATGCACGTTTCTCAAAATTCATATTGACTGTTCTTCTTTCTAGAATACTTCCATGGTCTGCTCCAAAGAGCTCCGGTTATTTTGCCTCAGACGACACCTATCTACTCAAACACCGCCTTCCGACTTCTTGGGTACATCTTGGGGGCCCTCAGCAACATTCCATATGATCAGCTGCTAGACTCTTCGGTCCTTCAGCCTCTGAATTTGACAACGACCTCATATGTGACACCTGCGGAGGGTTCGTGGGTAATTCCAAATGGCGATAGCGCATGGTATCAGAACACCGGTGATGAGACACCGTAAGTATTCCTAGCATCTTGTGCACCACCAACATGTGCTGATAATATCAAAGTACGGCAGGCATGTACTCTTCGTCATCTGATTTGGCAAAGTTTGGTCGCGACATCCTGCTTAGCGAACAGCTTTCCACGCTCGAAACTAGACGCTGGATGAAACCACACTCTCATACTTCATCTCTCACTTTTTCTGTGGGAAGTCCGTGGGAGATTTTCAGGACCAAGAGTCAAATATCACATGGCCGTACCATTGACTTATACACTAAATCGGGAAGTCTTGGACAATACGACTCGCTTCTGGTGATCTCCCCAGACTATGGTGTAGCACTTTCAATCCTGACAGCCGGTTCCAGTAGCGCGGCTGCTGTAAAAATGGCTTCTGAAATGGTTCTTCAGACGTTGATTCCGGCTCTGGAAAATCAAATGCTCCGTCAAGAATGTGATCGACTATGCGGGACCTATGGGTTGTCAGATCAGAGCAAGAACTCGAGTCTTACACTGTCAATGGACACGGATGGTCTCCAAATCGAGCAATGGATAAATCAGGGCGTCGACTTCCTGGAAACCATGAAGGCGTATTCTTCTCAATCTGGCAGCCCACCAATTCAGCGAGTTCTCCTACAGGCAACAAATTTAGAAACTCGATCGGATAGTCCATGCCAAAATGATGATGGATCTCGCCGAGTAAAATACCATGCGATCTTTGATTCAAGCACTGATGAACCGGCTGGGCCAACTCGGATTATGGACCAAACTGCAAATCACTGGAGTTCCATCGATACTCCTATGTATGGAGAGATTGCTTTTGATGACTTCATCCTTCACTTTGATCATACTGGGAATGCTGTCGCGATAGAACCCCGGGTTATGAGAGAAACACTTTCGAAGACTGATGGGGAAGCAAGCAATTCCTCTCGCTTTACCTAGGTAGTTGGCGCATGGACCCGGAATTATAATCCGCATGTATTCGTCAACTCCTGCGGTTCTAATTGAGTTACAGTTTGTATATCATGGGTTGGGTTCTCATCGTTTCATTTCACGCACTGCATTCAGTTCAAAAAAATACAGTGCCCTGGAAGAACCCTATGTATTAAACAATTCTGCGTATTTACGCCCTTACCATTCTTTTGCACTTACCTATGTAGGTAGTATTTTCCTTTTGTCTGATTTATTCAAGCCATATTTAGAGACCTAGGTGACTTGTGATTCGGATTCTGAGATTATATGTATATTTACTTCAATATATTACTATTCAGCTGAAAAACATTTGAAGATGTGCCGCTTGTGCAAGCTAAAGAAGGCAAAAATTGGAATGAATGGCACTAGCTCAGGTCCTTTCTACCTAGGTATGATCTATATATGACTGAACATTGAATTACGACCTCGGGAGCATACCTATTCAAAATGAGATAAGTCCTCCATTTCAATTTTCACTCATCCACTAGTAAAAAATAAAATACATTGCTAATCATCGTCAACGTCTATAACTTGCGATCCGATATTTAAAAAGACCTAGATTGAGCAATTGCATGATTAATTAGTTGCACACCATACAATACATCCCACAACCCGGTAGACATTGAATCAGCAATTTACTCCGCGAAGACTTTCAAAATGTCTCCCCACCAATCCTAGCTGGTGATCAATCCTCTCAAGGACTTGCTTAGTCTGATTATGTGAGGTTGCAGTCGCTGCTGTCTCACGTAACAAACTCGCAGTTTCTATGTAGGTGCTCACGATCTGAAACTTCATATCACCTCCATCGTCTTTTCCCATGCTTCTATGTCTGACGCGTAGCAGTTCTGAGGGGCCGCGTTGACAAAGTTCAATGCCCCGTTGGGCAGACCAATAACACATTCCAGCACATATGTTCCGCAGGATATTAGGTGCAAGATCAACCAACGAGTGTCGCTTAGTGGTATGACCGCTATCGTCCTCAATCTCGTATTGGTTAATCCAGCGACACACACTGGCCATGCCATTCAATACGCGAACACTCTCATGCTCAATCCGAGATGCGAGCACATCGGCTTCTAGAAGGCTTTTGTTATCGTGTTTTATACCGTAGTCCGCGACGATAGCTTCGATCTGCAAGAAGCAGTGGAACTCCAAAGCCCATAAAACTGCTCGGCGCAGGTGAGTATGTTTTTGCTTCCTTGTTATTCTCGTACTAGAGGGGGCCTCCGCCTCGTCTTGCGGCATTTGGTCGAAAGGCTTGAGTTCACCATTTTCCTGGTAATTCCTTCGGAGATGTCGAGGACAGAGAGTTTTGCTCCAATGATGAAGTTGATCGTAGAGACCGTACACATGCTTTGGGTCCACGCCTTGACGCTTAGTGCTGATTGTACACAGTTTCTGTATGATTTCTCGAGCAATAGTAGCCAGTGATACCATGGCGTCGAAGTAGTCGCGAATTTCAATATTTGAAATCTTATTATCACTATCAGTGTTGGGGATGTGTATATGTGAGCTTTGCTTCCGATCAAGACAGTGGAAAGCATCGAGCCCGTATATATGCCAATACAGGAGCATGCGGCGTTGCGCAGCATTTGCCAGACTCTCGGATGAAGATTCCAAGCCTGTAGTATCACAAATCCGGTTCTGTAACATCAATAAAATTAGAGCATCGTGTGTCAGAAATAGACTGCCCAAGTTCGAATGCAGCGCGGACTCGTTTTCGTTTTCGTTCTCTTCATAGTCGTAATCGATCATGAGCGCTAGTGCCTCGAGTTCGTCTAGTCTGACTGTACTGTTTCCCGGTGTGGCGCTTCGAGCTTCTAGAAATACCTTGCGGAACTGGCTTGCATAACGCCGTTCAAGGTCCAATTTGTTTTCTGCCGTGGTAAATGGCATGCCTCGGCATGCGATCGCATATATCAAAGCTGGGCTGCATCTTCCAGAGTAGTAATCTTGCCAAAATGCGTCTTCCACGAGGATTGGAAGATGTAAAGCTGCTAGGTTAAAGTAGGAACGTAGTGCTGCAGTAAGCGTGGAAGGTTCCCCCAAGTTATCCGGAGTCTGAAATCGGTGTATCATTGTCGAACTGCAAACGGTGCTGGTTTGCTCATCGATTCCGTGACTCGAAGAGATTCCATCTGGATTGTTCATCATTGACCAATCAAAAGAACCTTCATTCAGGAATACTTGATCGAGGAATAGCATGTTATCAAGACTCAGACCGAACGTGTCATCAACAGGTAAGTATTCCGGCGCTATTAGAGGAGATGTGTTTTCTTTCTGTTCTTTAGAATGACCGCTTCGAGATACTGTGGCAGGAGTGACAGGGGTTTCCGGAACAAACGCGGGGCATGGAATTTCAGAGAGAGGCGAGCTATCGGCGTTCAATCCACCATTATGATTCCCTGAGCTGCTGATCAAGCGATTTCGCCGTCGAATACGTGCATCGTCGGAGTCTTTTAAGCGGCATTCCAGATTACGAAGCCCACACTGAGTACATGAGGTGATGCCACGGCTTGCCAACAATAATCGATCACATTTGATCTTGCGACGGTAGCAAAAGTCACATGATTCCCGGACAAGGCCACGTTTCAAAGGCATTGCGCATTAAATTCGTTTGAAAAAGGAGAAGAAAAGAAAAGAAATTGGGTAGTTCGAAGAATCTTCGCGGGAGACGGAGAGATGGTTTAGAGTCATCAGTAATTGCCGACGGAGATAGAGCGGGGTTTTCACGGAAGCCCCCGCATTTCAGCCGTAACTCCCGAATCCAGCGTCAAAATTGCACTGCGATTCTTGAATCCTCCGTTGAGATGTTAAAAATATAAAGCGAGTACTAGTCGCCCAATATTTGAACCATGCCGTATGCACTATCAACGAAAATATTAACCCTACATCCGCTATGGAGCAACAAAGTCAATCACTCATTGATACCGACTTCTACGGGTACCTCCCAAGCAAAACAGCAGCTTTATTTGGCATCATATACTTCGGTGTCTCGACAACAATATGCCTCCTTCAAATAGTCTTTGGTCCCTACAAGCATTACTGGATGCTGACTTTAGCGCTTGCGGCATCTGGAGAGGCAATCGGTTGGGGAGGGCGTCTATGGGCTCATAATTCGGTAAGTAAGCCCTAGTTCTAGCTCTGAGACATTCCGGATGACACGACTAATGACTACATGGTATATTACAGCCGTTGGACTGGATGCCCTTTATGATCCAGATTTGCAGTCTCATGATCAGCCCAGTGTTCATTTCCGCCGCTCAATACGTCCTCTTCTGCAAAATTATAGAAAAAGCTGGACGTCGACTCTTCTCTATTCCATCAAAATCACTTTGGATTGGTTTCGTCATTTTCGACGTAATATCTCTCTCCATCCAGACTGTTGGGGGTGTTGAGGTTTCAAGCGCGCAAGACCTCGACGACCTAAACCACGGATCAGACGTGATGCGCTCGGGAATCATCTTCCAGTTCAGCAATACCGTCCTTTTTGCAGTGCTGCTTTTGGGGGCCACTATCAACCTGAAGCGAAGGAGCATCCCGCTGAGTTCTGTAGCAAGATGGCCCATTATCGTTGCGTTGTGTTTGTCAACGCTCATGATTCTAATTCGCAATGCATACCGCATTCTGGAACTGGGTGGTGGATGGAATGGGCATCTGATGCGCACAGAAATATACCTCATCGGCTACGACATGGTCCCTATAGCGGTTGCAGTTGGCATTTTTGTAATATTTTCTCCAAACTTTTTCCTTAGTCCGATAGAGAAGGAAGAGGCTTTGTCGTTGAGTAGTTGGCGTGGTCTTACGCAAGATTCGGAGAGTTGACATGTATATTTTCAGGGTATAGATGGACGATGGGGCGCATTTCGGCTTATTTGCATTCGTTTGATAGATTTTTCATTTTTCACTAGAACAAATACAACCATTTCAATATTATAATGGGGGAAATATCTGTTTTTGATCACCCGAGGTTGTGAATACTTAAGTTAGTTATGTCAATATGATATGTACCTACATCAGATCTAAGCCATGTATTTTCTCCGTGACAGCTGTACCCACATATATAGCACAGTTTTTGTATTCTGATAATGTGATGATATACATGTAGTTGAAGTATCCTTAGAATATATTCTATAGCCAATGTAAAGATGATTGTAGCAAGAATCAACCAAGCTGCGTGTAACCCTTACTTCCCGATCCAAGATTACTCTTCATCCGGTTTGTCTTGTAGTCATCCATTTGAAGCATCCCTGCATTGTATTGCGTTTCAAAAGCTTTTTGCTCGAGTTGACCTTTCTTTCGTTGTGACACGCAACAGAATAGAGCTAAAGCAAGCATGACAACGCCAACAACGGCTGCGACGCTGTAGACAGCAATATGGACGCCATTTGAAAGTTTGTTCCATTTCTCGGAGAGACTTTCCGGAGGTGCTTTGTTTATCGCCGTGTTTGCAGTTGAATTTCCACTGTGTTGACTAGTATTAGTACTCTTCATAACAGACGGATGATACTACACTTACCTCGTCACGTTGATACTCTGATAAGTGCCTGATTGATCCGTATACGTATACTCTTTCCCCGAATGAAAGTCCTGAACACGAAGTTTCTGCACAGTCATCGTAAACGGAAGCTCAGTCCAATTCACATAACCACCGCCCCATTCCAGATTCCCGATAGATTGACCTTGGATACCAACCGGCCAATTACTTATCTTGACTCGACACGGTGTTTGCGGATAGTTCTTGCCATAAACAGTGAGAGGTTCAGAGTAATTGACCGTTCTGACCAGAGTGCCATCGATCCACCACTCCAAACGATCTTGATCCCAGTAAGATGTATAGTTATGGAACTCGGTGTGAGCGTTCAGAACTGTATGAAAACCCCCTCGATCACTCGTCGTCGTATTACCCTTCCCAAAAAAGTCGGATTGCACCGAGCTCGTATTGTAGCCCACCCATTCCCAGTCAATTTCGTCCAGATCATCAGATTGCAAGATCACGCTGCTAATGATCCCCGCTCCTTTGGCCATTTTGACGTGTGCCTCCATCACGCCGAAGAAGATATAGAAATTCGATTGTAGTAGAGTAGATCCATTGACTGCCGTGATCGAGAAATCGGCTCCTTCAGAGGTGTAGTTGATGGCTCCGGTTGTCATGTTCCATAGCTGGTCGTCTAAAGTTGAATTGAATAGCCATGTATGTTCGGTGCCGAGAGCAGGATCGGCTGGGCAGGACTGGTCGAGCGGATTACAGGCGGTTTGGGAAGAGTTAGAGACGGCATTGGCGGCGTTGAAAATGGAGCATAGAACGGTGAATGTAACAGATGCATGATATAATCGACCCATAACGAGTTCCTGTGAATTTATGGATGGTTAACTGAGTGCTGGAAAATTAACACAGCGAAAGGGGGGGAGGTTCCGATAGAAATCAAGAAGGAGAAAATGTGATACTTATAAATGCGATGTAATATCAAAACATGTTTAGTGGCGTATAAATAAGCAATTCCATGACGAAAATTCGGGTACATGTTCTAAAAATATCATGATTCAAGAAAGACTAGAGGTATCCACCCGGTAAAGGGGTTCGCTAGATGATAGCGTGCGATCGAGTAGGGTGACATTTTCAACTCGTAGCCATTGAGATACGACATCTGGAAGCTGGTAGCAGTAATAGTCGATAAAGTGATCTCGAAGAGAAGAACAACATCAGAAAAAAAGTACCTATTTAGGGCAGAAAGACGGGGTAGAATTTAAGCCCCTGAAGGCTCAGGGGGGGCACCAGGGGGGCACCAGGGGGGCACGTAATAGTAGCAGGTCGGATGCATAATCATAGTAGGAGAGACCCAAGTTATTCAAGCAATTGGATTGATCTTTAAAATTCACATTTCAACAATCGAGGCTGTATGTAGCTGGTAGAATCTGCCTGTAGGGGGCCACATGCAACGTTTAGGGCTAATCTTGTATTACTAAGCGGTTAAATATCAGTAACTACACCTGCTTTTATTTTCATGCTGTATTTGATAGATGAAGTTGCTTACCTATCAGGCTTTGTATATCTTAGGCATTCCTTGTTCTCGCTTTATCGACGTGATCTTCTTGGACATCTAATAAGAAGCAAAATGCTTCTTTTGTCAAATCGGTCTTGTTGGATTCTCAGATCGATCCACAAGTGCACATACCCTGGTTGCAACCCGAAGACTCACAATTCTGCGTATATGAAGCCGGATCCTCATAGCATTTTAAATAAAGATATATCGGGGCAGCGATTGCAAGATTGATGCCACGCTAGGATCAACGTTAGGGACCCGACTCTGAGCATAAGTCCACACATCACCCATACACCGCGCATTATGCAAATCTAATGGATCGCCAACTGAAAATATTCGACGGTATAACCCCGTCAAGATGGTCCTCCCCTTTGCGCCAGTGCGTGGAGTGAGGCCGTAATGGCGGGCTGCCTCGGCCACTTGCATGGGGATATGGAAAATATTATCAAGAGCCAACAAATGCCGCAGTCGCCACACTTGGGCGCGATGAGCCTGGCCTTGTACTGAGGAAAGTATCGAGATGCTTGTACTCCAACCGGCGTTGTTTCAGCCCATATTGGTCCATGAGTTGAATGATGCTACCCGATTCATATGCATGCGAAAACTCCTCAAAGTTACAGGTTGGAGTCGGCGGAGGTCCGTCGTACTCAGTTCCAAGGCTCTTTGTCTTGTTACCGCCAATTAGTATATTGTAGATACCACCGAGTCCCATTTCCTCGCCCTCATCGCCGGCCACGCAGAATCCTAGCTCGTACCATATATCCAAATCAGTCGAGATCCATCCAGGATGTGGCTGCCACCCATGGAGTGAAATAGCACAAGCTATGTAATTGTCGCGCTTGGCGATGGGCTCCAGATCCCCAATATTTTTGGTTCTGTCTTCTTGTGGAAGGTATGACCTACAGCATTCGAGCCATTGGATGGATTCATGGGTGTCTGAATCGAGATTTCTACGTTCACCTTCACTTGCATTCTCATCCAATAAATTGGTATTTCTCATAAACTAAGGAAAGTAAGCCCCCAGACTTCTTTCGGGTACCTTTTCGAACTTTTCAATAATGTTCTGTAGCAATCGATTATCCTGCGCCATTGATCCCACCCGCAGGTCCCACCTCGCAGTCCCGCGTATAGTCCTAGTAAATGGAGCTTTTGAATCCGTGTCTTGCAGCGGCTAAAGCCATAATAGTCCGCAGTCTGAGGATCATCAGGTATTTCACTTGAGTAGACTGCTCGCTCTAAATAATCCGCGGTTGTCAAGACCTTGAAGAGCATTCGAACCTCTGCTGGCACCATTCGCTGCAAAACCCATCCTTCTGACAGATAAGATCGTCGTTTTGTTATTTTTTGAAGCCATTATTCTTTGCCACAAAGACCGTGGGGGTCTCGTCAATTCGCAACAATAAAGTGGCCGCTACACGTTCACCTTTTCTGATACTAGAAGTTAACCCAGCCAGACTGTCCAGGAAGGCTTGTTTCAATTTGGTTTCATCAAAGGCAGAAATTTGCTGAGCAGTGACCGTATCCGCATCATCGTATTGATGATTGAATGCTTCTACTTTGTTGTCACTGAAACTGAACTTGGAAGCCCAATCGAGATCCTCTTGACTACCGCATCGTAGCTGCAGAAGGGTAGTATAGGCTCGGAATTTCTGGTAATCTAGGCCTTCAAGGCCCCAGTGAAATTTGCTATTCATGATTGCCGGGCAGATATTTGATAATCTTAGCTGGACGCGATGAATGATCCAAAATACTAGCATGAAGTTCAAAGCGGAAGATGAGACAGCCTTGGGAGTACAGCCTTGCCGCGCATATGGCAGGGGAGTCAATACGCATTACCCCGCCACGTAGAGCCTCATATGCATGACGGCTGCTGCTGTACATCAGGAAGGGCGACATTTTTGGTGCGCCGTACTTGGTACTCAGGCATTCAGGTGTTGATTAGAACTGGATATGCTGGAGACGTTAGGGCTAGGGCTAGGGCTACGGCAGCCAGCGTACAACTCAGGTCAAGTATCTCTTCCTACCTAGTTATCGATTGGGCATAAATATCGTTCCCAAACACACTCGTACTCTCTGCATGTGATGCTCGTATGAATATATTTCCCTGCATGGTACCTGGTACCTGATCCTTACATGGTACTGGTCAACTGGTGATGATAAATGCATCGCTTGAATTGTCGGCAGGTCCGACACGGCGCGCCGCTCTTTGATGCCTGGCCGATTGAGGAATTTGAACACAGTTAACACAGTTTTGCTGGTTGAAGATGTCCAGATAATATGGGATTACGAGAAATCAATTGTCGAAGCATTGAGCTAGGATGGTAGTACAACGGAGAATTGGTGATGGACAGTCGGAGAAAAGGGAGATGGGAAACGTCATCCCCTCAAGGCCGGCCCCGCATCGCGCATTTCCCTCCTCGCCAGATAAATAATATCCCCCTCCCACCTTCCGCCTCTCCCTTCTACCTGTGCGACGTCTCCTGCCTCCATGCTAACCCAGCGCATTACATCCCCATTATTCAGACTGCCAAAGCTATATCAATTTGCACCTCCACTGATTCAAGGTCAGCTACAATTCGTCCTCTCATCGCGAACTGATAAGCTGACGGACTGTTCCGCAGGAAGCTCAAGAGCATTCAACATCATGGCCTCCACCACGAATCTCTCGACCTATAAACTCAACCGTGAGTATGAGCGCAATGATTCCTCATGAAAAACCAGCTGACATTGTCGCAGATACCATGATCCGGGTCAAGGACCCTAAGCGATCATGTAAGATTGAATTCTCTCTTATCTATCATGCAACTGCTAACGATCAGTCGGCTAGTGGAATACTACAAATTCCTCGGTATGAGCCAAATCCAGCACTTCGACTTCCCCGAAGCCAAGTTCTCGCTTTATTTCCTCGCCTACGACGGTCCCAACTCGCTCTCCGGCAAGAACCCCTTCTCCGACCGCAATGCCGTGCTCGAACTCACTCACAACTGGGGCACCGAGAACGATCCAGACTACAGCATTGTAAATGGTAACACCGAACCGCACCGTGGCTTCGGACATATCGCCATCTCCGTTGACAACATCGAAGCCGCCTGCAAGCGCATTGAAGACGCCGGATACCCATTCCAAAAGAAATTGCAGGATGGTCGCATGAAGAATATTGCATTCGCAAAGGATCCCGATGGATATTGGGTGGAGATTATCCGACGTCATGATGAGGATGTTGGAACGACTACAGATGTCGCGAACTATCGCTTCAACCACACTATGCTTCGAGTCAAGTCTGCCGAAACAAGTCTCAAATTTTACCAAGAGGTGATGGGTATGACATTAGTTCGTACGGTGGAGAACCCGGATGCCAAGTTCAATCTTTACTTCTTGGGCTACCCTACATCAAACCCACCTAAGGCCGAGGGCGTCAGGAACCCTGTTGCCGAATGGGAAGGTCTTTTGGAGCTTACTTGGAATTATGGCACCGAGAAAGAAGAAGGTCAAGTTTACCACAATGGAAACGATCAGCCCCAAGGATTTGGACATATTTGTAAGTGATCATCTGCTGCACTATACGGAAAGTCCCTTTTACTAATAACTTCTAGGCGTTTCTGTCGATAACTTGGACGCTGCTTGCGAGCGATTCGAATCCTTGAATGTCAACTGGAAGAAGCGTCTTACCGATGGAAGAATGAAGAACGTCGCCTTTGTTCTCGATCCCGACAACTACTGGGTCGAGATCATCCAGAATGAGAAGTACAGTGACGCCCACAAAATCTAAGAGCCTCCTCAATGCTTGATTGAGATGAGCAATCGATATCGGTGACTGTATCTCTTGCTGTTATCGCTCATGTATTTATTATGGTCATTCTTAGTGGAGATTCTTAAATATGAGATGAAATATTGCTAGCCTAGCATCAGCTGAACGCATGTCCCCACACTAGTAATTTTGATCTGTGCAATTGCCGTAACCGACTCGTATTGTAACAAATGATCCAATCATGTGACGCCCATTGTTGGATTGTGGAAAATCAAACACTGTGATTGGCTGAATTAGAGACGGTTTGGAGCAGGCGGGTTCCTTCCCCGCATGTGTAAATCTGCATTTTATGACTGAACTGAATCTAGACAACTCCCATCATGAAGATTTACTCAGTGCAATCCTTGATCAAATGACTCTCGGCGCAGTGCCCTTGACGGATGATGACCAAAATCGCGGAATGATCTAGCGACACTTCTCAGGGCGCGAGGACTAGATGCGAAGAGCACCGACAATGATCTAATTTCGGCCCGATAAATTTTGAATAGCCGCGTGACTCCTAGGAAATCATCCACCATGTCAACATCGCAAATCGGCTCTCGACAGCCCTCAGGGCAGGGAAAGAAGGCGCCGCGCAAACATGTCACGACGGCATGCGTTCCATGTAGGGAGAGCAAAATTAGGGTGAGTTGAGATTTTCTCCGAGATCTAGAATGAACCGGGATTGATTTAGGGTCAAACTAGTGCGACGGAGCCCAGCCGAATTGCTTGAACTGTCAGAAGAAGGAGAAGGTCTGCAGATATCAGCATGGAGATGATAAGAGAAAGTCAGTGCAATCAAACCTTGTCGATGATGCGTACCTACCATGGTTCATCGAAGTTTGCTAACAAATTTCCATAGAATCTCTTTACGGGCAGCCACGGAGCTCTTCTCTGCAAGAATTGATCAACTAACTCAATTCATCTACGACAATGGTCTTGAGCCACCACAAATGCGGCCAGATGCCGAGCAGGAAATGAACAGAGTGCTGGACACCCTTCAAGTCCCGCGAAGTGTGGTCAAAGCAAACAATTCCCAGATCAGTGCAAACTTACCTCGGGCTACTCTGCAGAACAGAGACGTCAGTCGTGAACATAACCGCCCATATACGTCGCCTGCAAATCGGTTTCCAGCTGAAACTGCAGGCACCTCTATCTTACCATCTGTACAATTCCCCAATATCAACAACCATGACTATATACCACCTGTCTTTGACTTCAGTCTTCCGACAGCTGAAATTTTGGACGATCTATATGCTCATAACCTACGAACTCCTCCGAACAATACCCATCTAGAACATACAGAACCCTTCGCAGGAGTTGAGCGAACCTCTTTACGTGCGCAGCAGCATGACGACGACTCCGCTTCAGAAACTGGCGACGAGGCCGAGAGGGAGGTCATTGAACAACTCTCATCTCGAATGGGCACATTGAAGTTAGCCGGAGATGGCCATCTCCGTTTCTATGGTCCAACGTCAAATCTCAATCTAGTCGATGTTACAATTACGTCGAAACAGAGACCAGGCCCAGATGTGCGCTCCGTTCGACATGATGGCCAAGAACTTCTTAACCACTTGCGTATTGGGCAGCATGTTGAGCCAAGTCTGGAGAGTCATCTTATCGATCTCTACTTTACATGGCAGAACCCGAGTCTGTATATAGTCGATCGGGAGATGTTCACTTTGGCACGCGCTAAATGGCGAGACGAATTGGACGATACTCCATTTTACTCGGAAGTCCTTACCAATGCAATGTACGTTATATTGTCTGATAAGTGCCATGGGATTTTCTTATATACTGACTTGCATGCTGTAGGTGCGCTCTCGGAGCAGCATTCGAAGCACGATATCATCCAACATTTATCACTTTTCCAAAATCACTATCAGAGTTCTTTGCCGATAGAGCAAAAGCTCTCCTGGAAATTGAATTGGATTGTCCCTGCGTTGCTACAGTGCAGGCTCTTGCCATCCTGAGTAGTCACGAAGCTGCATCGAATCGCGATGCTCGGGGGTGGCTTTATAGTGGTGAGTTTTAATGACTACATTAACAATATTAGAAATGTGCTCACTTTAACTCAGGCATGTCAATGCGACTTGCGTATGATTTGGGTCTGCACCTGGATATGGCGAAGTATGTTCAAAGAGGAAGCATGACGCCTATCGAAGCGAAAGTGCGTCGAATAGCTTTCTGGGGTAGTTACATTGCAGATCAGTAAGTACCAAACTGACATACAATCAGAGTTTTACTGACAAAATCTGGAAAGTTTTTGGGGATTCTATTTAGGCCGTCCGTTCCGCATGAATGCCGGAGATGTAACTGTCTCAAAGCCAGCATCAGCACCGGATATTAAAGAAGGGACCTGGCATGCGTACGGCATGGGAGAGCTTTTGCCGCGCGCTTTGGAACATGGCCTTAGAGATCCAGGTGACCTTATAACTCAACAGTTCGTCAATCTATGGGAAATGATTGCACCTGTGGGACATATCCTGTCAGTGGTTGACCAGTCTCCATAAGAGAAAATTTGCTAATACTTTACGCAGATACGGTTGTAGTGACATAGCGAGTCACGACCTCCAACGAATGAATTACAAGGTGACTGAAGATTTGTTTGCTTGGAAGAGGAGTCTCGCTCCTTCATTGCAAATTGACCTCGAACATGATACCGGTCCTGTGCTACCGCACCTGCTGATGCTCCAGTAAGTCCTACGATATTCCCCGATTTCCATTAACTGACTCGACTGCAGTATGCAATATTATCAAATCGTCATATTCTTCCACCGGCCCTGGGTTTCTAAAAGCTACATTCAGCCGCAAAATCCTAAACAGGGACCTGGTCACCAACATGCCCGCAGAACGTGCGCCGAGTCAGCGACGGCAATTGCACGCCTGCTACGTCTTTACGAGAAGTACTACACATTTCGACGAATAAACAATCAAGTTGTTGCTATCATATTTACTGCTGCTCTGATGTTGATATTCGTCACTATTTCCATGTCTACGCAAGACTCTGGACGGTTGCGTGCGGACGAAAAGAGCCGACAGGCGGATATGGCAGCGCATCTGAATGTCTGTTTTCGAGCACTGGACGAGCTCGGTCAATCTTTTGAGAATGCAAAGCGAACTAGGGACTTTCTAGTCAGCTTGCAGCGACGATGGCAGAACCATATGCGAAAGACCGGCGCAACCTCGAAACGATCGCTCGAACCATCTGCTACCAAGAGCCCGGAGAATACTGCAGAGGATAGATCGCCTACCTTTTCTGCCGCCGCTGTCGGTGACTATCCTATGTCAAGTCTACCCGATCAGAAAAAACCACGCCTAGCTGAACAGCCAATATTGGAAGACACTAGACTTGGGCCTCACTTTGTCGACACGAATAAGTTCTTACCCCCGGACGTCGACTTTGGATCTATCGGCAATGGCGGATTAAATTGGGCGCCTTCTAGTCGAGACCTGAAAATGCTAACAGAGGAACTCGGTGATGCGCCATTATTCTCTAGAGCATCATCCTCGTCATCAACGTCACCTCAACCGCAGATACCAGGAGGTATGACGACGCTCACTAGCGCCACGCCTGGGGGTAACAATGCTATCTCGAGCTTGGATGAGATTGCATCTGCGTGGTGGAATTGGCCTGTTGATGGGAGCGATGGAACTAATAATAATAATAGAAGTGGTGCGAATCTTTGATGACTTTTTACTCTACATAAGAGTTTTAGGGGTCGGTGTTACTTTAGATTTCTTGAATATATCTGGTCTGCTCTAAGCAATATAAATACTTTACATTTCCTTACAGCCGCAAGATAAAATTTGTCCCAAGTGACTTCATTTGCTCACGACATAGACAGGCTGAATCTTGAAGTCGGACGCAAGCTCATGGCCAATCTGTGATGCCAGTTCTGAAGAAGCATACTCTATAGCGTTGTACAGACGTTTGCCCCCAACCCAAGCGTGACGATTTCGACGAAATTTATTGCGCTTCTCATCCCAGATATAAGCCTTGTCATGCCCACCTCGTAGCTCCCATCGCCTACCCATGATCGTGCTCATCCCGCTATTCTCTCTTTCTGCGTCCATTTCGAGACTTGGCGGGGTCCCGATGATGAAAGAGATGCTTCTTATGTTCATGTTCCACCAAAATAATTCGGATAAATGACTAGCATAAAATTCATTATCAAGTATAGTAGCAGGCAGCACAACGTGTTGAACGTCCGAAATCGTGTGAGCTAGTGAGCCATCGTCAGATAGATCATCGACGCACACTTCGACCTCCTGACAGAAGTCATTCCATGTTGCTCGCGAAACATAAATAGCGTCACGGGTTGGATCAAACGGACGCACGAAAGCATGACATTGTCTCTTCTCGCAGAAAACGGCCTGAATACCCTGCTCGCGAACCCAGGCTAACGCGGTGCTTCGAGCCTCGTAATTGACAGATGCCAGGGGTATTCTGATTGGGACATGCTCCAACACATAATGATGGAATGAAAGGGAAATAGTGTCGTCTTCGGTCTCGTCGTTCTCGTTAGTTTTCTCGGCGTCTGTCGCGAGCCAACACCCCTTTTTGTAGAAGAATAGGGCTGGTGCGTCTTGCTCAGGTAGTGATTCACGCCATATTATGACGCGTAGCTCTGGGGGGAGTCGTGGGAAGGGGTGGAAGGTGGCATGCCATGGTTGTTTCGACTCCTGTCGTAAGATGAGTTGAATGGGAGACGGCCGAGAGCAATATCTAGGCATATGGAAGAGAGAGAGTTCTAGGCGGGGCAGCCCTAACTCAGTGCGTAGAAAGTGACGAGGTAGGAACACACGTGTAGAATGAATCTGGGTCAAGTTGTACTTTTGTTTATGGATTTATCAGCTGATTTCTTTCTTTCTTCGATGAGATCAACATCAGCTTCTAAGACTAGAGTTTTTTGAGGAGTCTTCAATGACTGTAATGATAATTCTGATCGCTTTTCCGATATACAGTAGAATCTGATACGAACAGAAGACCTTCCATCATCCAATTCATAACCAGAGATAGTTATACGGCCATAAATTTGCGTTTCTCCGGGGTAATTCAACGCGTGGCCGGGATCGTGGAGCACGTTGCCAGATATTTCGCATATGTGAGTTGAGAACTACAGTAGAACCAAACCTGGCTTGTTATTATATTGATATCAGGTCAGAAGTTATTTATATGAATATGAGCAGTGCTCCAAATCGTTATTGATTGAATAGTTTATTATACTAGAGTGCCCCTTATTACCATATAAATTGAAATCTCTAGATACTAGATTCGGATGTTCAATTCAATGATAATACGGATATGTGTGCACCGGATTCTGGGCGGGTATCACCCTTGGCCGATTCCTACTCGTCTATCCCTCTCATACGACCAAAAGACAGCCGTCATCCCAATGATAGCCGGAGCAATCGCATTCCAGCTCATGACATGGTTGATCCCATACACTGTCGGTGATGCAGTATCAGTGGCAATCCCCCTGGACGTGGTCCTAGGAGCAGTCTACCCCTGTTCAACGGCGGTATTCGCCAAACTGTTACCCCGGAAGATTTGGATTGCCGGCTTGAGTGTTATTGGTGCTCTGGATAATAGTGGTGGCGCCTTTTTCCCAGTTTTGACAGGGTCGCTTGCGCAAAATGTGGGCAGTATGGTGTTGCATTATCTTGTATGGGGCGATGGTGACCAGTTGGCTTTGTTTACCCAGGATCTTGAAGAGATCTGAGTCAGTCACTACTCCTGATGAGATTGGATTGTGTGCTGTGATCCTCCGCTTGAGACATCTGGCCGGCTGAGCGAGCCCTGTATCCGTCGTGACCAGACAACAGCGGCGATAAATCGAATGTACCTATAAACGAATGACACCATGCAGTACTGACATGCACATAAATGACCATGCAGCCATATCATGTCCATGTCAAAATCAGCCTCGTCTAGATGTAGCGTCCTAATCAGGCTAG
The DNA here is from genome assembly GCA_022814505.1 of Talaromyces liani. Classification (NCBI taxonomy): domain Eukaryota; kingdom Fungi; phylum Ascomycota; class Eurotiomycetes; order Eurotiales; family Trichocomaceae; genus Talaromyces; species Talaromyces liani. Next base: position 459,823 of record JAKLNL010000012.1, read on the forward strand.
GTCGTTAGGGTTGCGTGTTCGGCGAGGCGGATCGCGGATTCCCAAGCCCCCCAAGCCCGAAGGAGAAATTGCTGCAGCATAATCGCCATGTGTATCATCTCCAGCAGGGTCACAATTCGGAGGGTTAAAATGTTATCTGCAGTATCAACAGTTTCGCCCCCATTTTTCAGGGATCTGCAGCAGACTCTAGAGGCAGGCAGGCATACGTATCAGTCTGACAGTCTCCATGCTGTGGCAGGCTGGCAGCAGGGGTGTATGCACTCCAACATGCTAAAAAATGAACGAGACGCATGCACTGTGCAGCGACTAGGACGCAGCGAGCAGTCGGTCTATACTGAATCAGCCGGTGGCTGACCGTTGACATCCGAATCGAGGTTAAGCAAAGTCAATTGTTAAGCATGTTTTAACTTCCCAATCAACGTGAGGTCGGAATTCGGATGAATTAAATTGTTATCGCGGGACAGCCGAGCAGCGGCGCTTCCTTCTTCCTTCTTCCTTTCACGTCCTTCCTTCTTACTTATTGCTGATGGGGCCGCGGGGCTTTTCTCTTGACTCTTTTCTCCCTTCTCTGGCAGAAATGTTTCTCATTGTCGTTCGCTCTGATACTACTAACACAGATCCCGGGGCTCTCGGTTAGTTTGCTGACTACCGATTCGTTCTCCTCACTGCGGCTGCCTTTTCCCGTCGTCTTCTCCATCCAGGTCCTTTGCCACTGCTATTGGCGCCCGCCGTGGCTCGGCCCAGTCTCGCTGTGAAACCGAGAGGGGACTGCGACGTATTGTACCTCTATCGGGTTGTTGTAAGAATCTCTTCGTCTTGTCGCGGAGACATCATGCATCATGGTCGGCGTTCCACGTAGCAAGGGCTGCTCGGTTTGTCGAAATAGGCGGATCAAGGTGAGACTCGTCCCTCGGAACGTTCGATAGCAATTGGAACGGAACACATGACTACAAGCGACAACGAAGCTGACTAGTGCAAGTGCGACGAGGCTCGCCCCGAGTGTGGCCAATGTCGAAAATACGGCTGCTCCTGTCCGGGGTACAATCGCGGCCTCAAATTCCAAGACGAAGGACCGAACCTCCAACGCCGGCACCGTCGCATGTCTGACCAGAAATCCCACAACAATGTCAAAAAGAGACTATCTCTAGATCCCGAATCGTCCACCGCCGTGGCTAAAGTCGATGCGCGCGCAATGATGCCCGAAGTCGCGGCGGAAGATGCACTGCAATTGATGCAAACACATGTCAGCAGTATTGACGAGAGTCTGTCGCCGTCGCTCATGCAGAAGCTGTTTATGACGCAGCAACCGAGACTGTTCATGGACTTCATATGCGCTGCATTTCCGACATTGTATTTTCACAATCGCTTTCGATCGGAAACCGCATTCCCCGAATATATCATAGAGAATTTCCATTCGAGAGCTTATCAGGATTCGGCGGTGTGCTGTCTCAGCGCTGTATACCTGGCCTCTCTGACAAAGGATACCCGGCTCCTTCGATCAAGCCGCTACATGTACGGAGAAGCACTACGGAAGATAAATCGCATAATAGATACAGAAGAAGCTCTTTCGGATAATATGCTGAGCACTGTTATGATGCTTATGGTCTATGAACTGTATGCGCGCACGACTCCAGATGCCTGGGTCAAACATGCCCGCGGTGTCAAAGAGATGATGATAAAGCGCGGGGCGAAAAAACACATGTCCGGCTTTGGTCGGTCATGTTACTATGCTTTTCGAGGCTTCATGGTTGCTCACGCCCTCCATGAGGGCATACCGTGTTTCTTGGATGGGGAAGAATGGCAAAATTTCGCCGCTCAAGTACAACAAGAAGACGCAGAGAAACCAGGAGAATGGTCAGTGTTTGTGCATGTATCTGAAATGATTTTCATGGAACTGGTCAAATGTCCTCGATTTGTCTATGATGTACGAAAACTATCGCCTGGCACTCCACGAAGCGAAGTCATCCATCTTGTTGCGCGAATTCGCTCTACATGCGCCAACCTTCGAAGTCTCAGCGACGAATTGCAGAGTTCTATAATGTATCATTTTCAGAGAAAACAGGGCATAGAAGTCAATGCAGAAGGCTTCGTAAAGCCGGCACCGTCCATGTTCCCGGATACCAACCCGACTCTTCTCCTTCAGGGTGCCACTCAATGCATCCGGACATTGGAGAAGCTTTTGGGTACCATCAGGATCGATAACCTACTTGTCCAGCCGGCAATTCAAGAGTTGCCGCAACTTCAATTACGATCAGCGTCACAGTCGCAGTCACGGTCACCACCGTCATTACCCTCCTCCCCACCGTCCGCTACATACTCCCATGAAGTCGCAGGAACAGATTACATCTCTCCCACACCCTCAGCCGACTCCACCTGCGAAACCATCTCTACCGACAACTCTAGTCCCCGTTTAGCAGATGACACTCCACGTACTTTAACTCTACCTTTCCGCCTAGTATCCGAAATTAGTCGTGGACCAGTACACCATGACGAATCCAGAGGCCATCGTCCAGTCGTCTGGTTGGATCGTATTGCATGCTCAATGGGCATGATCCGAGCAGATGTCGAAGAAGAAAAGCCTAAACCGGAAGAATATAATACGCATCTGGAAACTATTTCCGAGTCTGTCGAAATAGTTGAAGATGAATAACCACATACATCTTGATTGATACCACGTGGATATGAGTTGTTTTCCGACATGATTTTATTTATACCATGATTGTATATTTCATTAAGCAGATTATGGGAAGGTTCACTTTGTTTCCTGAGCCTGGAGTTGGATGCATTTTAGCCATTTTTTGTACATATGATACCTTTATGATATCCGACATAGCCACGACCAGTACTGCATTTTTGACGACTGTGCTAGTACATATATCATATACCTATATATATGCTATATACAAACAAATTAATACTCCATTGACTCCTCAAACAAAGCCCTCAACTCCTCCTTCTCAGCATTCAACTCCTCACTCAAATTCGGTGCCAACATCAACACCCTCTTCTGCGGAATTGTGCCTTCCACCAATCCATCAATATCCCCTGAAGTAAAACCCAGATCTTTCAACCCGCGCGGCTGATCGCCTAACCCAATTAGGAATTTCGCAATTGCTTCACCTAGTACTTCACCGGCGCTTTCGCGCTTGACGTTGGAGATGTCTACGCCAAAGGCCTCGGCGGCTTCGAGATGGCGGTCTGGGTTGGAGGCACCAGTGAATTTGAACACAGCCGGTGCGGTGACTGCTACCGAGACGCCGTGCGGGATAATGGGGTGATCGACCGCATAACCGGCATGTTTATACCCCGGATTCTGCCCGGAGATCGGGTAGCTCATACCATGACACAAATGCACACCGGCATTACCGAATCCGACACCCGCAAGTGTCGCGGCGAGAAGCATTTGTTCCTGCGCTTCAAAGTCCTCCGGATCCCTGACGGCGCGGGGCAGGTATTTGACTGTGCTACGTAGCGCATTGAGGGAGAAGATATCTGAGATAGGGTTTGCGCCTTGATAGGCGGGACGGTTGATAGGGTTTGTGGGACGGGGTTTGCGCTCATAGTATGGGATAGCGGTGTATGATTCAAGAGAGTGGCAGAGTACGTCGAGACCAGAGGAGGCGTGGACAGCGCTGGGCATGGTGCGGGTGTTGAGCGGGTCGCATATCCCCAAAGTAGGTTTGAGGGCGCGATGCGCAACGCCCGTTTTGGCCTTCTTGGATACGAGGTCAAAAATGGCGGTGCCGGTGGTTTCGGAGCCGGTTCCGGCGGTGGTGGGGACGGCTACGAGTGGTTTCAAGGGTTTGGTGATGGGGAGACCTTTGCCGAGGGGGGCGTTGACGAAGTCTAGGAAGTCGGCGTCGTGGAAGACGGTGTACAGATTCATTAATTTGGCGGTGTCGATGACGGAACCGCCGCCTAGAAGCTGTCAGTAATCAGGTTTTCTCTTTCTTTTTGGGCGTACGTACCAACAGCTAGGAAGGCGTCAGGGTTATATGGCTTAGCAAAAGCAATGGCTTCCTTGATCCTGTGTACATCAATGAGTCTCCGTGTCTATAACTTCGGAATCGGGAAACATACGAACTGTCCTTTGGCTCAGTGCGGACTTTATCAAAAACAGTGAACTCCACACCCTCCCTTGCCAAACCCTCCGTAGCCTGCTTCATAGCATCCAATTGAGCCACATTCGTATCCGTCACGATACAGACTCTCTTCGCGCCCATATTCTTAAAGTCCATACCGACTTCCTTGGTAGAACCAGGTCCGAATCGAATACTGGACGCAGCCATCTCAAAGGCGTACTCCTTCTGCTGCGAAGGGTCGGTGGGAGTAGCCATGTGTCGGCGTACATTGTTGGCTAAGCTGATTGTTTGTCGTTGGTGGTGATGGTGGTGGCCGGGGTTGGTGTGGCAGGGGCAATTGGGTGGATGGGTGAATTGGATAGTGCGGAGAAGGGATACTGCTCGATTGGCAGCGGAGGGAGCTACCCTGATGGCGGGGATGGTCATGTTGACTTTTACAAAAGCCGAAAGGTATGTCAAGATCAAAAATGAAAGAGGAAAAGAAAAGAAGCAGCAGAAGAAGAAGAAGAATGCGGTCAAGGGTCTTTAATGATGATGCGGGGAACCCTTGACCCAGATTCCGGGGGACCATCTTGGCAGCAAAAGCCGACAGTACCTAGGCGCGGAGAGAGCGGGAAAGGCGGGAAGAGAGGTACAATCGCAACGATGTCCGAGGTACATGCGGTATCCGCTTCCGCTCTTACAGCCGTATTTTTCTGTTTGGTCTGGTCTGATACGTACTCGTCAATACGTACTGTAACTTTGATACGTAACTACGTTACTATATAGTACGTAGTACTCTGTAATTGGTAGGACCCTGCAAGGTTCATCCCGTTCGTTACCCCGCAACTTAGTCTGGTCCGTCCAGTCAACAGTGAAGCTTGATCTCTCCTTTCTCTGTCAAGTCCTCTTCTGTTATGGGATATTCCCAAACAACACATCACTGCACAGAAAATACGTTCGTTTTTATATATATGCAACTTCGTTGCAATCTATTGGATGGCGTCCTCTACTGATGCTTCCCAACCATTACTTGGTGACTACACTGCAGACCTCGAGAACCAAGAGAACCCGCATAGTGGAGATGATAAACAAAAGGCCAAAACCTTCCCTCTATCAACACCTGCCGTGTTTTCACGAGATGCATTAGGTAGCAATTTCATCGGAAGTCTTGCATCATGGTCCAAACGGGGAGCAGAGGGACTCGGCATAAGCAGAAACAACAGCTTCTACCGCCAACAACAGCAACAACAATCCAACGAGGAGTATTACGATGATGATTACTATCATAATGATTGGTCATACGACCCACATCGAAATACAAGATGGGCTCGCCTCAGAGCCAAGACTCGTTCATTCCTTTCATCCAAATGGGGCCACTACATCGTCCTCTTCATGGTTGCTATAGATGTAGCATGCATCTTCGCCGATTTCCTGATTGAGTTGCGCGTCTGCGAATTACGCGAAAGACATCAGACGCCCATTGATCGTGGGTGGGGTCTGGCGCAGGAAGCTTTGGGGCTGATAGGGTTGATATTTTCGTGCTTGTTCATGTTGGAATTGATTGCTTCCGTGCTGAGTTTTGGGTTGAGTTATTTCCGGTCAAAGTTTCATACCTTTGATGCGCTGGTGATTGTTCTAGCGTTTATTTTGGATATTGCGTTGAGAGGTGTAGTGGAGGAATTGGGTTCGTTGGTTGTTGTTTTGCGGTTGTGGCGGGTTTTTAAAATCATTGAGGAGATGGGTGAGGTTAGTGCTGAGATGATGGACAAGTATGAGGAGGAGTTGGATAACTTGAAGAGGGAGAATTCGAAGTTGAAGAGAAAGTTGAAGGGCTATGGGTCGAATGACGAGGAGGAAGATATTGAGGGTCACGCTGGAGGGGATGAGGAGGACATTAACGAATGACGAAGTCAATGACAATCATGAATTCGATTATGCTGCAGATTACTGTTACTTGATTTCTTTACACACGATACCACTTCCGTTTTGTCGTTTGCGAGATTGCATGTTTTACTTTAAGTTTGGCCAAGTTGGAGTTGATATTTGTTGATTTTTTGATGCACATAGTTTATAGTATTTGGTGTACACATTATACTGTTAATATACCTGCCAATTTTGACACCAAATCCCCCCGACGTGCGCATCGAATCTAGCAAAGAGTATTGTCGAAAAAGATGTTATATACACATCAATCCCATTAGCAAAATGTCAACTGCAAATCCGCATCAGAGCTGCAAGGAGCCGTATTAATCCCCGACGGTGATATCCCATCTGCCCAGATAAAACTCCGACAAGCACCAATTGAAGGCACAAGAGCAACATTCGAACCGGCAAAAGGATCGCCTCTAACATCCGAAATGTCGTACCAGACCGTTCCGTTGTCCAAGGTATATCCGTAATCCAGCTCTGGAGCACCGGTGTATATTCCGTCTGCAACTGCGGTAACTTTGAGTGTGATGCCGCCGGTTACAGGGTCGTTTCGATATTGCTCGGTGTAGGACTGGTTGCTGGCTACTGCTTGATAGTTCGTGATGGAGGATCCCACTGACCAGACGTAGATGGTTTCTTGGCAGTGGTTGGTGACTATTGCGTTTCCGATGGCGTGGACAAGAGGCAGGATTGTGCCGACTAAAGCAAGGGAGATGAACTTCATGTTGTTGGTATATGGTTTCCGGATTCAGATGGGGGAGATGTTGATAGTGGAGTGACTTTCGTGTTCAGGGAAGGAAATCTCAAAGAAAGTACAGATGAGTATTTGAAAATTTCTCTTAAGGTATCAGTAGGCAAAAGGGCGCTGGCACTGTTATATAGGCAGTCTTGAGGTCATATTGACACGTAGAAGCAATTGTTTCAACTGAATCACTATCACCTGAGTTCATTCTTACCTTCTCAAAATAGAAGACGCTTGGCAAGAACCGGGGAATGATCGCATTGTTGTAACCATAGGTGACTGATTCTAATTACTTGGTGTAACCATCGACTAGATTAGTAGGAGATCAATCTGGGGAGGGACAAATGTCTAAGACATAATGCACCAAAGTCAAATTGTCAATAGTCAAGCAGAGAATTCCTTGGCATCAATATTAAATAGTTGTAATTCTATGCATCGAGCCTGATTCTGCAGCGTGTTCATCTGGTGATTGGGTTGGATGGGAAATTGTATGTTGAGGAATGTGGTACCTCGGGAGATCAACTCAATTCCATGCGAGGCGAAAAGAATTCCAGGAAGCTTAGGGCAGTCGATTAGCATGCTTGTTGTAGCTAGATTTAAATTCTTAAGCATTTGAAACGAGAGAGCTGGGCTTTCCCTGCGCAACGAAGCCACGGTCCAGCCACAGATATGTGAAATGTGATTAGTTGCCATGCTGAAAGTTGATCTCTGAATGCTTCCAGCGCAAGTCGATAGTGCATGGGTTCGAATCGGAGGACAAAAGAAAACGGGAGAAAAAAGAAACAAACAATGCAGCTCAAAATTTTGAGACCTCAGACTGTGTGATCGAGACTATAATGGGCGGGTTCCTGGCTGATCCCTTGATACCAAGTGCAGCCTGTGGGGGGCAGCACCACGTGATCATAAAACTGCAAGAGTTCTTTCCCCAGAGAACTGCAGTCGATATCTAGCATGTAACTGCTTCGCTGGCACAGGGAGAGTGTTGCACAGCATCATAAGCTAGACCGCTGACCCTGTCATAGGAGCCAATGTCTTGGAAGTGTTCTGAGTTTGAGACAATGTCATTTCCCATCCTCAAGCTACGTTGGGGACGATGGTGTGCTTGTACACCACTGCCTTAACCTGCCATGTCTTCCATATGTACACCTGGTAAAAAGTGACATGAAGTTGAAAGAGGAAGGTCTAGATAGAGTTACACGTTACGGTACTAATACACAGGCTAGGTGCAGTAGTGTGGGGGTAGCTCCAACTAACCCCCGCACCACCACAACGATTGAACGGCACCTTCTTCCTCTTTCCAGCCAAAAATGCTTCCTCCTGTATGGTCCTTCTCTTCTGGTTCCTGTCCCTGTGACATTTCGAAGTACTAACCCAATCGGCCATACGAGGAACTTCACCGCCGATGAAGAAGCCAGTGAAGAGGGCCTGTGACTCCTGTATCGCTCGTAAAGTTCGGTGCGATGGAGCTTGGCCTTGCGAGACTTGTGAAACATCGGCACGGCAGTTGCCTTGTACTTATGATAGACCAGCTCAGAAGCGAGGTCCTAAGATTCGGCGGCAGTCGGTGAAACATCAAACCAATGACAGTCAACATGGTAATGACGCATCGGTCCAGCCGGTTTCAAGCCACGAAGTTGAAAATCTACAACATGAACAGCATGAAATTGAGCAGAGCGTACAGCAAGCGACTGCTCCAGAGCAAGACCCTCTGGGATTACAAAGAGCCGTTTCTATTCACTTGAAAGAAGCTCTTTCTCGGGTTGTGAACGAGTATGAAACTCAATCCTATGGTGTCTGGCCCATTATCCGCTCCGATGTATTGCTGGAACAACTGTCGAGCCCGCTGTTCGAAGAACCGTCTGTATACGGGCTGGCAACAGCGTTATGCGCTGCTACGCTGTCTCAACTGGATATGGATCCACTTGTCTGTTGTGTAGGCGAAGAATCAGTTGTTATTGATGGGTCGTACCTGTCGAAAGAATGCATCCGCATCAGAGAGCAGTACCAGTACCGAGAGCATCTGGATATCCGTTGGGTGCTGGCATCATTCTTTCTTCATGTTTATTATGCGAAGATTGATAAACGAAATTCGGCCTTGATGTTCGTCCAGGAAGCGCTCACATCAGCCAGACTATTGGGTCTTGACCAGAACAATCAGGCTCTACAGTTGTCTGCTGCATGGCAGGTGGTGGACAATGGTGAAATTATTTTCCCATTGTTGTGGGTTACAGAAAGGTCCGTCTTTAGAAATATGCCATAATGGACCTGGTTACTGAGATTCTCATAGGGGTTACAGCATGCATTTAGGACTGACGTCTTCCTCTTACAACACACCACTTCAACTCATGGATCCAATTGTTGAAAATACCCACGTAAAAGGCATGATTGCACTTGCCGGGCTCTTCGTCACTTTTGATCAATGTATCAAGGATTATACCAACAAAGACACGCTAGTTGAATCCGAGAGACTGCTCCGGAAATCAGAAATCTCCTCCGAAGATGTTAATGCGGCTCGTCTAGCAGATCTTTCAATCACAAAAGAGTGGATGAGAACAATGATTTGGCAGAACGCTCTTTCCGCTGGCTATCTGTCATTTGATTCTCAGGCGACTTCTCTGAGTTTCACTTTCCCGGTTGTCATCGGCCGGGATCTTTTATCTGCTTTGCGTGGGTTCTCCTCGGAGGACTTACTGCCCTTGGGTCGTGATCAGGTATGTTGAAGCCCAAGCTTTGCTAAGATTGATACAGAAACTGACAGGATTTTAGCTCTTGAAATGTTATGAAGTAGCCAACACCCTAGCAGATACACTGCTTTGCAATCCTGCCCTCTCTGAGCAATCTACCTTACAATTCGGTCCCTACGATTTTCTTCATGGCATATACATGAAAATATTGCCTTTTCTACATTCGGATGATTCCCTTAACTCTATTCTACGAGAGAAAACTGCAGAGACACTTTTACGTGCACCCCCACGGTTACGGACCCTGAGTCTACCGTGTTTATGGGAAGATGATATGCCCGTACAAACAAATCCTATCACTAGTTGATTTGAGTGACTTATATGATGTTTGTGACTATTTATAGTTCAGGCATTGGACGAAATACCTAGCAATTATGTGATCAAACACTCTCAGCCACCTGTAAGACGATACGTCCAGGTACATCGCCACTCTCAAGTTGCTCATAAACCTGGGGCAAGTCTTTAAATGGCCTTACTTGAATCTTTGGTATCACAACACCTCTGCGTGTGAGTTCGACAGCCTCCATGCATTCTTTTAAAGAACCAACCAAATTTCCGGTAATCTTCAGCCCCCTAATCACAATACTAGCAACTGGTGTCTCAATGAAGGGCCTTCCAGGCGGAATACCGATGCAGCTGAGTGTACCACCAATGCGAAGCATTTCTGCTGCGTGAGAAAAAGCCTTGGCGTTTCCGGCTGCGACAATGACTGCCTGAGCTCCTCCGTCGGTGATTCTGCGGACTTCTTCGATTGTGTCGGGGACGAGTTTGAAATCGATGAATTCTTTGGCTCCGACTGATTGGAGATATTCACGCTTGTCGTTGCCGGTGTCGATCGCAATGACGGATGCTCCGTTTGCGCGTGCATATTGGACTGAAGTCAAGTATAAGTGTGATGCTCAACCATGGAAAGCGAGGGCTTGCTTACCAGCAAGATGTCCCAGACCGCCGCCAGCACCGACAACAGCAACCCAGTCACCCACTTTGATGCTGGCATTAAGCACGGCCTAGCAAGGAATCAATGACTGTCTCAAATGGTCAACTGGTGGAAGCAAACCTTATAAGCCGTGACTCCAGCACACAACACCGGCCCAATGAGCTTCGCATCCACATCATCCGGCAAAATGGTCAAATTATCCGCATCCAGAGCAATATACTCCTGGAAACTACCATCTTCATGATGAAGATGATTCGTGCTCTTAGCACAGTATTGCTCTGCACCAGCCAGACAGAATTCGCATCGTCGACAGACCCTACTCAAGAATCGGATTCCGACCAAGCCGCCGAGTTTCACGCCTTCGCCGCAGTTGGGGCCGAGTTTGACGATACGACCGACGCCTTCGTGGCCACCGATGTGAGGGAGTTTGATGTTGGTGATGGGGGTTCCTTGTGCACTTGCGGCGGTGCCGGATTTAGTATGCAAGTCTATAGCAAGTGAATACTATCAGTTTATGATCTCCTAGCACGGTTTGGGGGATATAGACGTACCGCTCTGACAAACACCTGTATAAAGCACTTTGGCAAGAACCTCGTTATCTTTTGGTGTAGGAACTGGGTAGTCAGTCACGAATTCAACAGCACCACCCAGCTCCCTAACCATTGCCACGGTCTGTGTTTTTGGGATTGATTCTCTCATTATGTTCTGTGTAGGAGAAGTGGGATATGATGAGAAAAGAAAGCTAAACCAGACAGATGTCACAAAATAAGAAGAAATGTTTACTACTGATCAATATTCCCAGGGCAAGCAAGGGCAGGTATTTATACACAGTCCTATGGCATCATCATCCCTAGTCTAGAGCAGAAAGGAAAGTGTTACGAGCAAACCACTCCTCCTCAAAGATACTACCCATAGCTTGGCGACGATTGTCCCTACAGAACACTATAGGATTACAATCACCACCGATCAAGGTCACACGGACATTCAACAATAGTAGCAATGCCGTGCTCTCTCAATAAGACTGCTGAAGAACCGTACGTAGCCCTAGAACCTATTTCTCCGATTCTCCGGAACATAACGACAATCCCCAGCCCAGATCCAAACATCCAATAAATGCATCGTTCCCAGTATACTGCAATGGCCACCTGAATCTAGACTTTAACATGATAAGATATTCTTGTTCGACATGTTTGCTAGGCTAGCTACGTTGTTCCACACATTTTTCTACAGAGACAGACCTTCTAGTTTGAACCCTAGCTTCTACACAGCCCCATCGGCTCCCCGCATATCTCATACACGCTACAAGCTAGTCTACTCAAACCCAACGCATGCATGCGCTGTCTTTCAGGGGTCTTGATGGTAAGGGTGTGGGGGGCTCTCGAGAGGGGCTTGATCGTCCTCATTACTTTACTTGAATAGGTAGGCATCGTACGCACATTTCTAGCGTTTTTCATCATATCAGATGATCCCTATCTAGTATATTGCTCCTAAAAAAAGCTTAAGTGGATAGGCCATCTCGGAGAAATTGGGATCAATCCGGACAAATTTGTGCTCCCTTTGTCGCGTCTGTAGTCATTATTGTGGCTCTTTCCTAGTAGATTCTGGTTTTCATTTGATATATGTATATCAGCGTGGCAACCTGGAATCTGTGCTTTTTTATAGCTGGCCTGACTCCTGGTTTGGTGGGAGATGAACAAGCTGTCTGCCCTTGCCATGCTTGGGCGCGGGATGGAAATTTACCTAGGTAGGTATGAATATGATTGGGCGGGTTTGTACAACCGCTGTATGTGGTGTATACACCGATGTATTCACACATTTAAAGTATCAATATCGGAGTAACAAATGGCCAGTCTCAGAGAATTTCCCCGCTGCATAAAGATCTTCCACCACATGATCCTCTTTATCATGGTAGGGTTTGTGAGAAGTCGCAATCTCGTAGAAGACAGACGCCATTGCAAATATTTCGTCCTTCACGGACGGATGGTGTCGCCAGAGCCAAGGATACTGAGCACGAGCACTAGCAGACATATGCATCCTCACCATCTATTGATGATCCCGAAAAATCGGCGAATTTCAGGTCGTCGTTTCTGTCTAATAGCAGGTTTTGCGACTCAATATCGGCTTGAAGAACTCTCCGACCTATGAATATATTGTAGACCTTCTGCCGTCTGAATAGACCATTTCCACATCTGGTCAGCTGACGCAACTTTATTGTTCTCTCGAAGAGATTGTAGGCGTAGGCAAAGTCGTTCGTTCAATGTCGTGGTTCCGATCCTCCTCCGGACCCCCATAAGGCCACTTGATAACTTGATCATTGCGGTATTTCGAGATAATGCCAGAGGAGCCTCTTGCCAACCGTGGAAGTTTTGCAAGCGTAGTATATGACAAGGCCATCTCGTTGGACTCGATAGCTGAATTTCAAGACGCCAACAAGTGGCTGGCTGTGAGAATGGAACGAGGAAAGTCAGACACAGTCCATATCTTTGTCTACGGCACCATGCGAATCGACTATGTCAGGAATAATAAGGAGTCTGAGAAGCCGCGTCTTGCCGAATAGCGTTTCACTGTTTGCACGAACTTGTTGACGTCAAGTCCTTTTATCTCACAACGATACCTACATCACGTGATCGGTATAGCTTGTCAGAACTAAAACGGTAACAAAACGGTATGCCAAATACGTTGGGTTTCTTGGTAATGGTATGTAACAGGTGCGAATGTTCCATATTCGCTCGAAATATTTCTAACATAGTTAGCGAACCAACCCGTTTCCTAAGTAATTTTCACTCCGTTTCTATATGATGTAATGCGGAAAAGCCATTTAGTGATCACCATCTTAGAAGTTGTAAAGAACATAGACGAGGTTCATTTGCACAATGTTGAAACAAGTATACACGTGCGTAGCCTGATGTTTCAGGCATCGCATTAATTTCCAAGATCTCGGGTTGAGCTGCCCCTCCGAGCTTTCTACGGAGCTTCTCCAATCTCCCCCACGATTTAAGATCGACCTACTTTCACCATTTTTCAATTTTTTTCTCCTTGATATTTAAAATCATATCGCAGAACAGTATATACTATCTATCATCTTCAAGAAATTCCCCTAATATCGATTATTTATCACAATGACAGCTCCCTCAGAACAACCCCTTGCCGAACCCTCCACTGACGTAAGTCCCTTCTCCAATCTCCAAAATTCATCCCAACTAACAACAGAATACAGTTCAACGAACTCACCACCCTCGAAAAATCCTCATCCTTCACATTCCCCTCCTTCACCGCCACGACCGCGTTCAACCTCGGCCTCGCCCTCCGCACACGCATCCTCTCCTTGCCCGCGTCCCAACGCAAACCTTCGGTCGTATCAATCACTTCTGCCAATGGGAACCACATCCTCTTCCAAGCCGTGACGGAAGCCGGCACGAGTCCCGACAATGAGGAATGGGTAAGACGGAAACGTAATACAGTCCTAAGGTTTGGGATGAGTTCGTGGGCGATGAGGCAGAAGGTTGCTGCTAGTACAGATGATAAAGGGAAGGTGGAAGGGGTGTTTGCGCAGGGGAGGGGGCTGAGGAGTTCTGTGCCGGGGGGTGTGCCGGATGATTATGCGATTCATGGGGGTGGGTTTCCGATTAGGGTGGCTAATGTGGATCAGATTGTGGGTGTGGTTGTGGTCAGTGGATTGAAGCAAGAGCATGATCATCAGGTTATTGTTGAGGTTATCGAGGACTTCTTGGAGAGTACGAATTAGGCAACGTTAGAACAGAAAAAATATATGATTTCATATAAATGTGGATATCACTCTGATTGCCGTCTAAAAACAATCAACCGTTAAAATACATGGGTGAATCATATGCATAACTTGTACGAAAACAAACTCAAAACTCCAATTTGCCGTAATTTTCTTGCAATCAAACAAAGCCTACAGCTCATCGTGGCCGCTGGGCTCATCGTCCTCGTCGTAGCTAGCACCAGCGCCATAAAGCTTGCTAGTGATGGGGTAGGCCACGCTGGACAATTTCTCGCGCTGCTCCTCAAAGTCCTCCATGGTGGCGCTGGCGCCGTACTCGTCGAGCCAGTCAGTGGCTTCCTTGACGGCTTCAAGGATCTATTAAACGTTAGTATCGTGGCTTCATTATACATCAAAAAGGGAAAAACTTACAGTATCCTTGTCGTCCTCATCAAGCTTGCCACCAAGGCCTTCCTCGTCGTTGACCTGGTTCTTCAAGCTGAAAGCGTAGTTCTCCAAAGCGTTACGGGCTTCAATCTTGCCACGAGCTGCCTTGTCCTCCTCGGCGAATTGTTCAGCCTCAGCAACCATACGGTCGATCTCCTCCTGGGTAAGACGACCCTTGTCGTTGGTGATGGTGATGGACTCGGCCTTGCCAGTTCCCTTGTCAGCAGCGCTGACCTTGAGGATACCGTTAGCATCGAGGTCGAAAGAGACCTCAATTTGAGGAACACCACGAGGGGCGGGGGGAATTCCCGTAAGCTCGAATTTGCCGAGAAGGTTGTTGTCCTTAGTCATAGAACGCTCACCCTCAAAGACCTGAATCAAGACGGTGGGTTGGTTATCGGCCGCGGTCGAGAAAATCTGAGACTTGCGGGTGGGGATAACAGTGTTACGGGGGATCAACTTGGTCATGACACCACCAGTGGTCTCGATACCCATAGTAAGAGGGTTGACATCCATGAGAACGACGTCACCAGTTCCTTCTTCACCGGAGAGAACACCACCCTGGACGGCGGCACCAAAAGCAACAGCCTCATCAGGGTTGATACCCTTGCTGGCCTTCTTGCCGTTGAAGAACTCCTCGAGGAGAGCTTGGACCTTGGGAATACGGGTAGAACCACCGACCAAGACGATGTCGCTAATGTCGGCCTTCTTGACCTTGGCATCCTTAAGAACCTGCTCAACGGGTTTAAGGGTACGCTTGAAGAGATCCATGTTAAGTTCCTCGAACTTGGCACGGGTAAGAGTCTCAGAGAAGTCCTTGCCCTCGTGGAAAGCTTCGATTTCGATACGGGTAGACATCTGGGATGACAAAGTACGCTTGGCCTTCTCAACCTCGCGCTTCAGCTTACCCATGGTCTTCAAGTCCTTGGTGATATCGACATCGTTCTTCTTGTTGTAGAGCTTGACGAAGTGGTCCATGACACGGTGGTCAAAGTCCTCACCACCCAAGTGAGTGTCACCAGCGGTAGCCAAGACCTCAAAGACACCGTTGTCAATGGACAGAAGAGAGACATCGAAAGTACCACCACCAAGATCGTAGACGATGATCTGACGCTCGTCACCAGTCTTGTCCAGACCGTAGGCGATAGCGGCGGCGGTGGGTTCGTTGACAACACGCAAGACGTTCAAGCCAGCAATAGTACCGGCGTCCTTGGTGGCCTGACGTTGGGCGTCATTGAAGTAGGCAGGAACGGTAACGACGGCGTGGGTGACAGTCTTTCCGAGGTAACCTTCGGCGATTTCACGCATTTTGGTCAAAACCATAGCGGAAACTTCTTCGGGAGTGAAAGTCTTCTCGGACTTGTTGACATCAACCTTGACGACTGGTTTGCCACCCTGATTGGCGACTTTGAAGGGAAAGTTCTTCACATCTTTTTGAACGTCCTTGTCGTCGAACTTGCGACCGATCAAACGCCTGATAACGTTAGTAGTCATTCATTCACTGAAGATACGAATTCCACTCACTTGATATCGAAGATGGTTCGCTCGGGGTTGGCTGCGTATTGGTTCTTGGCAGCGTCACCGATCAAACGTTCTTCGTCGGTAAAGGCCACGTAGGAGGGAGTGATACGGTTTCCTTGGTCATTGACGAGAATCTCAACCTTGCCATTCTGCATCACACCGACACAGGAGTATGTGGTTCCCAAATCGATACCGATGACTGTAAAGTGAGTCGTTCGTTAGTTGAATTCTTTCCCATGTTGTCAGTGGTAGTGACTTACCAGTGCCGTAGTTGTCTGTAACATTTTGCTCCTCTGAAGCATGGGCGGTTCCCAAAAGTGCGAGAGGTGCAATGAAAACTAACAAGAGGTAGAGGATGGTAGTCCAAGCAAAAGGCTTGGACTGACCGTCCAGCCGTGTTCCTCGAGCCATCGTGTGTTTGTGATAATCAGGTGCTAGATGCAGTATAGGGTAAATCAGATCGATAGCTTGCCTCCGCACTTCCTGAGGAGATGGTGGTTCAAATGCTTAATGCCTCTCGTTAAGAAAGACAGAAAACAAATATGAAACAAGAACAAGCAGGAGGAAGGAAGAAGGAAGAAGAAGAAGGAGAGTGGGTGGATGGAGAAGAGGAAGAAGAGAAGAGGGAAGTTGGAGAAAGGGCAGCTTGGAGATTAAAGAAGGAAGCGGCCGGGCTTGGGATGGATAATGGGCCATGCTGGCCTTTTCGCCCACCATTTTAAGGTTACTTCTCGCGCTGTGATTGGCCCTCGCCCCAGGGACCACGAATGGCTGACTCATCCATTTGAGCCAATCAGAAAGCGACAAAGAGCCTCTTCGGATGGCTTCGAAATCGGTAGAACTTTGGAAGAGGCAAAACTTCGGATAATTCACGGTATCGAACGAAAAGTCCAGGTGGCCTTTACTAATAGTAGGATATGACACGATGTTACCTGATGGTTCTATTCCATGATAACGTAACTATCTATCTTGTGCTACGTGTCATAGTGATACTCTTCTACTTTTCACGAGTGCTTTGAATGTACTCCCGATATCAAGCCACATAGATCTAGAGTACTCGGTCAAGGCATCATAGCACGGGCCTAGACCAGCCTGAAAATCTGCGTAATGACTCGTGCTGTGTGGACCGAGGCCGGACAGCAACTCGTGTTATCGAAAGACCATTGTTACACACGGTATCTTGATAACGCAAAAAAATTATTGTAGCTTGCTATTCAAACCTCACTCTATAAGTCCAGCCGCTACAGTGCTACCCGCAGCACGGAGCACAATTCTCGAAGGAGCCTCAAGGGGCACTGGCTGATCCATTTCCACAACTATCCTTGCGATTGACCCGGGCGAGATGATCTTGGGTCGTTTCTTGGTTACTGCACCAGAGCTCTTATCCAATGTGCCAACGAGACGACTAATGCGGCCTGAAACGTGTAGTCGACCTCGATGAATGTCCACCTGCATCGGCATTAAGTGATCGAAAGCAAGCACTTTGGTAGTAAAACTCTGAATATTCTGGATTGGTGATCCGGTACTGCAAACGATATCACCAGACCGTAGATGAGCCGGGTCGATATTTGCAAGGTGCAGAGTAACGTTTTGGCCGGCCACAGCCCAATCGCCTGGCTCTCCATCTCTTTCAAGACCCCTAATAAGGGCTGACTCTCCGCTAGGCATAACCAGAATACCGTCGCCTACTTGCAGGGAACCCGCGTCAATCCTTCCGGATATTGATAGTGGGTTCTGGACACCGCCGCGGAACACGTCGCCAATAGTAATACGTAATGGTTTGTCCAGGGCATACGAGAATGGTTCCGACGTCTCAAGCGCCTCGATAAGTAGGGGTCCAGTATACCATGCGGCATTCGCATCCTTGCTGCGCGTCGTGATATTGTCTCCATGGTATCCCGAGCAAGGAATAAATGATAAGTTCTTAGCTTGAAAGCCTGCTGTTGTCAAAAAGGATGAGATTTGTTGCTCAATCTCCTCAAAGCGATCCTTCGACCACGATACAATATCCATCTTGTTAACAGCAACCACCACCTTCTGTACGCCCATACTTCGCACTAATAGAGCATGTTCCTTGGTCTGACCTTTTAGCCCCGACTCAAAGTTTCCTGTCCCGGCATCTATCACAAGGACTGCAAAGTCTGCCTGACTGGCTCCGGCAATCATGTTGGGTATAAAGTCGCGATGCCCTGGCGCATCCACAATCGTAAACTGCGTATTATCAGTTTCGAACTTGTTTGTTGCAATGTCTATAGTCACTCCTCTAGCACGTTCTTCTGACCCTTGGTCTAGAACCCAGGCAAAAGCAAACGAGCCTTTTCCTATTTTCTCAGCCTCTCGTTGGTATTTTTCCATGGTTCTCTGATCAATAGCTTTCAAATCAGCTAGTAGCCGTCCCATGAGTGTACTCTTTCCAGCATCAACATGGCCTTTAAAATATGCATCGTTAGTAAGAGCCACACAGGATCATCAATCAGTATAAAAATACCAATAACCACAAAATTCGCCGCCTTTTTCTGCTTTGACTTTTGATACTCCGCCACAACATCAAGATTCTTGCTCTTCACTTTAATCGGTTCCACCGTCAACTGTTTCATGCCGCCCGACAAATCATCATGTGCCTTCTTATCACCACCGGCAGTTTTGGCCGCAGTCTGCTTTGCCTTGAGGCCTGGTCATGTGTCAATGTGCGATTGTTTCATCTCGGTCCTCGAATTGGCAAACCTTTGGATGCACTCTGTGCATTGAAAACAATGTCATCGGGGCTAGGTCCTGCAAAGTCAAAGGCTTCAGTTACATCTTGTTGATAAATGTGCATAACATCAAAACTGCTGCTAAGTAGATGACCAGGCTCAGGCGCTGTGGGGTGATATCCGTTTCCGATGATGGTTGCTGCGAATGTGGATGGGTATGCTCGTAAATCAGCGGCCTCCTCGGGCTGCTGTTTTTCTGCTGCTTGTTCGATTCTTTCCTCGTTGACAGGTGGCTTGATAGCGGATTCATCCTTAGGCTTTGAGAAAATTGGCGGGCTCTTCAGATTGGCAGTACGGCGCTCTTTGGAGAGTGCTGACAATCCTCCAGTCTTAATAGCTGGTTTCGAGCCACTCATCGCGAGTCGTTCCGACAATGTGCGTGGAGCAGGCTTTTGCTCATCAGCCTGAGCCGGTGGCTGCCCTTCTGTCACGGGAGGCTTCTCGCTCGTCTTCTTCTTACGTGCTGCCGCAAGGGCAGCCAGCTTCGACATCTTCCCTTCTTGCGACGCACCACCGAGAAGACCTAGTCGTGGGTACAAGGGTTCCACAAGTATATCCGCCCTTCGATGTTGCGGAACGTTCAACCACGGTGTATCACGAAAAAAGTCGGCCGCCGAGAAGTGTACTGAGCATGGACGGAAAGGAGACTGCGTGTTGTCGGTGGGATGGGATGGCACTGGAAAGATACCTGTTAGAAATCAAGGCAAACTTATCGAGAGTTGTCAGTGTACGGAATATGAAACAAATACAAGCAGTAAACTCACGTTTTGTAGATTGAGACCACCACAGCTGAGCCTGGCCACTTTCGCCCACTTCTAAAAGGAAATGCAACAAAAGGAAGAAAGAACGACAAATAAAGATATCTTACCCGTCGCGACTTTCGGTTTGGCCGTGGGCGCAGCTTCCCTCTTCTTGACCTCTTTCACCTTCTTGCCTAACCAGTCACATAATCAGCTGACCTGCTAAACGCCTAAAATACAAACGCCTAGAATCGGTGAGGAATACCTCGAAGATAATTCACCGACTTCGCAACGTCATTATAATAATGCCATAACGCTTCTTGAACCTCTTGTCGCGTGGCAGTCACCGGCGGCTGGCCCGTTTGTAGCTCGTTCAGTACCTCGTTTGTGTATGCCTCGAGCTGCTCTTGCTCTCCGGGATCGACCTCGTCATATTCTTCGTCTTCGTAGTCGTCGTCGTATTCAAGGGACTTGATGCGGTGGCGGGACATGTTTGTTTGCTTGAAGAATGCGTTGAAGCGGGGTGGAGGGGAAGTTGACCGATGGCAGGAACCAACGCGCGAAGCGAATTTATTTAACTTAGGGTGTAAGTATCTGTAAAATCAGGGAGGATTCAGTAGATAATAGACAAAAAGAGTCCTTTAAATTGACTGTCGAGTGCGAAGACCTTTAGCAAAACAAACCGGAGGGGTTATGTTGAGAAGTGTTTCGGGCACAGCTACGGTGGAGTTACCCGAGCCCGTCCCTTCGATACGTCACATTCTCCGCTTTGTATATGAGGAACCTCAGCAAAACGAACTAGAATTATGATGAGATACATGTTCAAAGCAACCTACCTATATCTAGAATTCTCAGATATAAGGATGGCAACCATGGTGGAACTACTAAGAGCTTCACTGTTTCTATATGAATAGAGAAAGCCAGACAAATGTAGTCAGCCAGGAACATGGTTTAACGATCATGGTTTCTTTGCAGATTATAGAAGTTTGCCTTTTCCTGCCTCTGCCCCTCTTCCAAGTCCATCATACTATCGAAGTGGACTTCCACCGAAGAAATCCGGTTGTCCAGGTGCTCCAAACGTCCCATTACTCGGTGTCAAAGCATTCGCTCGTCTGAATGCCTGTCGTGGTGTAGACGGTGTGCTGGTTCCTGTTGTCGAAGCGGCTACATTACTTGCAAGATCAGGCGTGTTCCTGCCACTACCATTTGTGGCATTATTGCTAATTGCTGTTCCTGGTCGTGTCAAAGCAACAGCAGCAGAAGGCGTGGCGTTCCCATTCCGAGGAGGTGGCTTGAATCCTAGTTTAAACCCTTGAGCAAATATCTCTTCGAGTATTTGGTTGACGATTCCTGCATCCTCGTATTCCTGAAACTTCTTCCATAATCGGAGAGCCATACGGGCGTCTTCTATCGAGTCGTGACCTTCAGTAACATCCGAGGTCTCTTCCTGAATGTATTCCTTGAAGACAGCCCATGCAAGGTATCGCAAGCTCAGACGACGGTTTTTAGCAGGGTGGAAGAACAAATATTGCGTGTCCACTGTTTGTGATTTGGGAACTTGAATGTTGATCTTTCTGAAATCCGAGGCCAAGCCATGACCGACGAAAATACATCCTAAGTTTAGTAGTAGCCATAACTTTTTGTAAGCCACCTTTAAAGGAACCAGGTTATGTTGGCTTGTTCGTGGGTCGAGATCTCCTGGCTTAATACCGGAGTATTGCGTCACATAGTCGACAATTGTTTCTTTAATCGTGATATAGTCGTCGATGAATGGAACACCTTCATGCAACCCAGATCCTCTCAACACCGACACTCGAGCAAGGCCGCTTTTACTTGGTCTGATCATCTCTTGCGAACCATCGGCTTTGACATCAATTTCTGCTTTTTCTAGATCAACGAACTCAGTGTCGAGAGCAACCGGTGTACCGGACTGGGGTCGTTCCTCGGGTTTGAGTATTTCGCACGAGTCAGTGATTTGGCCGCCACTAAAGGATCTATGTTAGCAGGAGAGTAAGCCTATAACAAGAAGACACAATACGTACTTCATAGACCACTCATGGAACAACAATGTGGTGTCAAGTTTGTCCTTCCATGAATCGTCAAGTTTGTGTCTTGCACCTTTTACCTGGTACGCCACAACACTGGGCACTTTCCAAGGCTCAGTGAATTTCAAAGCCTCATCTCGACTCAATTCGGTAACTAGAAAATCGTTGAAGAGATGCCATTTACTCTTGTCTTCAGGCTGACGTGCAGACACGTTAACGTTGATAAAAGACACGAGATGTGGCTTTTGATGCTCGGTAATATTAATCTCTGCAACAAGTCCAACAAGTTCGTATATAACCAACCCAGGACTTCTACTTTGCACTCGGCTGCGGAGGGCATCACCCTCGAAGCAATGAAGTTGGCCGTTTTCCACGATCAGGCCGAGTTCTTCAGGTAGCCAGCCTGGACTGGCCCATAGTTGACGGAAATATGGCGTTGTATGGCCTGTGTTTAACATCAAGACTGGCGGCATGCGATGAACTGTCTTGCGAATGGCCACTTGTTGATATCTCCGGCAATGATTGCACCAGCCTCTATTTTGAGTTTCTCGCTCAATAGAAGATTTCAAGATAGAAGAGAATTTGATTGGAGGAGTCCGTCGTACTTGCTTTGCATCCGGAACAGGGTAGATGAGCTCGTTGGCAAAGACATTTCCTGGCCGAACAATCTCGTTCCGGCAAAACATACATCGAACAGATTCCGATGCCACCGTAGTCAAATTGCGGTCTAAATCATCGGATTCAGGGGCGACTGCACGGTGCTCGTTTGAAATTTGATTCAAGATGAACCGGTTGACCGATTGTATAGCGCCAGACAAAGCCTTGTTTGTCAGGTTCTCCTCTAACAGCCCGAGTTTTGAAGCCTCTCGAGAATTACTGAAAGCCTTGAGGAGATTCGTAGCCTGGCAATTTTGACCATTTGCTTTGTCAAGCATATCGAAAAGGTATCCCATTTCGCACAGCAGACAATCTTCGAACAGACAACTGCTTGCAGCATGATGTAGCGCGAAATTCCGCATCAAGGGAATGAATTTATAGAGTTGGAGAAGTGAGTTAGTAAAGGAGTTCGCTATATGGGTTTCCAAGCCCGAGAATGTGGTTTTATTGTAGAATCTAGTTCGTGTATTAGTTGGGTAAAGGAATCGAAAAAGGATCAAACATACCTGAAATCGAAATCATCAACACCAAACTTGCTATACTTGATTTCGACATTGCTGTACTTCAGCAAAGGGTCTTCTTCCACCTCAGCGCCAATCTTTGCACTGGCCAATGCACTAGAAACATCACCAAGAGTCCCATCAGGTTTGCTTCGTGGCGATTCACGAGCTTTCTCACTCAAGAACTTCGGTGCTACCAGAGCAGGTTCTGTAGACATGACTTGCCTTGTGTTCTCGATCTGATAGCGTCGCCCTTTCTTTGGGTTCGCAGCATAGTGTCCGATCTCAGCCGGCCGTAGATAAGGAATAATAGCAGGGTCTACTGGCGCGGGCGGGCTTCCAATGTCAAATACAAGGTGACTAGGCCAGGCCGAAAGTAGGCGCTCGTTGTAGTAAGGCATTCCGATCATATTCAATGGTGTCTCCGGGGACCAATCAACCATCGGCGGCCGCGGTGGTACATCGGCAAACTCCGTCTCTTTGCTCATTTCATTGAAGTGAATCTTGCTGGGCGATCCCCATAGGTGGATGGAGCATTCCGCATCATTGATCGCGAGCGCCTCGCCCGACGGCGAAATCTCCAGACCTAACATAAAATTGACATTCGCTTGGCGAAGATTAATGGTGTTTGGGTTCATTAAATCAACTACCTGTAGCTGCCCAGACTGAGAAGCTACGAAACTAGTTGTATGTAATCGAGGGTGCATGCGTACATACGCTGCTCCTGCATGGAACGGTATCGGGGGTAATGGAGTCAGTGTCTTAAGGTCGTATACATTCGCCAATGGATCAACAATCGGAGCCCCCAAATGTCGTACTGAAAAGCCGCAGGTGACGAGAAAATCATTTCGTGCATCCATATCGTTGATTGCCGCACCGTGTGCCTTCCAAGACTTGACAATTTTGAAATCTGCCAAGCTGAGTGCGTTCACCGAGCCGGTGTCTGTTGCGCAGCAAAGATATCGGCTTCTCTTCATGATAGTATAGTTGACATCCGTTGGTATAGTGTCAATTATAACGCCTTTGTCGGTATCTACCGTGAACATAGTTTTCTGACAACCGGCGACGATAATGCGATTCGTTTGTGCGGTGAAGCTCATGCATCGAAGGTCGGTCATATCAGGATGTGTGACATGCCATTGGGTCAGGCCTCGACGTGCGACCATATGGACGCTCCTTGAAGAGAGAGATATCACACCCTTTTCATGAAATAGGAATTGTCGTACAGCGCCTTCTGATACTGGATGCGCTCGTATTGAGGTGTACCTTTGAAGCTCGGGCCCGTAGAAAGAAGTTATTCGTCCCTTGAAAGCTCCATGTTAGCACTTGGTATAATGAGCGTTCAAGCACCGTATACTCACATATTCATTACCGGCCCATAGAAGCTCCTGGAGATCGTCAAACGCGATAGCTGTTGCAATGGTTGGGAGAACATGCGGGCTCGGAGGTGGCACCGCAATTCGCGACACCTCATCCCAATCGGCCTCCATCTTGATCTCGGCGGACTCCCTTCCCGGCCCATAAGCTCTCAAAGCTGAATTAAGCGCAGTATCTATGAGGTGAATTGGTCTTGTGTGTAATTGCAGTTGTATCGAGCCCACATCGCACACTGGAGGCAGTCAGGCGTCATCGTCCAATGCGGACGCGCGGGAAAGAACGCGGGGTTGGTTCAATGAGATGTCGCACGAGAAGGCATGGTCATCGATTATAGCCTCAATGCCGTGTCTGAATAGAGGAATGTCCCTGGGCGACTCTGTCTCCGAGTAACTGATCTGACTGCCTGAAAAGAGAGAGAAGGTAAAACCACGCAGTCGACAGCAACTCGAGGCATCAGGCTTGGCAGGGCAGCTAGCCTGGCATAACCTGGTGTTTGGTTAGTTGCCTGATAACTAAGGCATTACTGCGGTGACGGAAAGCGGTGAGCCTGTAAATAATTCTGCCATGCATGGCTGGCGTTTTTAACCTCTTGTTGTTGTCCCTCTACAACCTACTGGCGAACTTAGCTTCAGGAGTGACTGGCCCAGGATCTGGAGATGATTGCTTTACAAGAACCACTACGCTTTTGGTACCATGTGAATGAATCCGGAAACTGAGGAATCTGCCCACCATCTGCTAATCCTGCGATCCACCCCAGGTAACTCAAGCTTCTATTCTTGATTGACTCCAGTCGGTAAACTTGCCAAACACGAACGATGACAAATTCTACCGACTGACTTCTTTCAGAACCCAAGCTTCTGATACTCAGCCCGGTTGTCGGACGGTTCAACTTCACCCACATCATAGACAAGATATCTACCAGACTCGCTTTACTACAAGCCTTGGTCATCGTCAATGCAGAGGTAGATACGTCATTTCATCTCGGCCACAAGATGGTCAATTATACATCCTTTCTCACCAGAGGACAACATCAACTTCTGCCCAAATAAACGTATCACCTCATGGTATTTTTAATGTGCAATTTACATCGAGCAGCACGGGTATTCCCAAGGCCGCCGCGCTGAGCCACTACAACATCATGAACTGCGGACGATATATTAGCAAGCAATTTTCAGTTACAGACACAGATCGAGTCTGCCTGCCCGTACCACTATTTCATAGCTTTGGCCTCATCATCGGCATATGTACTACAGTAGAACCTGGATATAAAGAATAGAAGGCCCCCTGTCACTATCTTGATTTCAGGTTACATACATATCATTTATATAAACATAGAGAGGGCTCCAAATTATTATTGAATAAACCGGTTATTATATCAGAGTGCTGCCCATTGCCATATGAATCAAAATTTGTAGATATCGGATCTGTAGATTGGAGGGCCTTCTGTTCGTTATAGCCAGGTTCTACGGTGGTGTTTGGTCTGGCTCCGCTGTTGTATTCCCCTGGGACATATTCAACGCTACCGCTGCAGTTGAATGCATTGGAAAGTATCGCTGCACGGGCATATATGGTGTAACGACAATGTTTATTGAGAAGATGGCAGCAGCTGGCCGACGATCTTGTTTGCTTTGTATCCTGTGAAGCCCTAACCCCAATCATATCAACATCAAATTTGAGCGAAGTAGAGTTTACTGTCTTAATAGAATAACAATACTATAGTTCATGCTTCCACATGCTAGCGTCACCGCGTGCGCTGCCAGGTTAGTTTGAGGCCGATGGTGTTGTAGGTGCGTAGCATACCCGATTCAGCGAGTATCTAGCCCTAACTCCGCGAAACATTCCTGAAAAGGCAACTTATCCTGCACTTTCAAACATCGAGTGCAACATGCAAGATGGCTAATATGCTGCATATAGTTTAGAGCACCGCGCAAAATACTCCCTATCTGGCAAAATTGGCGCTTCAGTACGCAACATTTGAAGTTTTATACGATAACGTCGATATGATATGTTGATGAATATTGCAGGTCCAGCGCTTGGTCTGGAGTTCACCGACATCAGACCGTCCGCCTGATCAGCGTGTTTATGTCTATTAATTCAGTCGCTTTGATCAGGGGCCTATAAATCTGTACCTCCTGCCTTCAGACATGTGTTATTCTCAGGTGAAGCAGACTATTTCTCGGATTCATAAGTAATAATGGCATTCTTTCTGATTCTGACAGCTTCTCTTGTTGCTATACTCCTGTTGGAGCCACTAGCAACATACTTGATTGACAAGAACTTCCGCCGCTTTCCGAACCAAAACCTCATCTCCGGTGTCACCAATCTCGGATATATTCTCGAGCGGCTCGGTGGCGTCAGGTCAAGACGTCTGCATCGTGTCCACGAGAAGCATTCAATAGTGCGTGTTGCGGCCAAACTCCCTATCTTTCTCGTCACCACAAGCAATTAGAGATATCTACGGCCACGCCACCACATGCATCAAGGGTGATATGTACTGGCTGCTAAGTAGAATCATTTCAACAAGAGCCGAAGCCTCGGGTTGCTTTGTTTCTATCGGGAACACTTCATTTAGTGAGTTGGTATTTCGGGGACGCTTGGTCGATGTTGTGGAGGAATCAATAACGGCTAAAAATTACTTAGTGAGGCAATTTTACATATACCGTGCTCGTCGACCCAGACCCATAGCACCAACACGCTTTCCCATGAGAATGAATCATTTCCTTGATAACTCCTAACATTTCGCTACTTCCAAGGTTCAACTGCCCAGCTTCTCGCCCCTGGGAAGGCTCATACCACCAGTTGACACCTCCGAACTACCCCTTATCTTCGGCACGTATAGCCTCTGCACCAGCGGTAACGAACCTACTCGATCGTCCACCGAAGCAGCTCCATCCTCGCACTGGCAAGATTTATATTTGGTGTTTATCCGTGACTCGATCAAGGGGTTACCGGCTATGGGAGGGCCTGCGTCCCAGCCTGACAGACTGCGCCTTTCTTGTGTAGGGGTTGCGGAGAGTTATAATGAATTTCCTACGGAGGTAGTTGGGCACGTAGTGATATATGAGTTTTCATTCGAGTAGCATACATTAAACTATCAAATCGTAAATCCTGTGCATCCGCAAGCGAGAAGAGACACGCTTAATTTGTTCATGATAAGAACTAGAGGAACCAAAAGCTAGATATGGTAACAGAACTTATCGGTAAAATGAGGCAGGGTTCGAATTTACAGAGTTCGCTGCAGGTGGATGGCCCTGTTGCTGATAAGCGGTATAAGGTTGTCCGGCGTTCAGGGTTGGGTATGGCGTTGATCCCTGTGGTTGGGGACTACCAGTTGGAATCGGCGGGGGGTGTTGCGTTGTTGCTGATGTGGGATAGGGGGGTTGTGATGCATATTGTTGGACTTGGGGTGGTTGAGGAGGGTATTGTTGGTTGGTCATAGGTGGTCTTTGGTCGTCTGTAGAAGGCGGATAGTCGGCCCCCTGTGAAGGTGGAGGAGGAGGCGCAGATGCGGGGTGAAAGGGGTACCGTTGTTCTACAGGCGAGTCATAGACGGAAGTTCCTAGTTCTTGGGGATGTTCATATGTAGATTGCGGACGATGGTGCAGGTTCTGGTAGGGTTCCGAAGGGGGCTGTTGAGGTGGTTGTTGGAATGGCTGCGGAGTCTGGTTGCGTGGATCCGGTGACTGAGATGTTTGTGGATAGGGGCGCGAGGGATCTGCTGCATAGAGACCCGGGCCAGTGGGTTGAGGAGTGTGTGAATCTTTAAAACAATCAGTTATCGATTCAAATTGTGTGTGTTTATGGTGACTAACCTTGGGGCCGGGTATTATAGTATTGTTGATGATCGACTGGCGCAGCTGGGTGAGATGGAGGGTACCCTTGAGGCGCGGCTCCTGTCGGGGGATATCCATAAGCCTGCTGAGGTGGTCTACCATACTGAGGCTGGGCAGGGTGCGACATTGAAGCTTCCAAAAGAGCCTCGTAATCTCTCCGGGCTTTGATGAACTTTTCATTGAGCTGGGTGAATTCGTCTTGATAAAAGTTAATACGACTCGAATTGGAGCATAAAAATGTAAATGGATGAAGTACCTTTCTTTTGAGAGTATTTGCCAATAAGCTCAATGAGCTTGGGCCGAATAGCAAGCGTAGAATGATAGAGCGTCGTAATCTCTTCATTATCACGAACGTTCAACTCCGAGCTACTCGTGCTGAGAAGCGTCAATAGCTTCTCAACATTCTTGATCTGCCCAAAGACTTCTCCTTCCATTTGTGCTTCCCGCTGCAAATCATCCGGCGTAGGATCGGGGAGCTTCTCGACATAATTCAACGGGAAAATTCCAGTCTGTCCGCGCAACGAGCCCTTCCACCAGTCCTTGTAAACCGATTCCAATACTGCAATAATATCGCCCTTGCGGAATTGGAGTTCGCCTGGCTCAGAAGGCTGGAAATCAAACAATGCGCGGACTCGCGAAACTGTAGCTGCTGTAGTTCCGGATGGAATGCCCTGCGAAGTACCCGAAGGTTCCGGCTGGTTCGAAGCTGCTGCGGCGGGAGCTGCGCTTGACGATGGGACGACATCCGCTGACTGCTTGTCCTTGATTGAAAGTGCCAACGCCATCTGGAGCTCTTCCTCTTCTTTTTGTCGGTCAATATCGGTAATCTGACGTTTGGTCGGTTTCGAAGGCGGTTGGAGATTGGGGTCTGACAGCGTTAGCTTTAGTCAATGATATGAAGGTGCTTAGACTTACTGCTCGTCTTCAACTTCATATAAGCTTGCTCCATAATGCCAAAGTCTGGGTTGCTCGAGAACATCTCCGTCCATTCCTCCATGCGCTCCAGGATCTTGGATTTGACCTGTTGGTGTGTGTTCTGTCGCAGTTAGCATACTGCACCTAACCGATGAATACGGAAAATAAACTTACTCTCTCATTGGCAAGTCGCAATAACGCCTCCGTGAAGCTCCGGGAAGCCAACTCGCGATGAATCTTGAGACCACAGTTCTGCGCAAGAGCGTTTGCTAGCTAGAGGCGACATCAAATCAGCAAAGTCGAGACACGCTATGCCAGATGGAAGACAAGAGACCAACCTCAAGAGTATAAAGCTGCACATTAGCATTCCGGTGCGCCAGCCGTTTAATCAAAGCCGCAACGGCATCTTTGGCACTAACACACAGAGTCAGTACGTCACACAAACACGCATAGCGCAAAGAAAAGTAATTACCCCGACTCCTCATTGTTGACTTTATCGCAAACATCCTGTGAGACTGTTAGACCTGAACTTTCGCATCAACCAAGCTTCGAGACGCACAAGTATGAATTCCCAGTTTTCGGCAGTGAGGTTCTCGTCGGTCGCTTTGGCTGTTGGGAGAATGAGCATCAGTACCAGTCTGTACCATACGGAAAGTAGTTATTTCCACATAGGGAGATAATAAGGAACATACCGACAGCGTCGTCAAAAGCATTCTGCTGGGCACGAAACATGTCGAATTATCCTCCCAGCTCGCGAACAATCCGGAATTATTGAAATAAGAACGATTTCTCTGCTGTAGAAAGAAATTGTGATGTATTCCCAGTCCTTTTGGAATCAGTCGATTTTCACTTATGGTCGTTGGAAGTAAGACGGCGCAAGTCAAGCTGTTGTATGTCGTGTTGAAGATGTGCCCGCTTGGTTGACGTATGTACGATAGCTGCGACCCGCTCGGACGTCGGTTTGTCGTGTTTGTCTCTTCTCGCTGCGAGAGCGACTATGGTAATAAACTGAAGGAATCTGGCTTCGTGTAAGCGGTAGTTCTCTGATTCAGAAAAATCCGTAAGCGAAGAGTCGAAGACACAGGTGTAAATAAGAGTTGGAAATACTGCAACCTAATCGGCACAATCAGGTGCGGGTGCGGGCATCGACGTAGTTGCTCCATTCCTGAGAGACGCTAAGCCCGACTCGTGCAGCCACAGCCACTCAAGCCTCATTGCGGCGAAGACAGGCAGCTTTTATTTTATATTTTATATCTGAAATCTTTTAGGATACTTAGGTAGATTCTATGAGGATCAGATTGACGACGCTGTAATCTATACTCTACAGTATCCACATAAAACCAAGTTCAACAGCAGGAATCCGAACTTGTCTCCATGTATAAAGGACCATTCAACAAACTGTGCAAATAATATGTCTGGACGTTATACATCAACAGTGCGGGGGAGCCTAAGCGATGGAATATGATATGGAGAAGGATGGAGATCGTAGAAAGGTCATGAACAACAAGTTTACCGTCGTAGAAACAAATATGGCGGAGTAGAGGGGAAACGACACACTGTCTAAAGGTTCGAAATAAACATAAGATCCGCAAAGAAAGAAACCAGAGCAGTTGCATCAATGTGCCCTGGAAGCAAGGGTATAATGGGGTCATAGAAGCCGAAGAAGGTGGGATGAGAAGGCAGAAAATTTACAACATAAGAAACGTTAAGCGCCGCCCTTTTGAGCTTTTTCCTGGGCTCGACTGTAGCGTGCGGATTGAACCAGGGGGGCGAGGCTGTTCAGAGGCTCACAAACAGACATGAAGGGGTGCTAGAACAATATGTCAGTCGAAGCCTATCAACAAGAATGGGAGTGAACTAACCTTGAGTAGATCGTGAGCAGAAGCTCTCTTTTCAGGATCAACACGTAGCGCCAAGTGGAGGAAATCTCGGAAAACCGGTGACAAGTTCTGTTCGTCCTTGATCTTCGGAGTACCGTTGGTGGCAATCAAGTACAATGCTCGAAGTGGCGACTCGGTAAGATATGGAGGTTCGCCCTCAATCATCTCAATTGCCATAATACCCAAACTCCAGATATCGACTTTGCGGCCGTATTCCTTTCGCGTCACGACTTCAGGTGCCATCCAGTAGGGTGTTCCTACCATGGTGTTGCGCTTGTTTTGAGAGTCGTTGATTTGGGCACAGAAACCGAAATCAGCTGAATTGATGTTAGCGTTGTGGCTTCTAGTTTGCCAAAGCAACTCAAAACTTACTCAACTTGATCTCTCCGTCCATAGAAAGAAGAATGTTGTCCGATTTGATATCTCGATGAATGACGCCTTTTGAATGGAGATGTTGAAGGCCACTCAGGGTCTAATAATTGTTAGTGATGCATAAATCAAATAGGCATGATTTGACATACCTCACGGCAAACAGCCGCAATTTGACCCTCAGACATAATGTTAAATGTAACAACATCTGTCAAGCTTCCTCCTTCCATATACTCCATCACAACCCACAAGTCAAGGCCGTGAAGATAACTGTCCAAGAAATTGACAATATTCTTATGCTTGCTATCCTTCATGACAAGAATCTCGTTGATGATAAGATCCTTCTTAGGTTGCAAATCCAAGTTCATCTGCTTGATAGCAACGCACTTGTTCGTATTGGTCTCGTACGCAGTAAAAACACCTCCGGAAGCACCTTGTCCAATCTTGTTGAGGTTATAGTACTTCTTGGTGGGATCTCCAGGCGTGCAAATAGCCTGCAACTTGGCACGGACATCGAAGGCGGTGCTCTGACGAGCGCGAGGCCGAGGTCGGGCAACCGCAGCAGCAGGCGGTTGTTGCTGTTGCACGACGGGTTGAGGGACTGGCGCTTGCGCATGAGAGAATTGATGTTGCGGTGTGGGCGGAGTTGCTACAGGAGTAACCTGTTGTTCCACTGGTTGGGGTGGAGGTTGCTGTTGCTGACGTTGGCTGTGACTTCGATCAAGTTGCTTATCGATTATCGCTTGTTGCGCCGCGGCCATAGCACGCTCCTGCTGCTGTTGGTATTGAGCAGGGGACTGGATAGCGCTTGGAACTACCGGAGGAGGTGCGTTGACGAACACGGGCTCATCTTCGGGAATGAGTGGTGTTGCAAGAGGTTCATTTGCTGGTCTTGTAGCTGGAGCTCTATTGGACACCACAGGAGGCTGGGGCGGAGGTCGAGAAGGAGTAAAAGTAGGTGGCGGTTTGGGAGCGACACGATTAGGTGCTATAGCAGGTGACAATACCGGCACTGGCGAGTTCTGCGAGGGTTTCGGAGGAGGCGGGGCAGCGCGAGGGTTTTCGAAGCTGCCTTCATGGTTCTGGGGGAAGCGCGGGCTGGTCGCGGAAGCTGGACTCATGCCGTCAGGGTAATCGCCTAGTCGAGGAATGGCATGATCGAATTTGTGCCAGACTTCTTCTTCTCCGGCGCCGGCGGCGTTTCTCTCGTAGAATCTCATGATATCGACCATCGTTTGCGGATGCTGTTCCTGTTCCTTTTTCGAAATTCCGCTGGCTTGTAGCATCCTCTGCCAGTCTTTAGGCAGGCCCTATCATCGGTTTAGTAATTAGTACAGCTTAAGAAAACACGAGTAGAACAGCAACGTACAGTAAACTGGCCCGTCTGATTGTCATATCCAACATGAGTAACATGGACAGGATTCTCAGGAGCAGAAATTTTAATATTGCGCGGTGAACCCAGGACGCTATTCACGAAGCTCGAAAACGTATTTTTCCTCCGAGGTTTCGGTCCGAACCCCTCATCTGAATTCCTCTTGGAATTCGACGGCGCATCTTGAATCTGGGGTAGTGCGGTATCCATCCGTGGATTGTTCAAGGCTGTAAAACTAGCAGACTGTCGCAAGACCTGTTTACCACGAAAATCTGGGCTTGTGTGATACGACTGCAGGGTCGGTGGGCTGCGAGCTTGGGCCGAAAGGTCGCTTTGTTGTTGCTGTTGCTGCTTTTCCTGTAGCTGCTGTTGATCTGCCGAGTAGTCACCACCTTCTTCAAGGACATTAAACATTCCCCGGACATCGAACGGCGGGCCGGTCAGATCATCTGAATTATTGTCGTTGGTCAATGAATACCAGAGAGGATAAGGTTCCCGACCTTGCGACGAACGATGCGAAGAGTAAAGATACTCACCAACGGGTGAATGACCTGCACTGTTATTATTATTGTTCTGCTGTTGCTGCTGCTCTAGAGACGACGACGACGACGATCCATAAGCATTCGAGCGAGTGCGCAAGTGTTCACGGCTACCGGTGTAGTTCCGAGGATAGACGGGCGCAGAGGGATGTCTCTTGAGCGACGGGTTGCTCTGTTGGGATTTTAATGGTCGGTTAAATTGCGGGGGTTCTTTATGCAGTTTGCTGCTCGGTCGGCGGAATTTGAAGTTTGAGGCTATGCCCGTGGAACGTTCTTGATCCATGGTCGCGAATAATTCGATCAATCACTGTGTTCAGCTATGCAGCAGCGAGCGATGGCGGCGGATAACGTAATGGGCGTCACGGTCCGATGTTGTCGGTCAGTAAAGCCTGCAGGTAAGTAGAAAATGAAGGAAGGGGTTGCGTTTCTGCTTCTCCTTCTTTCGGCTGGGTGTTTGATTGCAGTTTGGACTGGACGTTGTGCAACGGGATTGGTGCGTAACAGTCTAACAGACAATTGGAATGGCGGCGGAGGGGCACAGGCACCACAAGCCCGGTGGCTGTTGTCGCTTGTCGCTCGTTCTTGTCTGCGCAGGGTGTGTTTGCTATGCAACGGAGTGGATGCACAGCGGTTATAGAGCGATGAGATGTAATGAGATGAATAATTGATCGCAGCCCAAGCCTGCAATAGATGACGCAGCCGGCAAGGGATGGCGGAGGTGATCGAGGAAGAAGAGATGAGGAGAGAGTTGGGCGCTTTCCGTCGCAGAAAGTTTTTGATTGCACGTGGAACGGGTACTAGTGCATATATAAGATACTACTAGACAACAATCTCTCTGAGGATTGAGTGTTGATGTATGGATGAAGATTAAGCAAATTTCGCAAAGGGAGACAGTTAGAAATTATTGAGCATCCACGTCAGGGTTTTCTACTTATTAAACAAGTCGCCAGATACGATTCTAATTAAGTTGAACGCTGTGGATGTTAGCGCTCTAAGTTCTCTTAGTGCTCTTAGTGTGGGCGGGAGCCCATATTAACTAATCTGCCAGAGGTATCGCCGTATGCGTAATTACGCAGTATGGCTTTCCCACGCCCAGCGCCTATCCATGCATCTTTCGACCATTTCCATTTCCATGCAGGGATTTTTTGGTTTCACTTGCTGCCATTTGACAGGTCGCTGTAATTGAGCGATTTTTCTAATCTTCCATAGGCATATCACACCAATCATAGCAGTGTATATTGGCAAAGCAACCGTCTAATCATACGCATCCTGTACAAATTGTACGACGGGACGGTATTGAAACGGGCCAGCCACGGTGGATGCTGTTAAAATTAGCGTTCTTGACCTGACGAGTTGACTGACTTCGACTATGACATTGTTGGATGGACATTGGATGTTCATTGTTCAATTACTGGTAGCTTGCATACGCCATGCCAATACCTAAAGTTGCAGCTACATTTCTCAGCTCGAGAAAGTTATGTATAAAACATATGATATTTGATATGTCCCTGAATCCCAACCGGGGTAATCCCTCCGTCTTCAGAAACAAGCAACCCTTGCCATCCTGTACAGAAATTCTGGATTTTTACGGAGCAACCAGCGCCAACAAACATGTTTCGGCCTGGTAATTCCGAGACTTTCTCCTGCAGTACGATCGTACGTACTCCGTACGGCATAACCCAGTTAATTCAATTCAATTCAAATTCAAAATTCAAAGAATTATGTCAAATGAATTAGCTATCCATATCGCTGGGTTTATTGACTGATTAGCTTAAAGAATGACGAAGCCTACTCGGACCTAGGCACGTCGCAATAGCCCACAAGCCAACCGAGCTCATCCATGCAGGGTGGTTTAGAGATACTGGTGTCGGCTCTCCAGCATCGATGAAACTTACTCCGTACAAAGTCGAACTTATCATATCTTTCTTTTTTTCTTGAGTTGTTTTTCACCATCCATGCTGGGCGATCATATGTTTATATAGGGGATATTATCATTCATGATCATCGTGTCTCACTTCGTGGACTCTAAAGCAGCGAAGCCCAAGCGCAGCCATTGAGACACGGGTGGATCTTATGACGCATAGCGTATTTTTCCCTGCGCGGAGAAAGGGGTCTAAGAGACTAGACTGGAAGGTGCGATTTCTCATGAGTGTATACGCCGAGATCAATGAGCAGGAAACAAATGTAAAGAGTGGCATTCTCTATCTCTATCGACATGCAAGTGGTTAGGTAGATGGACGGCATCAAAATGTTAAGGAAGCTGAAGTCCCGCCAGGCACTTTGACTTGATGGAATCTATCTGGAAATATAAAATTAGTACTTCCATCGCTCGTTCGCTAATGAGGGTTGGATATTTGCTTGCCATGAGTGCCCCGGTGTCAAATGAAAAATCCTTCTTGAGGTTCGCCGTTGTCCAATACTTGGGTATCCAAGACATTTCGTGATCTCTTAGACGGCGCCGGTATGTCATTGATGGTCTAGTATCGGAGACATGCAGCCTCATTATCCAAGCCGAAGACTTTGTCTACTTTCAAGTCACCGCCCACTCAAGAATGGTGCCCCTCGACGCAAGTCGTCACTGATATCTCGTATGTTACGCAGCCATGCCTCGGTCGCGTCGCGCCCGGTAGCCTTGATCAGGCTTGAAGTGCCCATCTTCAGTCCGTGTAAAGACCAAACTTCATGGTCATCAATGAAAGATAACACATCTTTCAGGAAGGCGACTTGCGCACCAAAAGATGCCACTCCGTATTTGTACGAATAATCATCGCGACTGTCATCTTCAGCAGATCTAAACTGCAAGCCAGAAGTGCCAGCTACATTTCCTCGACAGTCCACGACAAGAATTGACTGTCTGAGCTTGTTGTCAATGGTAATGTCTCCATCAAGATCTTTGCAACGCTGCACTTGTATTAAAACGCGATCTTTCGTTGAGAGAACTTGTTTTCGTTGAAAGCCTTGATCGTCGGGGAAGAAAATCTCTAGGATCTCGAGCCAGAGACGAGCTACATCTGCAGCGGTAGTTGAGCGTTTCGGTAGATCGCGAATGGCGGTTGCGATATTCCCAGTGGAAAGGGCAAAATTGGTATCATCGTTTGCCATGTTGGACCTTGGAAGGTTCTGAGCTAGGTCTTGATGATGATGTCGATGATAGTTCAATGTTGCTTCAAGCTATCGAGAATTTGATGGACAGATGGCAGTAATATGGTTCCATGGCCTGTACCTCAGTCTAAATGGGCAATGAAAGATATTTTAGTAGTGCGTATCACGTCACCTAAGTCCTCTGGGAAAATCCGGCAACTTCTTGAAAATGGTTGACATTCTTTGTCTATGAGGGGTGGTCGTTTTGGCGGAGAATGCTTCTTATGGGGCGTCCTCGTACGCCGTGGGTCAGCTGGCTGCAATAGGCAGGACCATTCCATGGGTTTTCACATGATCTGGGGTAACGTGACACATCTTGCCCCAGCATTACTCAATTAGGAAGCCCTAATATGGAGTTTGGTTTTTAGGGCTTCCTTCAATGTTAGGAAGAAGGCAGAGATAATGCTACTGTCAGTTTGACATGAATTCTTTATCTACCGTCAACCACTCTATTCCGTCGACAGAGATATCTAGACTAGTTTGATATGTACATTGCTTGAGTCTTGTCCTTTGCTCTCAGTTTGTCTCTGCTTCATGTGGCATTGTTCTATTGACGCTCCCGACGGCATTTTGTTCGGGCGTCTGAACCTCTTTAGAAGTAGTGTCAACTTTCCTTACACCAAATTTCTGCAGCAACCTCAGAATCTCTAGTTTGTAACCTCCATCAGCATCACCACAGTATGACCAAGCCAGATCCATGGCCGACACTCCATGGATATCCTTAATATCCATGTCTGCGCCGTTCTGCAAAAGCAGTTTAATAATCTTCACTTCCTTCCTGTTGATTGCAACGTGTAATGGAGTAGAGCCTTGTGCGATTGAGGAGGAAGCTGAGGAATTGATGCTGGCATTGACTCCGAGATAGTAATCTCCCTCGCCTAGTCTAGAATTGCCATCACTGTAAGTCTCGTAATCAGAGTGGCTGTCGCTGCCTTGATTATCTGAAGGATTGGACACTTGATCATCATCAATAACCAGCTTGTTGTGCATATAATCTGATAAATGGTGAGAAGTCAGTATGTGTACATATGGCATGATATAACAACGTGTTCAACATACTGATTAGTTTATTGCCACTCTCACCGTCCTCACCATTCTCAGATGAAGCATGAACAGCGTTGCATTTTTCAACTTCATCTTGCATATTACGCTTGTCGACCGTGGGGCTCTCTAGAACTTCATCATCTTCATCTTTCGTAATCTCGACAGCCACCTCCTCTTTCATTATAGCTCGCTCATTGATGTTGACGTTCTTGTGTTTGAGAAGCATCTTTATGGCCTCGGTGTTGCCTAAATGTACTGCATAATGGAGCGGAGTCCAGCCCAGATCATTCCGTATCATCGGCACGCTTGTCTTGATAGTCGCGTCTGCGCCATGATTAAGAAGAAGCCGAAAGATCTTCATCGAATCCTCATTCCACCTCGCCATGATGAGTGCATGAGTCAGTGGTATGATCCCAGCCGACGCCAGGTCTACCGAGGCTCCACCTTCAATCAGACATTCCACGATCTCAAGATTATCCCCCGAAATCGCCATGTACAAAGGCGTACCGCAGAATTTCTTTACTTCTCTTTTGCTGCCATCTTCGTCCACCTCGATCCATGGTGTATCCCATCCTGCGGCGTTGACATCTGCTCCGGCTCTGAGGAGTATTTCCGTGGCTTCTTTGGAGGTATTAGCGACACGTTGCAAGGGAGTCGCACCCTGGGCATCAGGTTCGTTTGGATCTTCACCCTGCTCGAGGAGATGGCGAAGGATATTTAGGAACTTGAATTCCGCGGCTATATTTAAACTGGTCATTACCTCGGGAAGATGCCTATTGTTTGCGTGCCGATATATCGAAAACCATCGTTGATAGTTCAACGTGCGTGTGTCGCACAGCGCGGTGATGCGCGGTTGCCATGCTTCTTGAGACTCGAGTCCACACTCTTGACAATGTTCTATCCAATTTTTGGCAGCATAATCCAGGAAGGGGTGACTCTCGAGATAGGAATCAGAGACATATCTGTTTTGCTTGGAGTTATAAATCGCGAGAAAACCGCCAGATCCGCCATCACTCTCATCGTATACGTCAATGTCATTGCTTTCATCTGGAAACGGATCCTTCGCAAAGCACTCAAAGGAAAGAAGAGAAATACAGACACTGGTGATGAGTGTTTTGGAATCATTGGAGCGAAAGGTGTGCCTCCAATCACCACTGACCTCGTTTTCCTTTTCCATCAAGTATTCTTTGGCAGTTTGATGAATGAGAAAGACATGGCCATCATCTATGGTCACAAACAGCCCGCAAATATTCTGGATTCTCCTCCCAAAAACATCCGGGCTTTCCAAACCAATGTCTTCGTAAGAGCTGTAACTAAGATCTCCAGCCAATGCCGTAGCAACACTCATCTCTTTTAAACTCAAAGGAGTTTTAGCAGCGAGGATGATATGCAACAACTCGCGCGCAAGCTGCTTATCCCGGGACTTGTTCAAAATCGAGTCATAGGCATCCATGACACTTCGCGGTAGTTCCGAGACAAGCCTTTCAATCTCCCTCCGGTTCCCTCGCCTGTGACTAGTTCTTATTTCATCCATGATCAAACTCAGCCACAGGTACGTTCTGTTTTCGACGTCCAGCAATTTGTCCAAAAGGAACTTTGTTGTATCTTGGTCAAATCCCTTTTCAGCTGCTAGTTTCTGCACGTTTGCTATTGTGACTCGATCTATCTCGCTGCTGATGCCTGCAGATTCTTCATCTCCGGATAAATGGATGGTTGGCACTTCTTCGATGAGCTGATGGAACTGGAATTGGATATCATCATAAGGTCGACTTGTCAAGAAAAATTTAAGCTTTGGTTGTTTGTCTGGCGCAAAAGTCTTTGATTCACGATAGAAGTTGGTTATCTCCTCGATCAAGAATAACCGCTCGTGCTCATCACATTCATCGAGGGCATCCATGACGCACACAATTTGTGTCACAGCTGGATCAGCAGCTGCATCCACGAGTATGTCGAACATCACATCTAGAAGATAAGGCAGCTCTTTCCCATTGAGCTCATATGGAAACAATGAGTGCCGCACAAGTGAAGGGATGGCAGAGAACAACTGGTGAAGAATCGCCGCCATAGCACTAGCCGGACTTCTTTGGTAGGTAGATATGTCCTTGAAGAAGAAATAGCAAACAGCATAACCTGGTTGAGTGGCACCCAGCCGTTCATCAACCAAAGTCTTTGCTACTACTGATTTCCCCGAACCGGGTTTAGCTGACAGCCAAAGTAGATCAGGAACTTGACTCTGCTCCCATTCCAAGAACTTTTTGTTCTTCAAAACCCAGTTGCAAGTTTCAGAAACTCGTTTTGGTATTCGATTTTTCTGGTTTTCGTAAGGATTGCCGTTTCGAAAGAGTTGTACAACTTCCCGCTCCTCGTCTGTCTGGCGCCAGGTTGACTGTAACATTGTCTGGTGGTCAATACTGATTGCAGTTCTTTGAAGTTCTTTCTGCATCTGCTCGAATCCTTGTTGAATATGAAGGTCACTTGATTGTAGATCCGCTCCGATCTTTTCGAGACTGAGATCCCGGGCAAGAATGGTACATTTGTTTTCGAGGGCATTTATCTGGCTCTTCAAACCAGCCCAATCATCAGCCTTGATGACGTCTCTTCCATATCGTGTAGCCCAGCTATCCGAGTATTGTCTGCCAACTCGAATTTGAGATTCGAGGATAGTCCGATACAGCTTAATCGCACTCTCTTCAAAGTCATGAATCAGAGCGAGACTGTCCACATGGTAAACATCTTGGGCTTGAGCCGAGCCTGGCCTAATGATTCTTTCCATGACTCTAAGACGACGAACAACAAATGGGATGGTTTCCAGGCAATCTTGAGCATCTTTACTCTGCGTCATAGGGTTTTCTAGTAGCTACAAGCAACCATTAGATTATCGATCCCAGTGTAGACGAAGCGAGGAAACCTTACAGGAAGAAAAACACACACTCCAGCCCAGGCCAATGCAGCGTGAGGCTCGGAGCTAACGGCAGAAGATATAAACTCCTTTGTTGCTACGATGACTTTAATCGCCTTTTCAAATTGGTCACGAAGGACGAGCGAGTGATTGCTCGCTTTGATTTGCCATTTTGCGAGGTCGACCTCCTTGATCTTTTGACTCACTATTTGTCGTAACTGTTCTTCCCGTTTGGAGGATTTTGGCGGGGCTGAAAAGGACTCGGATTAATGACTGTCAAGATAGAATTCAGATTGCTTTGAACACACCTAATTGCTGCCCTGTGGCATTATTGTTCCGCTTATCATGTTCGAGTATGATCTCCTCATACTTCCGAATCAAGTCCTCGTTCTCAGTCCGGAGAGCTACATATGCCTCATCCCACAAGTCTCGCTTGATATATGACGGGCTGACAGAAAGTGTCGTATTACTGGTAGTCTGAGTTGTAGGTTGTGACACCGACTGCTGGGTGTTCAATGTTGTTGATGTTCTTGTTGTCGATAATGTCGTTGTTGGGGGCGCATTGCCTGGCCTGTTTTGCCCCTCATCTTTCTTGCGCACGCCTTTGAAGAAATCTCTCAAACCCATCGCTCCACGAGGAAGTCAACTTCTTGCTCTAAATTGAGATTTGCATGTCCATCTGTAGAGTTAGTGAAGTCCATAAAGTAAGAATATGTAGATACGTATGTCGAATAGCCATGCCTAATAAGGTGACAACATTGAATCGACTGATCCACGTAGCCGGGTGGCTGTGCTAGGTATAGTACAGCGTACTATCTCGCTGTTGAGCACAACCTGCATGAGGCTGAAAACTCTGTGCCAGCTTAAATTAATGCTTCGCCGCCGAAGTCTTTGCCCTCGCGGTTTGAAGAAAGAAAGGTCTTTTGTAAGCCTAGCTAGGCGAAAGATCATATTAAGAGTGCTAACTAGTGATAACTAGGAGAGAGAAAAGGAAGAAGGCCTCAAGAGCACCTTCCTGCGAGGTCGCTAGCGCTACACGTGATCGCGGCTGCCCAAAGAGGAAGGCGGCGACTAGGGCAGGGCTTCTCAACGAGGTCCACACCAATTTTGGGGAGCTCCTGCCATGATGTGCCATCTCTTAGTGGATTCTGTCCCCGGAGGGACAGGGACGACGAGTTCCTGGACTATACTCTACAGGGGCGGAATGCCTCCAGAAGTTCCCCTGGTTGCCCCAGAGAATTAGACACACCAAGCGCCCAGAGCGCTAGTTTTCAACCATTGCCAGTAAGGTTCAGATTATGGATTCAATTGAATTTTAAATCAGATAGTCATGCTTCGACTACATCAGAATAGCGGCTCGTCGCAATGAGCGAGAACAAGGAACCACTAAGCCTGCTTATATGGATATCGGCATAGCAGCATCAAAAGTGGATGGAGGAGGAATGGAGTCTATGGATTAGAATGCAGCCAATGCGCAGTTGCACAATGGGTCTTCATCGCCCAGTCTCGAATCCTCTCTATCATCCATCCGGACCTGTATGCTCGATTCTCTTCCGGTGCACGTTTGCCACCAAGTCGGATGCGATCTGACAAGGCGCAGGCGGTGCCATCATAAACAAACTGAAAGCAGGATTTATCCCGTTCACAGGCTGCCTTGCAGTTTTCAAAGGAAGTATGAGAGGCTGTAGACTTTGGCAAGATCCTCATGCTGTCGTGTATATTATCCCAGTCCTTACGGCTGCTGATTATCCGCGGAGCAACATATTCAAACAAGTCTCTGAACAAAAATGGTTGCTGTTTTGTGGTGAGCGAGATGGTCCTGGAGGCTGCTGTTTTACGGGGAAGAAACGGATGGTAATCAATAGAGAAGGATGAACCCACCATGCTGGTTGTCCTATGCTTCCACTTCTCGAGCCACTGCCAAAGATCTTGCATGTCATCCCCGCTAAGATGATGCAAGGAGATGACGGGTTCACACCAAAGATCCTTGCCGAAGGACACAGCGGTTGGTACCTCACCATTAAACATTGGCCAATAGCCCTTCAGGCTGACTCCTTTTGATTTCAATACTCTCGCGAGGGCCTCATCGCCACAGCACAATGCAGTTGTATTGAAACCGAATTGACTATACAGTAACTGTTCCTCATCATTTGTCTCAGGGGTATTTAGTGCTTTCATGGCGCCATATGATAAGACATATGCGCTCCCGCCATGAGCAAATTGCAGCTTCGGTAGCCAGACGGGACTGCCGATGTAAATCGGTTTCGCATCGTCAAGATGGCTCAACAGAACGAGGAGATTTTCCCATTCAATGAATGTGTCTGTATCTATAAATACAAACCATCTCGTTGAGGAATCATACCCGCCACGAGATTCCTGATGCATTTTCCAGATCTTGCGCTTCATTGCTAGATTCATGCTATGAAAGCTTGCAAATCAGCATTTGTTTTTAATATTTTGAGAGGTGATACTCCTCAAACTTAGTGAAGTGCTCTTCGATCACTTACTATTTTCCCAACGTCCATCCACCTTGTAGCTCGCGAGTGTCTTTCCCCTGTTTTTGATATTCCAGCTGCATGTCATACAGAGCGAACTCGGGGTAGTTCGCGCGCTCTTGCTCTGATAAGTCTGCATAGACATCATGAACACGGTAAGAACCGATCTCTTCTTCCATATCCGACATGATGAGCACGTTTCGTTTTGGGATCCTAGAGAGAATCGTGGATAGTTGAGAACGAAGTCTACTCTGCGGTTCTGAGCCCCCGGTTCTGATCACAACTTGTATATCTTGGGCGATCATAGCACTAGGAGATGTACATGATGGGTCGAATGGCGACGAGTTTGGGCAGCCTGTCCAGGTCCAGGTGTTGTAGCGCCGTGCTGAAAGCGGCGTAAGCTGAAAGAAATGCAGCAGCATGAGGGAAATGACGCAAAAACCGAGCCATTTGATAGCCTGTCTGGCATACAATACCATATTTAATCTCAAAAGTTTTCATATAGGTACTCTATACTCTCTCTCCAAGATCATTGTACTTGTTTCCCTTGTAAACTTGGTGTCAGTGTTCTCCCAAGGTTGTTTGTCGACTGTAAGTGGTCTTGTACCTACGTAGTTGCCTAAGTGTTTATTCCAGACTAGTGCCATTGACTGGGTAAGTGTTATCGTTTGGGGGCCAACAGGGAGCATTACGGGGTAGTAGTTCCTGGGGTACTGTGTAGGGCCAATCGTCACGCTTGGTGCACCGGTAACTATCTCCAACCCGTTGTATTAGGGCACATCAGAATATCCTGGTCGTGTAACGCTACCAATTTTTATGACGGAGTGATTGATTGGATCATTGGAGATTATATTAAGGAAACGAATTGATGGTCATTCAAAAACAAAGGCTTGCACATAGTCAAAGACTAATCTAGCCTAAGTAGAATGATGTACATCCGTGAGAGTTGCGGCGATAAGTGGACCGGATCAGGGAGAGATTAGGGCTTACCTGTAGATGTCCCAATCCAGAAGTAACAAAGCATCAAATGAAGTCGAAAGGAATGCGTCTATAGATTTATAATCATAAATCTACTACACATGTAAAAGCCTCATATCTATCGCGGCATTAAGTGGAGCTGTTGTCAGTTAAACTTCAACTTGCTCGCCAAACTATAGAGAAGTTCCGGAGCTTCCTGAACAAGCTCCAACACTAACAGACAACTTAGTTTCATGTATGTGCTGTATGATAATGATTCTCAAAAGTATAAAAAGGACGTAATGATCCTCGGTCATTCTTCCTCTCATCCCCAATCATCAGCTCACAACGCAATCACTCAAAAAACTCCCGTCCAATCCAACCTGCAATTACTGCAAGATACCACCTTCAAACCTTGCTCTACTTTCGGTTCCTTGTTCTGCTCAGTAAATTGACGTTACCGATGGCTTCAAGGAATGCATCAAAGGCGTTGCTGGAGCCATTCACGTGGCGAGTCGACAGATCTCCTTGTACATAGCCGGCCAATATTCTAACCCGCGCCGTTCCAAAGGCGTCAGATATGTCATTCAGCCCCGACACAAACGCCGTCATTACAGATGGTGGCTGCAATGGAGAACTTCTGAGCACGGCAGTTTAGATGGCAAGATGAGATGAGAGCAAGCAGTCCGGAGGAAGGAACGCTTAACCCCGAGCAGGCACAATGCACAAGGCACCAAGGCACCAATTCCCAGGTTAGGCTGTGATTGGCCAATGCTCTTGTGTGTCTGGTCGAGCCCGGGCCAACAACGGTGCCAAGTCCCGGCTCGGAGAAAGCGCAGGGTGGCCTCTTCCTTCCCGTTGCCAGATTTGTTGACTCCCTCACGCTCTCACTTGGACCTCACCTCACCTCACCTCACCTCTGTCAATTCTGTCTCTCCTCCTATACACTTCTATCTCCCCCCCTCCTTTCTGGGCTCTATTCTCAATTTCTCAGCCCATTCCTCTCTCCTCAATTCTATCTTTCTACTGGCTGTGGTGATGTATTAATCCACAAGACAACAATTCTCCGCGATTTCATTGTTCTCCGCATCCCACAATCCTCACTTTTCGA
Source organism: Talaromyces liani (assembly GCA_022814505.1). Taxonomy (NCBI): domain Eukaryota; kingdom Fungi; phylum Ascomycota; class Eurotiomycetes; order Eurotiales; family Trichocomaceae; genus Talaromyces; species Talaromyces liani. The sequence goes on from JAKLNL010000012.1 coordinate 504,555, forward strand.
TACAACCATCAATTTGGGCTGCTTTTGGATTGCAATATTCATTACCAAACTTATTTAGTGAATACACACTAGTTTGAAGTTGTAAGTATTTTAATATGCTTGATATTCATCCAATTCACACTGGCTAATGAATCATCTCATATAGTGATATCTCCAGACTATTCACGCCTCTCACGCATCAAATTCAATTCCTTCATCGTCATATATATTTGTGCGCCCTGAAATTACGACAACCTTTCACAATGGCTTCTGAAGGTCCGGGCCTGATTGTCAACGGTGGACAAGCGTCCAAATCTCCTGCCGCCTTGCTCTCTGAGCAACATGAGAAACACACTGTCACTGTGGAGGACACTGTGGACGAAGATGATATTCAGCACCCTCCCCCATCTTCTTTAGTCAAGCCATCTGCCGAGTCGTCTGAGGCTGCTGCTCCTCCAGCCTCGAAGCCCACAAAAGCCCCGGCACTGGACGTTCAATCCGAAGAGTTGTTCCCAGCTCTAGGAAGCGGTCCTAAATCCAAGGCTGCGGCGAACGTTCCCACAGCTTGGGGCGCCAAACGTCCCGCTGCTGGTGCTCCCCAGAACGGAGCATCTAGTATTACCCAGCCATCTAGTATGTTTCAAATTAGTGTTGTCAATATTTATTTCAAGCTAACTATCGAATGTTATCAGCTACCCCCAATTTTTCGAATGCGCCAAGAATCATGACCCTCCCAGGGAAGCACGTGGAACAATTGCGTCTCGCTCCATCGCAGATGCTTCCACGGAATCAGCTCAAGAAACCCGTCAGAGACATTTTGCGAGACATTTCAAAACGGTCAAAGGCCACTGTCGATTTGCGAGCAGGACCCAATGGATCGGTTATTTTTGAAGGAAAAGGCTCCGTCGACGCCGTTCGTCAAGCTCTGAAGGAGGTCGCTCAACAAGTGGGATCAAAGGTATGAGACTCGGCTCTAGAAGGGAAATATCTTTTCGCTAACTTTTCATCAAGCAATCTGTTCGTGTGCCGATACCCGCATCCGCAAGAGCCCACATCATTGGTCGTGGAGGAGCCGTAGTACAAGACATTCAGCAACGCACTGGCGCTCGCATTCAGGTACCCAAGGCCGAGGAATCCGCTCCCGGTGAGGAAGATGATGACAGCGTCACTATTGATGTGTTTATCGAAGGTGATGCTGTAGCAGCTGAGATGGCGCGCCGCGAAATCGAGTCGATCGTAAAAGAGCGTGCTTCGAATATTAACCTTCGGTTAAAGTCGATTCCTCCAGAATTCTTCCCGTTCATTGCTGGTGCCCACAACGCTCATGTCGACGATATTGAGGAACGAACCAAGGCACAGATTCGGGTCCCACGTTATGACACATGGGGTAACCAGCCACCACCACAAGAGGCCGCGCCAGGTCAGATCCGCTTTGTCGCAGACCCAGACCGTCATATCCACATCTCTGGAGAGCGCAACGCTGCTCAGGAAGCGCGCGCTGAGATTGAACGCCGCGCAGCTGAATTGCAACGTCAACTCACCCTGCGTCAGTTGGCCATCAATCGCGGTCAGCATCAATTCATCCTTGGAGACAGCAACACTGCCCTACATGACTTCCTTGCAGAAACCGGCTGCTCGATTATTTTGCCTCCTCCTTCTGATGACAGCGAATTCTTGACTATCACTGGCCCCGTTGACCAGATTGAAGCCGGTATTAACCGCGCGATGGAATTGGCGACAAGCATGCAGATGGCCAGTATCGATCTATCCCGCCAACACTCCGCCGCTCACGCCCGAGCACTTACTTCTTATTTGCAGCAACGACAGATAATCAAAGAACTCGAGCGTGCGTACGACGCGCGCATCGTGCTGCCACAAGCTGGCGACGGACCCGTCACCTGGGAAGTGTACTCTCGCGACGGAAAGAACACTATCCGCGCTCGTTCCGACATTATGAACCTTGTTCAGGCTCACCCACCAGCGAAGATTCGCTCCATGTCGGTTGATCCCTATTTCCACTCATACCTGACCTCATACGGCACGCCGCAGTTGAGGGAGCAATACGGCGTTCATCTTATTGTTCCTGAGAACACCGACAGTGATGAGGTGATCCTCGTTTACGAGGGACAGCAGTCACCCGAGGCACAGTTCGAGGTCCCCAGGCAACGTCCTTCGAATGAGGATATCGCAGCATCTGAGCAAGCTCTGCAGTCTGCACAGGAATATTTGATCAACACACTGGGCGATCAGTCAAACATCGTCCAGAAGTCGGTCTCTATACCTGCCAAGTACGTATATATTATCTATTTCCGGGACATCATAACATTCTAACGTTGCGTCCTAGGTATGCCGACAAGGTGCGCAAATACATTGCCCGGGAAGAACAACTTGACGCGGAGCATATTCCAGTCCGAGCAGTTGTCCAGAAGTCAAGCACTGCAGGCGAAAGCCAAGTTGTTCTACGTGGACGCTCTAGTGATGTCAATGAGCTTTCTTCCAAGGTTCTTGCATTCATTGAACAACAGAAGAAAGATGATCTTGAGCGGGACTACACTGTCAGCTTCGACTTTCCCCAGAAATATGCCAACTTCCTTATCGGCAAGCGTGGTGAGAACATTAACAAGCTACGTGACGAATTCGACATTGATATCAAAGTCGACAACGGCAAGGTTGAAGTCAAAGGCCCCAAGGCCAAGGCAGATGCGGCCAAGCTCAGAATTGTTGCTCTCGGCAGGAAACTGGAAGATGAAACGACTCACATTTTGAAGATCCCCGCCAAGTACCATCGTGATTTGATTGGTCAAAAGGGTAGCCAGGTCAACAGATTGCAGGAAAGATACAACGTCCGTGTCCAATTTCCTCGCGCTGCAGCTTCTCCTGCAAATGACGACCAGTCTGTCGCCGATACCGCAAGTGAAGTTGGCGGTGGTCGATTTGGACGCAACAACCAAGCCTCTGATGAGGTGCACGTTAAAGGTCCCAGCAAGGGTGCCGACTCCGCTAGAGACGAGATTTTGAGCTTGCTCCAGTGGGTGGTTGACCACTCCAACTCTGCTGTTGTCTCTGTTGCTCAAAGTCAGATTCCTTCTTTGATCGGACAACGGGGTCGTGAAATGGATAAGCTACGTGCCGAAACCGGTGCTCAGATCGATGTCCCAAGTGCTCAGGACACACCAGACGCATCTGGTCGTGTTGAGATTAAGATCAAGGGCACCAAGAAGCAAGTAGATGAAGCCAAGAAGGTTCTTGAGCAAAGGGCCAAAGAATTTGACTCTATCGTTACAAAGACCATTGATGTTGACAAGAAGCATCACAAGGCTCTTATTGGAGGCGGTGGAGCCAACATTCGTCGCATTATTGTTGAGGCTGGTGGACCTGACGACAGCACCGCTTCTCGTATTGTCAAGTTCCCTCGTGCCGAGAGCGACGAGAAGGTCATCAAGCTTGAGGGCAATGGCGCAGTTGTTGAAAAGATTGCAGCAGCTATTGACGCTTTCGTCAAGGAGCGAGAGGACCAGGTCACAGCCACATTGGACGTACCTCAAGCACAACATCGTTTGCTCATTGGACGTGGTGGAGATACCAGGCGTAATCTGGAAAGCAAGTTCAACATTTCGATAGATATCCCAAGACAAGGATCAGGACGGACCGACGTCAAGATCAAGGGATCAAGCACTGCTGTTGAGGAGGCAAAGGCTCACATTGAAGAGCTTCTCAAGGGACAGCAGGGCGAGACCGTTCAAGTTCCTCAGCATCTGCATCACGTTATTTCAGATAATGGCTCTTTCTTCCGCCGTTTGCGAAACGACTACCAGGTGACCGTCGATCACGCTGGCCAGCAGCCGCCCGCCAAGCCTACTGCAATTGAGACCCGCGAGGGTGCAACCAACGGAACCTCTCTTCCTTTGATTACAGACGAGCCGGATGCTGCTGTTGACACGCATTCATGGAAGATTGTTGAGACTGCGCCGGCTGCTGGAGAAGACACCTCTGCCACCATTCCTTGGGTCCTGTCAGGTTCAACAGATAGCGTGGCCAAGGCGAAGGCTGCTTTGGACAAAGCTTTGGCATCTGCAACTCAACAAGGTGCAACTGGATATTTGATCCTCCCTGATCCCAAAACATATCGATTCGTCGTTGGCCAAGGCGGTAGTCAAATCAACACTATCCGCAAGAAGACAGGATGCCGCATCCAAGTGCCCAAGGGTCAAGCCAAAGGCGAAGCCATTGAAATCAAGGGCACAAAGGAGGGCCTCGAGCAAGCTAAGGAGTTGATTTTGGAAGCTGTTCGCAACGGTCAAAGTTCTCGTTCATAATAATTAAACATGGGAGGAATGCATTTGGCAATTTGAGATGATTTTGAAAAGAGGAAAAAGTTTTAATTGTCTGTCCATGAATCATGGGAAAATTGATTGATTATTTACATATTTCTTGTAAACTTGTTCTTTCTTCTTCAGATAGTTGATCAATACATCACTGTAATCGGACTACACTGTTAGTTGCCACATCCCCATGAAATTTCAGGGACACTTTAAACTCGTTTGCAAACCCCGATAATTCCAAGTAAGCTCAGATATTGCGATTATCGGCATATGATCCTCCGCCGTTTGGTCGAACGTCGAGACACGGAGACAGACTTGCCGCGGATCGAAATTTGCTTTGGCCCGAATCGGCTTTATTCAGCTGTACATATACAGGTACCAAGCATCACCTACACATACAGCTATTTCTTCCAAGCAAGCAAATGTCATTGAACTCACATTAACATTTGACTAGGGGAAATAGAGGTGGATATTTGAGTCAAGAAACAGACAATATGGCGGAAGCTCAAGCATCTACAATACAGGCCCAGGGGCCGCCGAAACCGCTAGCAAAAACCAAGGTGCGCATTTCTCAATTCTGCTTGAAGGATATCAGACTAATGAGTCGCTAGGCATATGTATCACCAGGCGTATCCCTGATAGCCGGTGGTGTCGCTGGAGGCGTCGAAGCTATGTGCACAGTCAGTCAGTCCTCAAACCGCAGGGTTTAGGCCATGGTCCTAATGAATGAGAAATAGTATCCATTCGAATTCGCCAAAACTAGAATGCAACTGCGCGACACTCCCTCAACATCAGGGGCAGGGCCATCAGCAGCAACGAAAATATCGAGAAACCCATTCATCCTAATCCGCAACATAGTCAGGACAGAAGGTCTCTCAGCGCTATACACGGGCTGCACAACCCTCGTCGTGGGGACGGCGTTCAAAGCATCCGTACGATTTTTGACGTTTGATTCTATCAAGAATGCGCTTGCGGATGAGAAGGGGCATCTTTCGAAGGGCTCGGGGATCCTGGCGGGTATGATGGCGGGTTGTGTTGAGAGTGTTGTTGCTGTTACGCCTACGGAGAGGATTAAGACTGCTTTGTACGGTCCCCCCCATCTTTCCTATCAACGCAAAAACAGTGTGTTTGTTGCAGGGGCTAATGAGGGTGATAGGATCGACGACGCAAAAGGCCCCAAACGCTTCCGCAGCACAACGCACGGTATTCAACTACTCATCCGCGAACAGGGCCTTCGAAGCATATACCAAGGCCTAATCCCAACCACAATGAAACAATCCGCCACTTCCGCGGTGCGCATGGGATCATACAACATGCTCAAAGAAAGCGCGAAACATTACCACATCCCGCTAAACGGTGTCACGACGTTCGGGATCGGTTCCGTTGCGGGGATTATTACTGTGTATGCGACGCAGCCGTTTGATACGATTAAGACGAGGGTGCAGGGGACGCAGAAGGCTACTATAAGGGAGGCGGTGGGGGATGTGCTTAGAGAAGCTGGCATAAAGGGGTTTTGGAAGGGGAGTACGATGAGGTTGGGAAGGTTGTTTTTGAGTGGTGGGATTGTTTTTTCGGTTTATGAGCAGGTCGCTGCTGTTCTTTCTCCGAAGGATGTATGACTGATATAAAGGATCTCGTGTACTAGTATGAAGATATAGTTTTGGTGTTGAATAGATGGTGGCAGGCCAATTCATATTTCAAGATGCGATCCATTCGAAACAATAGGAAGAAATGGTCTAAGAACGTGGTAAGAGGTCTCCAAGCGAGAACACATGCGTCAATGTCACTGCATGCAAGAAAATCAACCCGAGCAGGAGATTAGATGGCTTTCCCAATAGGAAACCGAATCTCTATGTAATAGATTAGTTTCCATAGTAGAAAGTCCTCCTCCTCCGGCGATTCCTCTGCACATCAATCACATGTCCCCCGTCATACCACAAAGCAATCTACAAGAAGCAGATAAACAAGGGAATCGAACAATCAAAAGCAAAGGAGAAAAAAGGGTCAAAATCTCTCCATTATTATTTTTGTTATAAGAGAAAAAAAAAAAGATCTACTGCTTCTGAGCGTTCAATTGCAAGTATTGGTAAGCACCGTAGGCGGCGGCGGCGCCGAGCAAGAGGAAAGCGTAGAGACCGACGCCGACACTGCCGGAGCTAGAGCTGGCGGAAGCGCCAGAGGAGGCGGAGCTGGTGGTCTTGGGGGCCGGGTCGCCAGGCTAGGATTGATTAGATATGGATACAAGAAGAATAGAGGATAGTATGGAGGATGGGGGTACCTGGCGCTTGAGAACACCAATCTTCAATCCCTCGAGGATCTCGCGGGCCTCGTCGCTGTGGCCGACATCTTCAAAGGCCTCGGTGGCATCTTGGCCGCCGACGTCGAGGAGGACTTCCTCACCACCTCTTCACAATATCTGTCAGTATATCGTGTCCATGTAATGCGATCGGTTTGTTACGTACGGGTGCTCGTCGACGAAGGAAGAGACATCGTAGACCTTGTCGTGAATGACCATGTGCAGGCTCTTCTTGGTGGTGTGGGCCGAGACTTCGGTGTAGGTGAATGTTTTTTCGGCCATGGCGACGGTGTATGAAATGAAGAAATGGAATACTAAACAAAAAGATGGAGTTGTTAATTATGTTTAATATCGCAAGAGTAGTGAACGAGTGATGCGCTGTGTATTCCAGTCTCTTCGGTGGATGACTGGCATATCAACAATTACCTATCCACCACGGGGTTCGGGGTAGATAACGGTGTTGAAGTTGACAGTTGGCAGAGGACAGCAAAACAGCATCGTCGAGCAGCAAGACAGACAACGAAAGAATGAGAATATGTATAGTACTTACAATTTGACGAACTGGCTCAAAGCAAAGGGTATCTGAGAGAATGTGAGAGAGGAGATGGTTGTAGATAGGTGTTCAGTCGAAGAGATAGTTAGCCTAGGTTATTAACAGTGTTGGCTGGCAGCGGGAGAGAAATTCGGCGATGAGAAAGCGGTGACTGTGGTTGGTTCCTTACTAGCTAGTAGTACTACTATAGTTACATAGTATGTATCTTACCGAAAGTCTAGATAACGTATGATTGATACACACTTAGTTACTTCAATAATTTCCCTTCTCTTCAATTAAAGGCATTGACATACTCTTCTAAATAATATCATCAGCTCTACACATCAGTTCCTAAGGACAAGAAAAAAGCGGAATCCAATCCCCGACTATTGGCCCAACAATAGGTAACCACCCAATCACCATCCTCGCATTATCAGCAGGTGCGGAAGACGGAAACACAAAGTGCGAGCGGTTTCCGAGCCTTGTACAGAGTACCTTGAGTACATAGATCTGGCCCTGAGTAAAGTGTTCTATGGGGATGTGCCAGCCGGATTTTGTTGCCATATCTAGCGAGTGTACACTGTAAAGTTTGGTTGTCGGATGGCCCGATGAGGGAATCAATAGAGTACCTCCCCACTGCGACAAAGAATCCCTTAAAGTAGGTACCATAGTTAACTAAGTTAGGGCACAAACAAGTCCTTAGACAAAGGAATGCCACATGAAGATAGAAGTGGAACATGTGATGGAAGCCAATGGAAATAATCTTAATAATTTACCTTACAGTACCAATACCAATATATGTACTCCTTAATAAACTGGTATCATTGATTCATTCAACATTCAACATTCAACATTTAAATACTCAAATCATAACAGACATATGCCATCCTATTCATAACCAAATGCCATGCCTTTTGTACAATTGCCTGCTAGAGACGCTCAATTCAAAACCAAATCCAAAAACCATGCATGCGTTGTGGACAATGTTGTCCAGTTATATGCTGACGGCGAAACTTATTTCGCCGGAACACGTTCGTAGAATAGTATATATGCCTGCTCGTTCTGTAGACGGTCTGAAAACCTCAGATCGCGTGGGTTGAAGTCTGATACTCGCTCGTCGTCGAATTTCCGCCAGCATTGTCGTTGTGCATCCCGTACGAGGGAGATGTAGTGCCCTCCGCTGAGAGTTGAACCCAAATGTCGCAGCACGCCGTATGCGTCGTATGTAAATGGAGGTGTTGTAGGTGAGAGTGTCGTCGATGAAGGAGCTGCAGCGCCGGCATTGCCATTAACATGATCGCCCGATTCCAGATTAGCAGCAGGATAAGGAATCACGAAATTATCCATGCGCAAACCATGCAGCGGGAAATCGACAGGCGTATGTATCTTTCGCGCAGATTGAGTCTTTGACGCCGAGAATCGCTTCAAATGAATGACCAGAATTTGGGGCGCTCGAGTAATGATGATTTGTTTAGTGGCCACTCGTTCACACTTGCAATACGGGCATTTCCAGACTTCGTCGCCGCTGAGCATTTCCTCTTGGCAGTAACTTCGCAGACATTGATAGATATCGCCGCTACCAGTGTGAGGAATCTCAACGCTAATACTGTAAAACGCTTCGTAAGTCGTCGACGTACGCTTGCAAGTCGTACACTTGAGACGACTTGCATGTTGCCCAGCAAACAGTGAAGAAATGAATGACTCTTCGCGATGGCAGTACCGATCCCATTCGATTTTTGACACTTTGGGTACAGGCATCCTCTCACGCTGCATTTCCTCTTCGAATGTCAGTGGCCGTAATTGTGTTCTTTGCCAATTGATATTCAAGTCTTCATGTAGACAGTCCACCAAAAAGTCAAAAAACTCCTTGGCATCCTGTTGACGGTCAATAGCCCACTCTCGATTCAATCGGCCACAAAAGTTCCGGAACGAAGTCGGTATAATGACCTCAACATCATTCTTCCAGAGCGAGCGAATCAGGTTGGCATACAAACCAGGCATAACACCCTGCGATCCCTTCCAATTCTTCTGAACGTAGTACCTGAACCGATCGTCAATGAAAAACTTGCTCATAACCGCCGTCGAGCTCAAACACTGAAGCGTCGAGTTCATATAGCAAGTCACTCCAAAATTGGTCAGTCCTGTGCGAGGTAATTTCAGTCTCGTCATAAACGAATTAGATGTATATAGGGCAGTTTTTGTTGCAGAGTTTTGACGTGCAAGAGTAGGCTGTATTTGTCGTCCGTCCGCAACGCCTCCATAGCTTGGTCGAGGTATCGCAGGAGGTGGCCGTGATGGTGCTACTGGAACCGGTGAAGCATAATTTGGCGTTGAGGACACAAGTGGCCTAGCTTCCGGCACGACCATCGATTGCTGAATAGCCTGTGGTTCCGGAAACCGTCTGAGAAAGTCTTCATATGTATGGACAAAGGGAGATGGAGGTTCCTCTGTAACCGCATCGCCGTTGGCCTCTTCTTCCGGTATGCCTGCCTCGTCTCCTTGATAAGCACCAGGTTTGATCTCTTCATTCTTGGCACGTTCCATCCACGCAGTCAATTCTTCATGGTTGAGCGGGGTAAATTCGCGGAGACGCCTCTTGCGGATTTCGAGACTCGAATTCGCGCTGGCTGAAGGCACTCTTCCGAAAGCACGTCCAGGCCGTTGTTTCACCCGCTTGGCCTGTAACGACCCCATAATTGCTGCTGTAGACGATGTCGCGAGCGATTGTGATCCAACCAGGTCCTCCCAAGCTTCCAGCCCTCCTACCAACAATGCCGGTGGTCTACCATCCTTTAAAGGTTTGTAGGCGTTAAATTCATACAAAGTGTCGTAAAGAGCCCTAAGATGGGGCGCCGAAGTACCAACTGGAGACCCAGCCAGATAGCTGACGGAGTCCGTGTTTTGATCATAATATACCACCAAGTCAAACTCGTTTCTTCGTTCAAATAGAGACTGTTCATGTTCTGGAGAGACGATCAATCGCTCCTCTAGCTCCTCGGCCGATACATTCTCTTTCAACACTACCGGCTCGATACATATGATGGATCGAGCGTAGATATGTCCACTATCGTATAAATCACGGGGTCGCACATCTATCACAAGCACATTGTATTTCCGCATGTATTCAAGCAACTGTTTTGCCCGTATGGTCGTATTGTGCGGAATATCAGCAGACGTAGCCTTATTCTCTTGCGCCAGATGAATACCATTCGGCGTACGGGATCTATACGGATTGTCGTCATCCCCAAATCTGCTAGGACTGCTCACTCTCGATCCAGCGAGTTGCGAGTACCTTGTGTTGGTCGCCTGAATGCTATCTGTTGACTTTCGAGGTGGATTCGGCTGTGGGAGTTGCGACGGAGCTGACCATATAGGGCTGTAAGCTGGATCGGGCGCTCGGGGAAGTGATACATTCGCTGTGTCTAAGTGCTTTCTAGCGGTGACACCAGGCCCGTGCTGGGATGTTCCCATAGCACGCGGCCCTAAAGGCCGTGGAGAACCAGGACCGGGCGACATGCTCATCGTAGTAGGTATTGAGTTCGGCGATGGACGAGGCGGATAATCAGTCACAACTCCGGCTGAAGACCTGCTTGTAGCGGAGGTGTCCTGATCTGCTACCGCGGATCCATTTGTAGGTACTGGGCCCTGGCTGGCTCGAAGTCTAGCAAAGCGCTGCGCAAGTATATCTTCCTTACTAGACACAGTGCCGTTCAATTTCAAAGCACTATCCTGCTGCAACGTACTACCCCTTTGAAAGTCTGTCGGACTGGGCATCCTGATCGCCCCGTTTGAAGGTTTATATGCAACATATGTACTCGAAGAAGCCTTATTGTTGGTACCCGCCGCGTCGTTTCGTGGTAAACTGTGCGCCAGGTTATCTTCTATGATTTGCTGCTTTATAGTATCCATCGCTGACTGCTGTTGGCTGATAGACTAGAAGAATCGCCGTATTAGTATCGATTATGACTGAAGAGGAATAGATCGAAAACTGATGTAAAAGAACTTACCATCATGAGTTTTTGAAACTGCGCGTACAAGCAGGGATGCTGTGCATGTAGCGTACGGTAGTCTGCATGGCGCGGGACCAAATTCACAACTATCTCGGAGGCTCGAAGATATTGCACATATGCCTGTCCGACTTGATTGCCATCAAGCAAAATCTGGCATTGCTGGACACTCGCAGCGGCGGTGCTCAAGAGCCGAGAGATCTAATTTCATCAGTCGCATATTCCAGCTCCACTTGTCAGAGATGAACCATACCGGACTTGTTTCGTCGACCTCCAAATGCGCAGCCTGGTCTTGAAGATCCTTTATATACGGAAGCGGTGCTCGTCCACCACGCGAGTTATAGGAAACGGGCCTGCCATTCTGGGACGAGGTCGCCCAACTCGAGCGCGCGCCGGAGGGCTGCATGCCGGGAATAATGCCGCCTGGATCCGGGGTTGTTGCGGGGGAGCCAAAAGCGCTTGGCAGCACAGCTGGTCCGGATGACATTATCTAAAGGGTATGAATCGTATATCGCACATGGTCTTGAGCCAGCCCAGGCGTTGTGAAACGAGTGAAGATGTTCTGCGAGCGACGTTGTTCGTCTCAGTACGCCCCTCACTTCCTCTCCTGGACACGTGGTGGTAGGAATTGTTCGATCGGCGAAACGAGGGAGGTGTACTTTGATGGTACCGATAAAAGAATGTGCGTGTTTCGTGTGTGTTCGTGGGTCGTCAAGTCAGTGTTCTCCTGCCTGGTAGCTGGTAGGTAGCACTTTTCTTTCACTGTTGGATATGGTTAACGATCTCAGCCAAACGACCCATGTTTCGGACTTGCCATATGTACCGACGTTAGACAGAGCGATAGGCACAGCCCGCTCACCGCCTTTGCCTATGACGCCACTGTATGGTTGTTGATGGCTGAAAACGGCTCTCTGATTGGCCAGTACAATACACGGCCGCTACTGTAGTGTGGAGGAGCATATCAATACAGAGGCCGAGAGAGTAGTTATTACACTATTTACAGTAAAAATGATTAGATACTACGAGAATATGAAGAAGAATTTATCTACAAGCCAATATAGAATGACCAGAAAATACTCGACATGAGATACTGTTGTCATGTGTCATGAAACTAGGCTACCGCATTGTCCGTTCGTATCGGTTACTGTATGGAGTAGATTACCAATACATGCTCGGTACCTGGTCTCCACATGCCAAGGTGACCATCGTTATCGTACACAGGTTGCCTTCACCAAACTCCATCACCACTCCTCTATCGCATCGCCTTATATCCATCTTTCTTTTTCTTTTGGCTGTTCTAGTTACAACCTTTACCTGCGATATATCTACCGCCAGATACAGCTGTTAACAACCTCGACCACCCACCCCCAAAGTCAGGCCTGTTTGTCCATAACGTCATCCCACTTCGGAGCTTCAACGAGCTCCGCAACGTTCCTTCGCAGATCAGTTAAGACTATTATTGCTCACGAAGCTAATAACTGCCATCATCATGGCGGGTTGGTTCTCGTCCGCTTCGCCGCTCGATGAGCAGATAGAGCGGGCCACATCCTCGTCTTTGTGCGTGTCATCCGCACGTCCCGAATGAATTCTGCTGACTTCGAGGCTGTTAGGGAGGATATCGCATTGAATCTAGAAATATCTGACCTCATTCGTTCAAAAAGTGTTCAACCGCGAGATGCAATGAGATCGCTGAAGCGTCGGCTTGAAAATAAGAATCCTAATATACAGATTGCTACTCTCAAGGTATTTCATCCTGACGGCATCCGGGTTGAATGGGCGTGACTAATTTCTGGTTCAGTTGACAGATACATGTGTCAAGAACGGCGGATCTCACTTTCTCGCCGAAATCGCCTCCCGCGAATTCATGGACAATCTAGTTTCTTTGCTCAAATCCGATAGCGTGTCGCTCAACTACGAAGTTAAACAGAAGATGTTGGAGCTGATTCAGAGCTGGGCGTTGGCATCGCAAGGAAGGCTGGAACTCATCTATCTCGGGGAAACATATCGGAAGTTACAGAATGAAGGATTCACCTTTCCGCCAAAAAGCGAGATTGCTAGCAGTATGCTCGACAGCAGTGCGGTAAGTTTCTATCGCCTCGGGGTTGAATGATGTGATGGGATCTGACAAGTGTCGTTATACAGCCCCCCGAATGGATCGATTCCGATGTTTGCATGCGCTGTAGAACGGCCTTTAGTTTCACGAATCGAAAGCACCACTGCCGGAATTGTGGCAACGTCTTTGATGCACAGTGCTCCAGCAAGACACTACCTCTACCGCACCTCGGTATATTGCAGCCTGTGCGAGTAGATGATGGTTGCTACGCCAAGCTTACGTCGAAAACTTTCACATCGAACAGCATCTCCGAGCGATCGGCATTCAAGAATCATTCCATCACCAAGAACAACGCAGCAATGGAACCGCGAGCTGCCCGGGCCGACTCGAGTTTTGACGAAGACTTGCGGAGAGCCTTACAAATGAGTCTAGAAGAAGCCGAAGGACGTGGGGGGTCCGGCTATGTACCTCAGCCAAAACCGGTTGAAACAAAAGTTACAAAGATTCCAGAGATCAACGAGGAAGAAGACGCCGACCTGAAGGCTGCTATTGAAGCATCTTTGAAGGACATGGAAGAGCAGAAGCAGCGGCATACCGAAGCATTGAAGAGCTCGGCTGCTACAAATCCGCCTCCCGGTGGTGCCTACAGTGCGGCTGCACTACCGAAGAACCCATACGAACTTAGCCCGGTGGAAGCGGAGAATATCAATCTATTCGCAACTCTCGTCGATCGTCTACAACATCAACCACCGGGCACTATCTTGCGCGAACCGCAAATCCAAGAACTCTATGAGAGTATAGGTGCTCTGCGGCCAAAATTGGCCCGTACTTATGGTGAAACAATGAGCAAGCATGGTAAGTCTTTTGTTCTTTCCTCTTAAGTATTTGCATACTGACTTGTTAGATACACTCTTGGACCTCCATTCAAAACTTTCGACTGTTGTGCGATATTACGACCGCATGCTCGAGGAACGTCTCTCGAGCGCCTATTCACACCATAACCTTGGGCCATACGGCTCAGCGCTCCCTGGTGCACGAACATACAATGAGTATCCCGCATTGGCTCAACACCAGCCCGAAGGTGCTGGTGGAGTTGAAAACTTCTATCTATCAAACACGATTCCTGACCAGTATAAATCGAATGTTCCACCTCAACGCACCGCGTCTACCTACAGTGCGGCCACTCCGGGCCAAGGAGTTGGCGGCCCCAACCCTTATCCGCAGTTGAACAGTGAATATGGGGATACCAGGTCACCGCCACCTCCAACAGAAACCAAGCCATATACGAGTCAATATAGCACAGCCCCGCCAGGAGCTTCTGGAGCCTACAACCCTCCCGGTCAATTTGCCCCTTCACCGTATGCAGAGGGAGAGTCGCCATACCAACAACCCCAAATAACTAGGCGCGATTCTCAATACTCTCAACCAGCAAGCGTTTCTGCTCCATATGGACATAATGAGCCTCAATATTCAAACTATCCACCTCAAGAGCCTCCTCAACAGGCCGGCCACGATTCTTCTGCCTATCAATACCCGCCTCCGGCGCAAGCATATCAGCAACCCTATGCTCAGCAGCCTCCCAATCAAGCAGCGGAAGGAGCATATCCAGGCTACCCTGGGGCTCCAGCTGGTTACCCTGTTCACTCGCATGTACCAGAAACCACAGCGCCCAAGCCGGTAGTCGAGGAGAGTCTCATAGATCTGTGAGCAGGAATGGAAGTGATTTTGTCCGTTGTTCCCAATTCAACAGTAAACCGCATTCTTTCTGCGGCTATGATACCAATCAGCATTTGAGTACTTGATAGAATTGATCTACGTAGCTGTTTTATTAAATGTACAGTATGATAAGCATTCTTCTCGTGTAAACACAGATATAATAGATAGAATATACGCATCCGGAAGGAATACCCAGGCAGGCAGTTCCGCTGGATGTTAAGATGATGGTCTGGAAGCGGTCGGTACCAGCGACAACTTAGAGTTAGCCACTCCCCACATCTTCCTTCCTTCCTTCCCTTGGCCGCTCTCTCTCCAATCTCACTCTTCCCTTGACTCCTTCTCTTCTTCTTCTCTTTGCTTCTTCAATCAATTCATTATTCTTCCATCTGGAAATTCACCTCGATTCGTACTGTCGATCATGCCTTGCAGCAGCCACCGCCATTAACCAGCAGAAAAAGCAATCCAGCCAAGTCCGTTCGGCGAGTCACCCACCAATTGCCGTGCACCATTTCCTCCGTCCTGCATCAATGACCGAATGAGAAGACTATGAGATTTGTGCGACTGATTCGTGCTGAAATTGAGAGGCCTCGTTTCTGCTCAAGAGAGTGCTCTGGAATTAATCTAGGATCGATGGTATGAAGCCGGCTGGTTGCTGTTTATAGCGAGCTCCGAGGCGATTGTACAGTGCAAAAAGAAACCTTCCTTGCGCCTCGATTCCCATCAGCCAGCATGTCACCGACTAGCAACAGTCAGGTCACCTCCCCCGGGAAACGGCCTGGCCTGGCCCGCCGCTCTGTTTCATCCCACGCGATCATATCGAATTCGACACGCACGTCCCCAGCGACCGATGCAACCGAACCTCAAAAACCAACTGCTGCCGCTGGCCACAAAGCGCGTGCCCATGTTGTGGGCGGTGGCCATCGCGCTCACGGACGTAACCCTTCGTTTGGTAAAAACCTGAATAAACTGCAGAGGATGCATACTGCATCAAACATACAGCTGTTTACCGAGGGTACAACTACGATCGGCACTGGTGCCCGCCATCATCAACGTAAGAAGTCTGCCCCTGTTACACCGGTCGACAGCCCACGAACCTCAGGCTCCCACGTCCGCTGGGAGGGCGGAAATACATCTCTAGGCGACCACAAATCGCATGTTTCGTCGATGCGAAAAAATTACTCCACTCCTGCCCTGCATCGCAATACGTCGGCCATCCTTCCGAAGAAAGCGCTCGTGACTGATCGCCCGCAGTCAGCTAAAGGACGTCCGAAGAAATCAGTGGGATTCGAATTAGTCGGCGAATCCGACTCGGAAGAAGAGTGGGAGGACAGCACCCAGTCACCGGAAAGCACACGACGTGGCTCTGCTGTTCAATCGACAAAGGACAGTGCAGAAAGTAGTCAGGTTTTGGTCGATCCGTTGACTTTTGTGAAGCGTCCATACCCGCAAATACCACAGTCGAGGAGTCTTCCAGAGTCGACAATCAGCAATCTTCCACAAGCGATCGAGGACTCTGATGATGAAAGTGCAAACCACGAGCAAGCGTCTTCTGTATCTTCGCATGAGCAGGAGCGGGAGTCGCAACCAGAGCCACGAGCGCATGAACCAGAGGACATAGCAAATCGTCTGTTGAGCCAGTCGCGATTATCAAAAGCGCCACCGGCAATGTCATCAATTTCCGCCATGGGTACCGCAACTGGAATAGATGCCTCTCGACGAAACGAGTCTATAACGTCTTTAAGCAACCTTGCTTCTCACCACGGCGGCCTGCGACACGCACCTTCTGTGCCATCATCGCAAGCCCAGTCTTCACTACCTCAGTCGTCTTCGATCGAAGGCGGTGTTTCACGATTCATCGTCAACCATCAAGCTGGAGCGCATGCGACTTCACGAACGGACTCCGATCCTAATACACCGTCCTCTTTCCTTCCACATTACCATCCTCAAGCGCCTCCCACACCGGAACGCAGCACCGCGAAGAAAGCTAAAGCCATATCCCCACAACCTCGTCCTCTTAGCGACGGAATACCTTCTAGAACCCAACAGAAGCTATGGCTTCAACGAACGGCGGCTTTGACTACGTCTCCTCCCGACTCGAATGGATCGCCTGCTCTTCCTCAATCTACGATCGATCCCGTTTTCATAGCTGCTTCACATACACGAAACGGGCAATATGATAACGGCCGAGGTACCGTAAATGGAAGCACCCGCGTTGGGACATCGCACGATAGTGAAGCCAAACATACGCGCAAAGCGTTCGAGAAGACATCGCTAGAATTGCATGTGGTTCGA
This sequence comes from Talaromyces liani, assembly GCA_022814505.1. Taxonomy (NCBI): domain Eukaryota; kingdom Fungi; phylum Ascomycota; class Eurotiomycetes; order Eurotiales; family Trichocomaceae; genus Talaromyces; species Talaromyces liani. The sequence continues at coordinate 521,752 of JAKLNL010000012.1, forward strand.
CGGTTTCAGAGCCCAACAAAGAATAGCTTCATGCGACTACAACGATTGACGAATACAAGCGGGAGACCGAACACGGCGTCAGAATCTACGAGCAACTTCCTAGCGAAGAGTTCGAAATCTGCTCCATCTCTGACAACGGGCCAATTCTTGAATGCTCTACCCAGCAGGCGAGCAAAAGCCGCCGCAGTATCCTCAGGAGATAACGAGAGCAGCGCAGAATCAGCCGACAACGCTCGCCATCGGGCCTCAAAACCAGGTCGAGTCTATTTTCAAGACCATGACGATGTGGTCAACATCAGCGACCCATCATCAGATCCCGCAGAACGTTTAGGAGTGGAATCTCAACAAGGCGGCTCCTCTTCCGTCAATGAACCTACAGATACAGATAACAAGGCAGTCACCGGTACAGATCGCGACGGCTACTTTGCCACTGAACAGGAAATGCTTCTCCGTCGTATGTGGGAGAGCAGAGGCGAAGTCGCTAGTCCGGGTTGAGTGATGCCTTTCTTACATACCTAGATACATACACACATACATAGCGCTACACATACCCACCGAGACTCTTATGGACAGCCAGCACAGATCGTTCATATCAACTCCTCACTTTTTCTACCATCAACCTATTTGTTTCACATCACTAGCGATCCGTCTTATCCTTATTCCCGCTTAATACTTCTTCTTCTTCCTACATTCCCGACATGCTTCATTTTGGTTTCACATATTCTTATCACGAGGCGAGAGAGCCGGAGACATCCATGGATATTCTTTGTTTTAGATGGCGTCGAATACATACATAATCTTCTTTATTATTAATCATTACATTGGTGGTCTTTTCTTCTTTGTTTGGTTCAAATGTTTCAATGATGTTTCTGGTAATGACTTATGTTTACCTAACCTATGTTTATAAACAGCATATCTGAACTTCCTGAATTCCCAAGGTTACATACTTGTACTGACGGTGTCTATTCCCGAGGTTCTGTGCAGATTGATATACGTATCAATTCATGAGTGAGTGAGATTGTTCGTCTATCCAGGTCTTTATACACAATTCAAATATACATAGTCCAAACTCAAACAAACCACATTGAGGTCTGTATGTATGTCTATAGCAAAAATGGTTATCGTACAACGAAAACATGAAGGAATGTACAAATATATACGTTGAATTGAAAAATTGCATGTAGAGTTGTAGGCTCGGTGATTATGACTGATTAGTTACGGGTTCAGGGCGGTTGTTGCTGGGTCCCGTGGATGATGGGTGTAAGTTCTTGGGAGGTCGGCGATGGTTAGGGCGTTTGCCGTGAGAACGTGGGGTTTCGCTCGATTTGTCTGCGTTCTGTCGTTGCAGTTGTTGAGGTTTGGTACCTCCTTGCTGTTTTTGTGATTGCTGGGATCCTTGTGGCCGTTGTTGCTGTGACTGCGGCTGTGACTGTGACTGCTGCCCCCTATTCCTCCGTCGAGCATTCCGGCCTTTTGATGATTGAGAAGCCGCTGCTGCAGCTGCAGCTTCGGCTTCCATGACACGTTTGCTTTCCTTATCCCACCACTCTTGAAACTCTTGCTCGGCTTGGATATCTTGTAGCTTGTGTTTGGCAGACGCTGCTTCGCGAATCTCGTCCTTTTCTGCTTGCTGTTGAAGGAGAATCGACGCTAAAGAAGCTTGGCCCGCAGGACCAGGAAGATATCGCTCAGGGCGAGGAGTGTGTCGAATTGATTGGATTGTCGGTTGTTGTGTAGAGACGGGAGACAAGCTAGGCGATGGTTTTGCTTTCAAAGCTGCCGGCGTTGTGTTTGCTGGTATCGGCTTCGCATTTGTGGAAGGACCTGGAAGGGGCTGGGAAACACTCCGTCCCTGACCGTTAGGCGACGGTCCAGGTTTTGAAACCGGACGGATCGATGGGCTTCCAGCCACTGTTTGCCGCAAGGTCATAGCGGGTTTCTGGATAGTCTTGGGCTGATTCGTGCCAGTCTTTTCGACAACATCATCATGTGGATTTGGGGTTGGCTTTTTGCTAATCATCTGCCACGGTGACTGTCGAGAATCAGCGGCCGCCTTTTGCTGTGCCTCCAGAGCCTCCTGAGCTTGTATCTGCTGGAGTCTCTTGCGTTCTTTTTGTGACATCTTTTGAGAGAAGGTGCCAGCAGATTGAGCGCTTGAGCGATCTGTCATACCGAGAGTAAGATTGGATACACGCAACGTGGATGTCTCAGCCATGATATCTTTAAGGTTCCTCTTATCACCAGAAATATCTGGCGAAACCCATGGCGCCCCCTTTGAGGCAGTTGGAGGTGTTGGCTGAATGGTCGGTGTTGTAGACATAGCCAAACCTCCAACTGCACCATTGCCCAATGAGCCCACTCCAGGTTCTAAGTAGCTTGTATCGCCTAGGGAATCTTCTTGGCTGAAAGCCAGAGAGAGAGCAGGAGGCTGTGAGAGATCATCCATATCTTCTGCCAGCGAAATAGTCATGGGAGCCTTCCCTTTGCGCACTGGAGTTGGCGACATTGAGGACTCGTCGTCCATTTGGAACATGAGATCATTCATAGACTGTCGAGCCTTGAGAGTTGGGCTTCCAACAGACTGCTTAGGCTCACCACTTTGAGCGACCTTCACTTTCCGGACGGATGGTGATGGTGTGCCTTTGTCAAAGACACTTGCTCGAATCTTCCCCTCGAACAATTCGTCTTGGTCACGTCGCGAACTGAGGCGCATTGAATCAACTCTCCTTTGCCTGTCTATTTCGAGACTCGTGACTAGTCCAGGGTATCTCTCAAGCAACGCTTCTTCTGAGTTGCGGCCACGAGAAACAGGATATCGCGCAAGCTGATTTTCTTGGCAGATCTCGTCTAGTTCCTCCATCAAATCTTCTTCAAGATCATCAAGCAGCCTGTAAAATTATTAGATGGTACATGAAGAAACCAAGCAAATGCGACTCACCTGTTCTCAAGCAAGGTCTCAAGGTTCAGACAGATATACTCCAATGCGGCTTCCTTGAACTCCGTTACTGTACAGGGAGCAACAGCATTGAGCAGTTGGCAAACATTGCGAGTGTTTACTGAGAAAATGTCAGTACAAGTTGTAACATATCAAAAGTTGTCAGTTACTCACCAAACTGTCCTAGCATCTTCTGACAAACCTGAGCCAGTCGGTCAACCATGAGCTCGTTGGCAGCAAACATCACATCGAGAACCAAATCAATGAAATCATCAAGGTTATTGTATCGCACATCTTCAAACAGTTCGTCCTCTGTATCTGCATATAGATGGCGAAGCACAAAACTGAACACGTGTGAATCCATATCTTGAAGATCAATTGTGATGGCATTTTCTTGGCGTCTTGAATCGAGCCATCTTCCACCTGATCGACCATGGAAAAGAGCATCGAAGAAAGGGCACCTTTGGCACACAACCTGACTATGAGCACGAACTGTTGCATCTTTCAAGCGTATCGTAACATCGCCACTCTCAAAGAACGTTGGATCATTCAATGCTCTCTCCATGTCATAATGTAATGTCCGGGACGGCTCGCCCATAACCCGAGCAGCTCGCTCTAGAGCCCGGACATCCAGATGAGTAGCAATGCGCATGACTTCGGTTCGAACTTGTCTATACCTGAAAGCATTGATGGAGTCATGTCTGACATCGCGCCACACATCCAAAACATCATCGGTATAGAGGAACACAACGAGATTTAGGAGCGAGAGAAAGTCCATCCCTTGAAAGACAAGTTCATGGGTACCATTTTTTCCCAATCCTAACGTTATGAGGTCTGGGAGCGAGAAGTTGTTGGTTCGCCGGAACTCAGCCAATGCTGTTCGCAAGACAGGACTTCGACCAGCAAAAATAAATTCATGGACGGGTATTTGCGTATCAGATACCGTAGTTCTGAGCCATATAACGTGTGCAGATCTTCCCATGTTACTCCTCTCCAAGATACGCTGCACCTCAGTTTCTATGTCAGGCGAAGACGAGACCGCCAACTTCATCTTGGCTATTTGATGCCTGATCATCGAGTCATCTGTCAAATCGGTCTCTGCGTTCTCTGCCAGAGACCTAACCGGCAAAAGTTGGAAAAAGTCATTCCATAATGAAGATGGGGAAACGGTCACTTGTTCCTTTGTTACATCACAGTCTTTCTGGACAGCCGCAAATGCACCAAATGCATTGCTTCTGACGGCGGCGACTCTGGAAAGACCCGCAATACGCACGAACTTGTAGTCCTTGGAGCTGGACGCTTTGGTTTTAGCTCGTTTCTCTTTCCTCCATGCAGACCCAGAAGTCGTGCAGATAATAATGGAGCCATCTTGCCCGACATCAACATCATTTGCAGCCATGTGAGACTTTCTCACAGACCAAACACGTTCTGGTGTAGAAAGAGAATTCCGAATCTTTGCAGGATTAGTCGTTGACGAAGTGGTTGAAGGATCGGGTCTACTGTTCACATGAACGCTGTAAACCTCTCCGAAGCTGGAAAGCGCGCAAATGGTATTTCCGCCAGCAGTGATCTTCATAACCCGATTTGCTGTGTTGCCATACCTGGTGGCCAGAAAACTTTCCTTGATAAAGTATGAGCTGAAATCAAGAGGAAATATGACTTTAGAATAGCCGTAGTGCGTGAAAACCCAGGTCTCGTTAGTCTCGAGAAGAACCGCAGTAGCTCTATCAATGGCTGATACCATGCGGATAGGAGCATTGAAGAGAGACACTCCAACACGACGAGGAGTGACCTGAACTTCAAGCGAACGAGCATCAGAATCAACCAAACCAAGTTGTCCCTCATTTTTTCCAAAAGTGTAAAGACCAGATGCACTGAAAACAACGGAATGAATAGCAGAGGCGGCGGCTCCAAGTATGACCTCACGCTTGAATGGATTGAAGACCTGTCGTGGGGTGCTCTGCATTGGTATGTCCCTTTTGTTGTTGGCTCGCGGAAGGTTGTAGCCTAGTTGACCATATTTGTTACTTCCCCATGTGAAGACTTCGCCTTGTTCAGAAATCGCGATCGAGTGATCCTGCCCAAGAGCAAGCGATATAACCTTCTTTCCAGACAGTCCACCTGTTTCGATGCAAACAAAATGAAATCTTGTGGCCTCATCACCCGTGCCCAGGCGACCGCCAGGGCCGAATCCAGACATATACAGATTTGATTCCGGATCGTTAGTCAAGACTGCGGTGTGTAGTTTTGACATGTACACATCTTGAATAGAGAGCGGTTTTGATGTTACCAGAGTAGGCAAATCACCTTGATTATCAGCATGACCTATAGCCTGTCCAGGTGATGTTGGGCGTTGTTCTTGATGCTCGCGGGCCTCTTCTCGTTCCGTGAAGAACCGCTGAAGGAGGTGATCAGGTCGATCCAGCGAAATCCTTTCTGGAAATTGTCGGTCATCCTCATCTCCCAACCCAAGAGTCATATTCTTGTTACTACCGAATGTAAAAACTTCATCGCCCTGTAGATTTGTTCGAGCTTTTAATTGCGCTCTTGAAAAAAGCCCGTCCTCGGGACTATCACCCCCAAAGACGGAATTTTCGGTAGAAGAGGCATCGTTATCACTGTCGATTGATATAAATTCTCCCAAAGACTTTCCATCCAGTGTTACGGTTTGCTTGATATCACGACCAATAATGGTTGCACCGTAAACATCAAAAGGACTGTTGCCTTCTCGATCTTTAATCTTGATTAAACTTGCAGTCAGGTGATGAAGGCTACTAGGAGCACTGAAATCGGTAGCGCCTCGGAGATCCCTCTGCATCAAAGCTTGCGCAATAGCAACGTTTCCGGAATATAAAGCTCTGTGCAGTGCTGTCCATCCACTTTCCGAGTCTTGAGCGTATATATCAACGAACGGTAATTCCAACAACGCATTCGCGAACTCGATGGCGGTCCGTTTAGGGGAAGAAGCGATCAAATGAAGCAAGGTGCGTCCGTGTTGATCGCGAGCGTTCACTTGCGAGCGAGACCATGGACTTGCAGTCCCTCGCACATATCCACTGCGATCAGGCGTTGATACGCCTGGGGAGGTTCCAATGACCTTTTTCTGGTTGCGCGACAATGCGCTTGGCGACGAACCGCATGAGGGACTTCCTATCTTCGGTGTGATACTTCCTGGCGTGGAACGCTGGCCAGTTGGCGCATTGCTGACGTTTGCCAGCAAACGCTTGAAACTGTCCACGTCATCCTGAAGAAAGTATTTCAAAAGCGTGCTACTCATGTGCCACGAAATAGGTCGAGTGCAGAAATCTTAATCGGCCTCGGAGCGGATTCCTCGCTGTGATCACCCGGGACCACGGCGTATTTAAAGGAGCTCTGTCGGCCGTTTGAAAGATTTCTGAGGAGAATTTGATGCGACGCGCTAATCGAGTCTTTCGTTTTTATCCAGACTCGTTGTTTCGTAGATTGAACAGATATCGTGATGGTTGGAATAGGTAGGTGTGGGGTGGCGAATCGCGATGCAGCTATGGACGAAGGTTTAAAGATACGTATGGAGATAAGCGGAGTTTCTGCGAGAATGAGTCAAGGTCAGCGATGAGTCAGGCGAGTTGGACGACTGCGGATCGGATAGCAACCCAGGATGAGTCAAATTGAAGCCGTCTTGCGGGTGGGATAATAATGAAGGAGAAATTGATTCTTTTCTCATGCCTGGGTTCGTTCTTTCCCTGGTTTCTTAAGCGATAGGGACATCCGTGGAAGTCACGGTTCGCGCACTGAGGGAAGGACCCCCTCGGGATCGCGGATAGCCAATCACGGCAGGCACACCCCTCCAAGCCATTCACTCATTAGCTACCTCTTCTTCTATTTCTCTTCTCCTCTTCTTCTTCTTCTCTTCTTCTTCTTCTCTTCTTGATCGCGTTGAAGAGACTCATGTGATATCATGGACAGGATCCCATCATCGAGGAAGCTCCTCGTGGTTCAAAGCTACAAAAGCGCTGGTTGAGCGGCTCCGGCTATCACATGTGCAGTTGTAGCAACAACTCGGATCGCTTTTTTTTAGTTCTCTATTAAGATCTTTGATCTATCACTTAATAGCCCTTACTTGCAGAATAAATATGAAAAACGTGTGTTGTTACCTTCAACAACAAAAGCGAAGACATCAAGGCGTCCACTCGGAAGCTTTAAAAGAAGCCGTTGATCTGCCTCATAGGCCGGCAAGCACCTGCAGTCGTGCTTCCTCTGCATGTCGACATGCACAATGCCTGGGTCTATTCGATCCATCTTGTGGCCTGACGTTCTTTAATGATTCATACTGATAGCACCACTGGTGTAGTGCACGGGTCATAGGAAAGTTTCCTATCTGGGCGGCCCGTATCTATCAACGCTGGGCGGTCTACGGTTCACGGCTGGAGTCTGGAGTCTAGATTCGAAGCCGAGGAGATGCAACATTGCAAAAGATCTTTGTCATTGCCTCAATGGCTGGCGTGACGGGGATGAGTGATCGACTTGAATAAACAGTACCTTGATAGCTATGGTCCTCCATACTAGTGAATACAATAATTACGTACGTGGATACGCTCAGCCTTGCGCAATTCGATAACGACCGATCGTGCGTATTGTTACTACTTGTATGGTTGCCTTGGATCAATTTGCCCCTATCTTGATTCAAGAGAGACATAACAAGTCAAGTTGAAGATGACTTTCAAGAGATTAGATATCACGTACTACGTACTACGTATATACATATATATTCACCTGATGATCACAGCGCAATGCTTAATTGCTTATCGTATCAGGCTGAGGAAATCTGTGGAGCAGCTAGGCTCAGCGGGTGGCCAGCGAATGGCCAGCGCGCAACCACTTGACCGCCCGGGCGACTTCGAGTCACCAGTGTGCGTCACAGACTCACTCCATCCATCCCATGTCCCGTCCGCTCCTTCTCTCAGACTCTTCTACTCCGTATGTTTTCGCTCTCCTCTTATCTCAAGGCTTTCTCACAACCTGCCTTCTCTCTGCCTCCCCTCCGCTCTCTCTCAACACAATCTATCTCTTTTGGCTTAATCTCAACTTACCCTCTATCCCCCCCCACAGACATGGCCTTCTGAACTGTGCCGTTTCTCTCACATTGTGAGGAGGCACTTTTCGTTCCCTCCCGTGATTGGGTCCGCAGCTGCGAATGCGGAGAAGCTCTTGTGAGGCTATCTATCTATCTACAACCAAGATCTGTCGGCCACGCCCTTCTCGTTGTTGCCTGAATAACCAGCCTGTTACCATGTCCTTTTTGTTTTTGATTATATAAAATAACTTTAGGTACCTTTATTTTATCTCCCTTGCCTGCGCTATCGATCCCCCGTCAGCCAAACAAAAGCGATACATCGTGCACCGAGTCTTGCGATTGCAGAGAGCATGGCCAATTTCTCCCAGGCATTCTCTTTTCTCCCCGCTTGATTACCCTTTCGTTTTCTTATTGCCTATCGTTTTTATCGTCCATGGTCGTAGACAATACGTTGCATATCCTTCCGATCCCTCCAACGCTAATGATTATCGATACACTATCACACAATGCATCAACATCCACGATCACCGTTGCCGGCAAGGCGGCCAAGCGTATCCTCGCCGAGCTCGGCGAGGGCTGATACTTCAAGAGACCAGGATGATAATCGTCCGCTATCACTTCAGTCGTCGGACGCAACAAGAGGCCTGGGAATTGACCCTGGAGCCGATACCCCGGCTCCCGCGAAAGAAGCTATGGCAAAGCTCAATCAAATCATAGCGGTGAGTCTATGGCGAATATATGGAGGATGTGCTTTTACAGTACTGTTACTGACGTGGCCCTCTATAGAACTACCACACTAAAGCTGCACTGATCATACTCCATGCGAGAGCCGACCTTCCCCCAACTTTTAGCAAAGGATCCGACTCGCCAAGAGTGAACCGTTGGGTAAGTCAGCTTGTTGCGTTCAAAGGAATCCGTACAGCCTAAACTGACTTGATGCTCTCCTCTCAATCAGTTCAATGTAGACCTGGACGAAACCGATGAATATCGGGACAGCATACGGAGGTGGAGGACTTGCGATGCCACCGATAACCGACCGCCGCCCATGATCATTGAGACATATCTTGACGCAAAGTCCTTGACCAATAGTCAAACCCTTGTTCTCATAGACGAAAATGGAAAACGTTGGGATGTGGTGGGTGCTTTGGCAGCGTCGCAGAATGCTTTGGTGCGGGCCAAACCCAAGGAAGTCGTTCTAGAGAGATGGAAGGTTGAGCTAGGCGCCTCATCAACGAGGCCACCTCCTGATCTAGCTTCCATTTTACCTACGGTCTACAAGAAGAGCATTGTCTTATTTCGATCCTTGCATGCCTATGCGAGATTACTGCCGGCCTGGAAGGTCGTCAAACGGGCTGGCATTATGCGTACTAATCCGGCTCTGAAGATCAGATATCGAATTCGTGAAGCTCGTGAAGCCGATTTCAATCCGAGCTCTGATAGCTTGACGCTGTCTCTACAGTCGGGAAACGAGAAAGTCATTGATACCTATTCCTTCGGTACCACCGAATCGCCAGCTGGACCCTTCTCGGTTCAAGTGACCTACCGCCTCAATGTTGACTTTAGAGTCGATGATTCAGAATCACTTCTGAGTTCTCGATTCATGGGTGCGGATGACAACTACTTTCTACCATCGCTACCCTCGGAAGAACCAAGCAAAATGCTAGCTCAAGAAGCAGGCTCCCTTCCCCTCGGGAGGAGAGGTTTAGCAGACCCCGATCGTTCCCAGGCTTATGGTAGCCTCTCGACGTTCCACCAAGTTGGACCGATAACGGGTGCTAGTCCCATATCAACATTACGCGCCGCCCGAGACATGGGTAGTACATCACCTTCGTCGGCATCTCCTCCGCGTAAACTACTTTCTGCTGCTAAAGTAGGCCCTGTAGGCCGCGTAGCTGGGGAGAGTAGCGGCGCTATGGCCAGACGGCCCTCTATATCAATCCAGCCCTTCAAAGCTCCACCGTTATCAGCGTCTCCATCGCTTGTCGATCCGCCGCTCGGTGTGTCCCCTCGAACTAGTGCCAGTCGTACAATAACATCGTCGAGTCTGAGCGATCCTCGGACTATGCCACCACCAACGGTACCGGCTTCTGCAGGGCGGAAGATAGGATTCGAACAACCTCTTTTACCATCCTCGTCATCGAGCTCTCCCAAGCCTGCTCCCATTTCAAGGTACAGCAGCTCCTTTAGCCATCGGCGTGGAAGGCTATCATCCGGCGGCACTACTCGTATCGACGAGGACAACATATCGAGCGGGAAAGCCAGTGCAACATCATCCGGTGCGCCACCTGGTTCTGGAATACTAGCAGACCCCAGCGGTGCCAGTGCAGATTCCTTGCATACAGACGACGAAAATATCTCGGACTTCCTCAAAATGCTTGATCTGAGAAAAGACCTCTTGAGCCCTGTCAAGAAAGCCGCAGTTGATGCTGCGACTCGTAGAACATCTGCTGCACTAACTCGGTTTCAAAGGATGCGTGACACTAACGCTGCGCTTTCTGACTCCATGTCCTCTTCATTCCTTCTTCATCGTTCGTCGAGCTCGTCTAGTCGGCAACTATCCAGTGTTCCACCAATGGTTGCTGGTACATCGATATCCACGGCTTCATCTCCTGGCAAACCACTTTCTCCTCATACCCCTCATACGCCCGCCATCCGCTCCCGACTGAGTTCTAATAATATCATCACTAACGATAGAGAACACGATGCTTCTCCTCGACAATCAGACGTTGAGCCAGAAGTCACTCCAAGTGACGAGACAGCATATCATCCCACTCAACCAGGCGCCAATGTAATCGACATCCCCACGTCTCCGAGCTCTGGTCTGCCGGCTTATCGCCGTTCAAGCTCTGCTCACGGTCGACGGCTGAGTACGGGAGGCGCTGACGACGAGGAAATATTTCCGTTTGGTATGCGGAGTGTGTCTCTGGGCGAAGACAGGACTCACTTAAGTCTAAGCGCTCGGATGCGTCAGCAAGACTACGAGTCCATGGGCACAAATACCGCACAGCAAAGCTCGGGAGCGACACGGCCAGCGGATGACACCAGCAATCCAGCATTACAAACGTCATACCCATTCCGAGAATATAATGTGCAACGTGGAGGGTACGGATCGAGCGCTGCTGCGGCCACGTCTACATCATCAAACCATCCATATCAAGCTCGCTTCTCTCACAGTCGAGGACGGGGCTCATCCGGAGGACTACAATCACACAGCTCTGCTTCTGAAAGCTTCCCACGAGGTAGCGCGATACCAGCACACCTCACCGAGCGCGAACGTGACCGTGACAACAATACAAGTGGAAGCAATAGTGTCGCCTCACTGATGGAAAACAGGCGCGGGGCTAGTCGTCGCTCTGGCTCTGGACGCTCTTTAGCTCAACATACAACGAGTTTTGAGGAGGATGAGCCACTACTGTTTGCAATGAGTGATTTTGGTGCCTCAAGGCGAAGCCTTGAAGAGGGTCGACGCAGTAGTGTCGGTGGCGAATCGGGCACAGCCTCTGGAGGATCCAGAAGAGGCAGTGGGCGTCGAGGCGCCGGAATGCCTGGATTCCACGCTTGGCAATAATCCAAGGACGCGCAGCGATTCACTCCTTCACGACATTATCACTCTTAGGGCCATGTTTTACTCCGCATAAACACTTATGACATGACACATTAAGACTCAAGCTGAGCCGCTGCAAAGCAATTATTCTTCGATCAAGATATCCCTGTTACGAGAGACTAATCAACAATATTAGATTTTTTTTTTTTTTGGATATCTCTTCTATTTTTTGTTTCAAAACAACATCGATTCTGTTTCTCCCTCTTATCATACTCATACGACAAGGTTATATATACATTTCTTTTCGAGGCTCGATTTGGGATACCTCGAATTCAATGTTATGTTTCATGATTTAATTCAGCGTTCCACCTTTTTTTTTTTTTTTTTTTTTTTTTCCTTTTGAAAAGATTGAAGATTTCCCACTGTTTTTCTCTGTTCATTGTTCACAAGCCTTTGGTTCGCGCCTTGCATTGCTGGGTTCCTGGCGTTATGGCTCTTCAATGATTTCCGGTCTGATTTTTCAGCTTGATATCTGGTCGTTGGGATTCGTTGATTTTGGTTCTCGTTTCTTGCACATTTTTTTCTGTTTTATTTCTTGGGAAGAAAAGAGGAGAAACAGCTTCGAATGGTTTTTCTGTTCTTGGATTGGTCAATTGGTCTTATTTTTGACTATGATGATGAAATGATACCTTAGACCCTACGATTAAATTTATTTTACTTCGCGGTATGAAATATATTTATGGTTATATTGTTACAACCTTGTCCTCCCTTTTGCTCAACGAAATTTTGGGTATCTAGTTATCTATCCATTTTGAATTACATAACTTTTCTTTATTTGGATGGAGTCGAACTCTCATCTCAAATACGACGGAACGTATTCCCCGATGCACTTCGACGCGCCTTATTCCTATACCCATTATCCGCACTCGAATCAAATCTAGGCTGTTGCTGTGATTTGGGTTTCGACGAAGACGGCGCAAAAGTGATTTCTTTCTCGCCGACAGCGCTGCGACGAGATGCCGCTTTATCCTTGTTAATCCTGTGGGTATTGGTGCCCATCTTCTGCGCGAGGGTTTCGAAGGAACGATCTCGGCCTGATTTGCCTCCTCTTGATTTATTTGACGCTGATGCGGAGGAGGAAGAGACTTGCATCTTAGTGTAAGGCTTTCTACTACGTCGGTATGAGATATCTTCGCCCATTTTTGGTTGGTCGGCTTTGGCGGGTCGGTTTGATTTTTGACCCTGTTCGCTTCCGGCGTCGCTGTCGTCGTCATCGTCGCTAGAGTCTGGGATTTCATCGACTTCTTCTTGTTCGACGGCTGTCAGACCGCGCTCTTTCCTTGTTGGCTTCTCGACAGCAGTGCTTGGATTGAGCATCTGGAATTCTCTAGAAGTCTCATCCACGGCGAACTCTGCGTCTTCGAACAGTTTCGAGAAACGGCTATCACCCAGCAAGCCCTTGTTTTCTTCGCCAGTACTAGTCTCAAGACCCCGTTCGGGTGCCTCGGCCATTGTTTCGTCGCCTCCTTTCTCAAGCACACGTTTGGCGTTGCGTCTCTCGGCTTTCTCCTGTTTCTCGAGGAGCTTCTCGGCCAATTTCCGATTGACCTTAACGGCAACCTTCTTCTTGCCTCGGATGCGACTTTCTCGTTCTTGGTCAATCTTCTCCTTGACTCTCTTGGCACGCTCTTCCTCCCAGATGTATGGGTTTGTGATCAACCGAGCCTCTTCGTACAATCGTTGAGCCACAAAGTAGCCATGCATATATGGTCGTAGCAGGTTGGTTCTGCCGATGAGATGATCCAAGTTCAATGTGCGCAGTTGAGGTACTGTCAAGAACTTGTAGTTGTCGTAAACAGAAGATGCTTGGCCCGACGTAAAGGCTTGAGGATCGTTGGGATCTTCGGCCATTTCCTCAACGAGGTTGTCCAAGAATGAGCACCACCTAGGTGCAGGTCCAAGTTGTGGGATGAAAAATGCGTGCTGTTGTCGGCCCTCATTCGCTGTCAAGATCATTCCACTGTCTGGGAACCATGCGACACTGTTAATATCCACAGCCGGCTCTACAGACGTCCACGGGTTGCCGTTTCGAGGGTCCCAGATCTTAATAATCCTCTTATCCGAAGATAAAATCTTGGGTTCCATTGTCTGTTCCCGAGTGCTGGATGATGATTGCAGGAACTTGAGCGTATGTACCGGGTATCCGTAACCTTGATCTTTCTTGAGGAAGGGAATCGGCGATCGTAAATCGTATAAGTGTATCAAACCATTCGAGGATCCTGTTCCTAATGTGAGGCCAGATCTGTGGAATTCCAACGCCGTGATTTCGTGTCGTCCTTCGCCCGGCTGTGATTGCGATGGTGGCAGTAAAATTCCGGCACGACCTCGAGCTCTCGAATCCCATAGTTCTACCGTGCCAATGGATGTACCGAAAGCAAGGAGATTGTGACTTTGTTCCGCAATTGCACCAGTGTTGACTGAGCCGGTGTTAATACCACCCTGTAGCGCACCGCCGCCGGCAGAAGTATAATCATCTCCACCCACGTCGACTTCGTAGCTGCGCATGTAACGACCAGCCTCCAAATTCAACCTATAAACTTCACCAAGTCCGTCTTGATTGACTCCGACAGCGGGAATGAGAGCCTCGGTGGACTGCCTATCATAGATCAGATCCCGTCCGTAACGAGGCAGTCTCGTCGTGTAGTGACATCCTGACGGCGTATGAAACTCGAGAGACCTATCTGCCTGCAGATGTAAAGATTTCGAGTAATCGGATGAGAGTAGAAGGAATGTCGTGTTAAGCGAGATGGTGTGACGAGCAAAGGATAACGAAAGGTGAGGTAAGTAGTGAGTATGGATTTGCGGTTTGTATGTTCCTGAAGAAAACTTTTAACACCTTCCTCCGGCGAGAGATAAAACCAGTCGGACAACATACCTGTGCTCATAACCCATTGTCCATCCTCACTGATCCGAATACACTGACTCGCCTCCTCGAATTCAAAATCCTGTAATAACTCGACTCGGTTGGCGTACTCTGGGTCATTCTTCAAACTGCGCTTTCTCCGCCTGGCAAGCCATTCTGGAAGAGGTCTCGCAGTCGAAGAGCCAGAAATAGTATATACCGGAACCGACGACTGTGTTGAGATCTTCATGTTTGCGATCCAGACCTCCTCCTCCGATTATATTCAAATACCGAAGAAAAAAAGTTCTTTTGTTCGTGATCGTTGCACTGCTCGGAGATAACGAGAAAATAAAAAAAAGATAACGGAAGGCGCCAAGTGGGCATGCCAAGAGTTCTCCACGTGATCGCAGACTCCGCCGAGTCTTCGGGTAAAGCTGATTGGGCGCGATCTCTCCTTCCGATGACCTCGTTCAGTCGGCGAACTCTCCAGATACTTACACATATCACTCAGTTTCGTCCCTTTCCAGTCCGTTTGAGGGATTGCATGCATCGCGAGGTACTAGTCATATTGCGTTCAGTAGTGACAATTCCAGTACCATGCACTGAATCGATACATACAACAAGTCAATGCTCCTATCACCGTTATGGAGACAGTCCCCGGGGCTTACAGTACTAACCAATATTCCGAGTAAGGCTGGAGTCACCCAACTCATCTGAAGACCTTTGCACTGTTTATGTTCCAATGCATCGCGTTAGCTACATCGCTGGAGATGCGATCGTTTACACCCGCAGAGCATCACCTATTGTTCTCTTACACTTAGCGAGTAGAAATAACCGTGTGGCTCAGGAGCCATTCTTACGGTGATAATGGATTTTCCCGGAGATGCCACGACAAATTTCAGCGCAATTGTGAGTACGGCTCTCGTTTTTGAAAATTCCATAGCTAAGATTTTGTGCAGAACGGGTTCTCTGTCATACATTGGAGAATATACACCGAGGAAGCCACAACTGGCAACCCGGAAATTGCTCCGAACAGTGGCTACAACATTCTCCGGCACCTGAGCAGACTGAAGGATCTTGAGATTCAATTACGAAATTCTGACTGCTTAGTTTCATGTTATCCTCGAAGGCTTGGTCTGTGGATCTTCTCGCCAACTCCAGGTTTCGAGAGCCTCAGTCCGCTCACGCGAGACCCCGCAGCCCCAGGTTTGAAAGAGTCAACGAAATTAACTATCGGGACATCTTCTCTCAAAGGTTAGTATAACTTTCATCATTTTCATGATCTTGTCGGCTAACCATTAATGCAGTCTCCGCATTCGGTAGCATCACAGCCATAGACCTCATCAGATCTCTTACCACAGATGGATTCACGGCGGCTGCAGGGGCTCCTGGCCAGACAACCAGACCAGCAGGCGCAAGCGTCAATGCCCCGCGGTCCGGTGATGCCTACGCAAATTCCATGGCAATTTATGCATCTTTTATCACGGCGATGGCAGGGGCGATCGGTTTGCAACTTGTCAAGCGTCACAACGCTATTCCGTTAGGCGCTCGGACCTTTTATACGGCAGTAGAACGGAATTTCTATGACAATCCTGCCATTGGCGAGGATGATGTGGACTCAATACCCGCTCTGACTACTCTAAGAATTGAGCTTACCCAAGCTGGAAAGATTGTAGTCGCCCTGCATACTGTCCACCAAGATGGCATATCACGTCTGAAAGAGCCTGGCACTACCGAAATTAACACAACCAATATCCAAAATAATATTGATGTTTGGCTTGCTCCTAACGGGACAGTTGCTCGATTGATCGCCGTGAACACGGCGCAGTCGGCACTTTTTGCCCCCAAGCAAGCAAAGAGCGAAGGTGCGGTGAGACAGATAGCGGAGGCTAAACAACGAGTGTGGAAAGCGACCGTTCTTGAATGGTTAAACAACGTTGGACTGCCAGTAGATCATCCCGATGATGAGCATTGGGTGGAAGTGGAAGTGTCAGAGCCGTTTTATGCACGACTTGCAGCCGAACACCTGCGTCAAATGGATGACAGTCAATCATCGTCTCCTTTGAAAAGGATACTTTGGCCATCCAGGTACTGTTTTAGGAGGACTAAAATCGTTTCCAGCAGCACTGCCGAAAAATTTCCTGAGCTCGCATATTACGGCGAAGAGCCATTGCATTTTGCACAAACCTGGTTAGAAACGGCTACCTCGCGGCACGAGAAGCCCAAAAATGACTCTTCCAACATACAGGAAAGAAGTCAGAATGAAGGTATTTCTGGCACAATAAAATTCGAAGTTCCTGAAAAAATTGAGAGCCTCGCTCGCGTGATTCACTATCCGGATCTGCAAAATGCAAGCTCCGTCTATCCCACACCCCCAGATGGAGCTTTAGCGCCAGGCATCAACCAAATCAATTCTGATACTCTCGGACCCGACGGTCAAGATTTAGGGTTGTCTCATACCCCTGCTGGAGAAACTCCCATGAAACAGCAGGAAAACGTTCGCAAAACATCAACTGACAATGCTTCGTTCGAACACATGAATGCAATGGAAGTCGGAACTGGTCTTTACGACACCAATGATGACGATGAGCTATTCAGCGGGATGAATGACAAAGATTTCGGAAGTAAAGGGTTAACAGATGCTGATTTTAGTTTCTTCGATGATGACGATGATGAAATGAACGATTTTCTGAATGATAAACCACAGACCGAGCCTCCTCAGGAGGAAGTACAACACCCGATTTCAGATGAAGCTATCGAAGTCCCGGTAGCTCAAGCAGAGATCCCAGAAGCCCAAGTGGCACCAGAAGAAAACGCCTTTGAACAGGACGAGATGCAACAGTCAACTGATATCGAGGCATCTGCCCCGTCCCAGATTGATGTTAAGCAGCGGAGTGCCACACCTCACACTGTTACTTTACAGGAAGCACCGCCGGTCCCTCTGGAACATGTCATAAGCGCGCCTCTTAGTCCAACCGATATCAAACAGATGCTATTTTCAAATAAGGACGCGAGACTGCAAGACGAAAAAAGAGGAGTATCGGCCTCATCAAATCCAGGCTCCGAGCGGAAACAGAGTCGGTATAATGCCATCTCTTTCAAACGAGGTCTGAGCCTAGATCAAAAGTATGCCAATGCCGGGCGTTTCTTTTTTACAGCAAACAAAGACAGCAATGAAAACTTAAATACAACACCTGGAATTCCGACTATTGGATTTCCTAGTTGGCGAAAATCGGGACATCGACCGTCTGTCGATGAAATCAATACTCCGCGCCACGTAAGCTCTGAACAACCCATGCAACGAATCGACTCAGCTTCTAGCGACGAAAGCAGTCTAGATAGCAGCGATGACGACTCAGAAGATGAGACTTCACCTTTCAGATTAGCAACCTTGAAGCGAAAACGGCCACTCTCTGAGGCCGAAAAATCAACGACATCGTCCATGGAAAAGCTCTCAATTACGTCCGAGGTGGAGAGTCACGTTTCAAAGGAAGATACTTCCATATTTTTAGGAAATTTCTTTTCTGTCTTCACTGACTGGTCCCTGGTCGGATACTTCTCTGCCAAGCAGAGTCAGGTTTCTCCCGTTACCAGTCGCAAAGAAGATCAAATGCAAATTGCACAGTTAATGGTCGATCAGCTTACTCAATCGTCATTGTCTCACAAAATCGAAGGCTGGGAATCGGATCCAAATCTCGAATATGAGATCCTCGGCCTACATACTTTTCTTGATGATGGTACAAGTTTAGGCGAGAACGAGAGGTTGGATTTGAAATCATATGTTACTATACAGGACATTGTGCAAGCTAGTGCAGAAACGCCATCGACGCGGCAAAATCCGCAACGTCGAGAAGTCAAAGGGTCGATTACGAAAATTGCACCCTCACATCTGCGTATCCACCGTGGACGAGATTACTTAGAAGTCTTATCCACATCAATGCCATTCTGGGAGACCTTTGGACTGGAGCCCGCAAGCGGACGGAAGGATGTCTCTGCGTACTGTATCTGTCCTGAATTTGCCAAAGAGGAGGCGGATGCTTTCATGACTCGTTTGGAACTGCTCTACTCTGGCTGCAATCTAGGCAAGCATATTAGAGGTGACATGTTTGAAAGATTTGAAAGTGGTATAGGGCAATGGAATATTACAAAGGGTGATGGCTCCTATGCGCGAACAATGCAGACATTGCGTGGTCTCTGCGAAGATTTAGGTATGTTTCTTTGAGTGGTCAGAAATTTGTTAGCTTTTACTGACTGGCTGTTTAGCGTCTGCATTGTCAAAAGCGCCTCAAACAGGGGAGAATTTTCTCATCTATATAATCAACCCGTTCTCTCATGGAGCAGCATTTGTGGATATATGCTCGACTTTCCTCCACCTGTTTCACAGATACGTTGGCGACGTTGACAAAAATCAAGACAAAAGTCAACTGAACGAACTCGTCCTGCAAATTGTGCCCTTGAATTTCGTGTTTTCACCTACGTCCATGGTCGTCCCTCCTCAATCGCAATATTTGAATCTAGCGCTTGAAGTATACAGCCGATGTCCTCCCAAGGATGCCAGCTCAGGCATTATAGGCTACGCACCGCCAGTAGTGCTTGCAGATGCGATCCCCAAAGCGATCAATTTCAGAGTCACATCGGAACACTTTTCACCTTTCCAAGAAGGTCGATGCCTACATGTCGCTATTTCGCGCAGTATTGACCAGCGTTGGATTAGCGTTGCATGGACTAATAATTCAGGATCGTGTCAGATTGCCATGTCATATTGTGTACGAGCTCGAGGTTCGAATGTCAACCGCATCATCTCAGAAGTGCGTCAAGAGATTTGGGAAGCTACCAAAGATCTTATGGAGAGAACGCAGACCAGGTGGAAGGTGTTGTTAGTCAGGACGGAGCCTATCGACCAGGAAGAGATCGATGGTATGTATTTGAATCAGTTGCTGTGGAAGAATTCAAAGCTAATTGTCACAGCATGGACCGGCTTCGCCGAACGATATAACCAAGCAAAGACTCTGCCTGTTGAGCTTACTCTATTCAGCGTCAACATCGCCCCTGGTCTCCGTCTGGAGCCTCCAACGACACAATTTTCAGTTAACACAATCAATCCACTGGCATCGACACCAGTTGCAACTCCATACGGCGGAGTCTCATCACCGGATCAACTTGGGGCTGCGACTCCGGCCAGCGGCGGTCAAGGCCCAACTACTATGAACTACAGCAGCGCAATGACACCAACAGACACACCGCCTGTACTTGCCGAAGCGGACTCTGATGCCGTCCTTATCGATGCATGCGAAGAATCCTGGGCCGTCATCCTATCCCACCGACTAAGCAACTCTGCATACTTGACAGACTACAAACCAGCCTTAATTAGTGGTTATCTACTTCGAAGAAAAGGCGTCAATGACAGCCAGGGTGTTACAGCCATGTCATTGAACTTGATATATACATCACGACCTCCAGCTCTGCATGAAGCTGTGCTTAGAGAAACACTTACCAACTACCGTGACCTGGCGACATTGGCTCGTGCCAAGGGCACATTGCATGTACAGCATAATACTTTACCCTGGCATATTGCCACGGCTGTGAAGGGTCAGGAGTTATTGAGCTTTGTTTTATAGATTGCGATGTTGGATGAAGGATATAGCAAGGGCTCTGGATCTTGGTTTCTTCATTTCACTTCATATCTTTTGATGTTTTACATATCCATTTAGCATACCTGCGAGCGTTGAATTTACTGTGCATTGATACATGAGCAAAGAAATACACGAATCATGGCGTCAATAGCGGCATATTTAACATTATTTTCCATTAATCAACCAAGTATGGGGTATCAAAACAACCATAACCTTTAACAACACTCATCTCATCTACGGTAGCCTCTTTGGTCTTGAACGACCATCCAATAACCCTATTCTCAATGACCTGACACTTTTCAAAGGACGATTCTTTCCTTTCCCAAAGACAGCCCCCAAAAACACCCAACTCAGAAACGACTTCATCAGCCACAACACCCCTTGAGGAAGACGTCAACATCCCATATACATTCGACGGCGAACGTATCCTTTGCATGAGTATATACGCCGACGTTTCTAAGGCTTCTGGTGACAGCGTTCTCAAGAAAGCAGGAATATCAGCGCCGTAGATATTATGTCCTCCCCCTTCAAGAGAAGCCGGCTTCAGTATATAATTCTCCGCCAATTCCTCATTTTCTTCTGGATTTTTCGAAAAATCAAAATCATCAAGCGAACGAATCTCGACAAACGTCCCCCGAATCCTATCCGCTTTCTCTTTTGTGAACCATCGCTCCAACGTTCCCGGCACAGTTAGGGCTTGTTGTACACTCTTGATAGTAGTAATGTGCCCCAGAACGGACGGACATTTGATTGCACGCGACAATTCGAGTCTGATGCCAATCTGTTTTCCGTCGATTTCCGCGGAGTATTCGTGTGGCTCGTATCCGGCTCGATGGTATATAACTGATATCTCGACAGGCTGATTTCTCTTGCAGTCTCCATTTTCGGGAGGGAAGAAGAGTAGTTCGCCTGTTGGGGTGAGTTGGGTATGGCGAAGGACTTGTTGCCATTCGATTCTATATGTTGGGATTGGGTGGTTGTTGTTGTTTTCTGTCCAGTTCCATAGGGAGTATTCAATGGGTCGTTCGTCCGCGATGTTGAAGTTGTTCGGTTGCACGACCATCAACACGGCTGTATGGCATGCTTTCGAATTATAAGGCTTTGAGCCGTATGTCTTGTGCGCTGAAGCTAGTACTGATGCAATACCATTTATTGTACCGTTCCGGGGTAGAGAAGATGGGAGGATCTTGGTGTTGATTGACTGCTCTTCTTGACCCTCACTGCTGAATGCAAAATCATAAACTCCCCTCCGCGCAAGGAATCGATGCATATCACCGACTTTGTCGGCATGACATCCTCCAGCACAGGAATAGGAATTAAATTCGACCTGTTTCAGGCATAGATTCTGTGTCCAGTTCTCGCCTTCTTCATCGTCATCACTATCAGTGCCGCTATCGGATTGGACATGAAGCATATAATCCGATCTAAATACCCCGGCATGAACCTTTTGCTCATTATATTGCGCTCCGTCGGTCTGTCGTCTCCTCTGAACCTCCTCATAAACAAACCACAACGCATCAACCAACGGCTCTGTCCGCCTCAATGGTCCCGTAACAACATACAACCACTCCACATCCTCCGCAAGCTTGCAATACAGTTCATTGTAAATCAACTGCAAGTCATCGACAGCTTCATTGAATAACCTCCGCGGAAACACGGTAGGAAACACGCTTACACTCACGGGTTGGAGGTGTACGCTGTGCGGGGTTTCTGAGCCTATGACTTTGAGTAAGGAGCCGTTGTTGGTTTGATAATCTTTTATTTGCGTGAGGATTGAGTACAGTTGGTCTGGGGATAGATTGTCTGGTGGGTAGTTTGATGGCATTCTTTGTGGTTGGTGTATGGTGTCCATTTTGATATCTCAACCTGGGTGCTATTTCAGGATTGATTCTGGTTTCAATCGCGAGACTTACTGGCTTCGGATATGATTTGGGGGATTGATAAATAGATCTACTTGATGAGTTGTTAAGGACTTGGAGATGACTGCATTTATACCTAGAACGCGATGGCAGTGCTGGATGCCTAGTGGGGGCGTTCAACATTGAAGTGTCTCTGGCCACGCTCCCATTTGTCAAAATTAACAGTCCTGCACTAGTTGATTGCTCTTTGGAATTTTATATTTAGGTGTTTTATACCTATCTCCTGAAGTCAACTGGGTGTTGAGTAGAAATTTCAATCAGCTCTACCACTATTAGGGTTTGCGTAAGCTTCCAAGGTTGATATAGATAGATCTCTAAGCTTCGCTGCCACTCTACAGAGCAAGCGAGAAATCCATGGATGATTAAGAATTTTGGCAATTCAACGATATTCTTCTTTTTCTCACGCGCCTACGGCCGTGCAAAGTTCTCGCTCCCAAATGTCCAAGTTTTCTCCCATCACACATAGCTAGCGGATACAGGAGGCAGAGAGCCTGCCAAACACCTATTCATAACCTATTATTGTGTAGGTCGCGTGAGTCGAATTTCTGAATTGCAGGTCATTATTTTCGGAAAATCCTGGTGAATATCCCCTCGTTTGCCACCTCTGACAGGAGAAGAGTCTTTTTGTCCTTTGCATTGGATCTTCCAATGTGCATAGGAAGAGCCTGCGGAGTTTCTGCGGAAATTCGTTCTAATATCTGCTGTCTCCCAGGATTTAATAGTGTCGGACGTGGATTTAGCAAGCGGATGATCGAGCCTAACACTTTGTCGCTCAGGCCTGCTGAAAAGAATAGGACTGCTCCAAGGTTTCCCAGTTATGTCAAGATAATGCCGAGTACGGTAGCCATGCTGCTGAAAATCGCAGGATGCTCTAGCCTTAACACCTGTTTCCGTGTTTCTAGTACCTGCGCCTCTAGCCTTTCTGCTTCCTTTAATCGTCCTTGACGCTTGTATATCAATGCGAGCTTATTCAAGCTAGTTAGAGTTTTAGAATGCTCTGACCCTAGCACCCGTTTTTGAACCTCTGTTATCTGAATACATAGTTCTTCTGCTTCCTTCCATCTTTTCTGCTCACAGTATGTTGTTGCAAGGTTGTTGATGCTGAACAGAGTATCAGGATGTTCTGGCCCTAGCACCCGTCTCTGGACCTCAACGATATGTATGAATAGCTCTTCTGCTTCCTTCCATCTTTTTTGCACAAAGTATGTTGCTGCAAGGTTGCCGGTGCTGGTCAAGGTAGCAGGATATTCTGGCCCTAGCACCCGTTTATAGGTTTCCACTACCTTCACTCCTAGCTCTTCTGCTTCTTTCCATCGTCCCCGACAACAGTAAATCATTACAAGGGTATTCATGCTGGGAAAAATCTGAGGATGCTCAGGTCTAAGCGAGTGTCTGTAGGTATTGAATATCTGCATTATTAGCTCTTCTGCTTCCTTCCATCGTAACCGATTACAGTAAGTCAAAGCAAGGTGATTCATGCTAGACAAAGTATCAGGATGCTCTGGCCCTAATGTCAGTTTCCGATTCCCCATTACCTGTATCTCAAGCTCTTCTGCTTTATGCCACCTTCCTTGTTTCATGTATAGTAATGCGAGGTTGTCCATACTGGTAAGAGTGTCAGGATGCTCTGGCCCTAGCACCTGTTTCCGGGTTTCCACGACCTGCACCAGTAGCATTTCCGCTTCATCGTACCTCCCATCGCTATCTAAGCACCTTGCCACATTCCAAATGTAGTCAACGTACCCGTTGATGTGTTTTCGAAACTCAGTCTCATTCAACAAGGCTAGAGCGTGGGGTAGGTATTCTCTCCAAAGCTGTCGGTTGGTTTCATCATCATTGGGGAAAATCTCATTTAACCGGTCACCTGCCATTTTTATGTACTGTGGAAATTGCTCTCCCTTCTTCATCCAGTTTCGAGTTGCCAGATGTACCAGGCGATGTAGAGATATGGAAGCGTTCCCTGGCTGTATTGTAATAAAAGAGTAGGCGCTAAGAAGTCCTAGAGCATCTGTCATCTTCTTTTTTGATGCCGCCTGTGGAAGGAAGGATTTCGGGATATTACGTGGGGCAACACAACCCATGAGTGATAAATAGTCACAAGCGAGGTCGTCAAGCTTCTGGATCTGTTGAAAGGAAACTAGCCATGTCATGGCTACTGGATTCTGCACATCCTTATAGCGTCCATCATCTCCGAAATCCTCGCTCAATAGTTCCACAACATCAGCCTCCTGTTCTCGGAGAAGCTCCAAGTAATCCGAGACGTTTATATTGTTCTCGTTCATATATGACGCAGCCTGAGCAACAGCCAACGGGAGAAAGGTGAGCTGTTCAAGAAGGGCGAGCACGGCATGACTATCGTCGAGGAGATTTTTTTCTATCAGAGAATTTTTCAGAAACTCCATACCTGTCCTTTCATCGAGCTCGCGAACGTGTATCACATTGGATGATGCCAGTTTAACCGCTAGCTTTCGATTGCGAGTAGTGAAGACGATGTGGCTTTGGCTGTTATCAGGAAGGAAGTCCTTTAGTGGCGGGCCGTTTTTGCTGCTTTCCATCCACATATCCATATCATCTGCGTTGTCAAATATGAGCAGCCACTTCTGGCCCTTCTGGCTGAAGTAGGCCTTGATACGCTCTTTTGTCTCTGCAGGCTTCACATCTGGGAGCCCTATCATTTCCGCAATGGCCATACAGGCCTGTTCAACAGCCTGATAGCTGGTGCAGGGAATCCAGAAAATTGAACATTCAGGGTCTCTGTCTTGCATGCGGTAAGCCAACTCTAGAGCCACTTGGGTTTTGCCGACTCCGCCCAATCCGGTAATGGCGAGTTTCTGTGGTCCTTCAGGCGTCGAGATTAATTCCTCTAACTTCTGAATCTCATCCTGCCTGCCCACAAAGCGTGGATTTCTCCTAAACGGGATATTTGAGTGATGAGAGACGCTTTTATATGCTAAATTCATGATAGGATGGTTAGTATATCATTACCTGTGATGCGATATTTGCCGAACTTACCTTCTTGCCTCCGCGGCCTCCAGTACTCCAAGACAGCTTTTGCAGCGGACGCTCCAGTTGCTGCCGCGTATGCTTGCCATGCCTTGTTTTTATGGCTGTCTGCATAATCGCACACGCCTTTGATGACGATACACGGAATATTATCCCACACTCCTGCCCCCTCCATTTCAAAACCTATGACCTCCTCCTTTCTGACTATGTCATCACGGTGTTGTCCAGATTTCATCACTGTGTCGGCGGAAGCGAGGGTTCCAATATGTGTCGAAACTCTAACAACGTCTCGACACCGGATTACTTGGCTTTTGTCACATCCAAGATCATCGCAATTGCTCTCTATGGCACCGCTGCAGATCTCCCCAGATATGTCGGAACAGGTGCATGTAGTAGAGTCGTAATGTTTGTGAATATAAGAGGCCTTGAAAAGAATGTCATGGATTTGCGGATGGTGCCACCTTGTTCCCGCTTGATCAAGCGTATCAAGATAATGCTGGATCCGGCTCTGAAACTCGTTGCGTGTATTTTCAGCCCTGAGAGCATTCAGAAGAGTTCGAATTTCTCGATTCGGTCTACCGGGCGTGTCCTTGAGCCCGGACTTCCGTTGAAAATCGCCAGGGTATTGCCTACCAAAGTCGTATTCGATCACAGAATCACTAATGATAACATCGCCCAAGAATATCTCTTGTCCGCTTGGTGTTGATGGGGCGCCTCCACATATGCCAACAACTAAGGCAAGCTCGATGCCAATGTAGCTGACCTGCAGGGTCGAGGCAACACTCGCCGCGCTTCCTTTTCCCATGCCAGACAAATAGCACAGAACGACATTATGGTTGCCAATTCGTCCATTGATATATGTATTTGCGTCACCTGGTTGCTTGCCGTAGTATTTGCCGAGTCGATCGTAGGTTTCATCGAAAAGGCCGTCAACAGCATCAGCCTCGAGAGGAAGCGCGCAAATGATTGCTATCGCAAAATCGTTCCGACTTTTGGGCCGCATATGAACTCAGGATGGCCAAGAAATCCCACAAGGTAGAATAGAGAGATTCTGCGGTGTCAACGACAGACACATAATGAGCATATCATCAAGCCGTGACACTGGAGATTGTTGGAAATGAGACTGTGAAGAGATGAGGCTGATTTTATCCGCAGCCTTGCGATTCCGCTCACCAACCAGAGGGCAGCAATACCCAATCCCTAAAAGGAGGGGT
Organism: Talaromyces liani; assembly: GCA_022814505.1. Classification (NCBI taxonomy): domain Eukaryota; kingdom Fungi; phylum Ascomycota; class Eurotiomycetes; order Eurotiales; family Trichocomaceae; genus Talaromyces; species Talaromyces liani. The sequence continues at coordinate 547,955 of JAKLNL010000012.1, forward strand.
ACTGACTTCAGGCCTGCATCGCGGTATCTTGTAAGAACCAACACTGTCGTGTATACGACTTTCTGTGCAATGAAAGCAGAAAGCAGGTATTACAGCCTGTCCAGCAATTACCTGTCAACGCTACCTAGGTAATTGAGGAGAACGAGTCAAGGAAGGTGTAGCGTGAACCTGGGCATCCCGGCGTCTCTGGCAAGCCCTTTCTGTCAGGACAAGTTCTTCAATATTCACTTGAATGGCTCTGAATTTTGGCCAGGAAATATACTCATTATTCCGAAAATCCAACAACGGTTCAGCATTGCATCACCAATCAATCTGACTTGACAGTAAAAACATCTATGACACGCCAATCCTCCCAACACTAACCTTCATACATGGCTCCTGGCATAAGTATACATGCTACGACAAGGTCATCAACATCCTCCATGAAGAGCATAAGTTGAAGTGTATCTCAATAACCCTTCCTTCGACATCCAGAGACCCACGCGCAACCTTCAAATACGATCTAGACTTGCTCGTGAAGCTATCTCAGATGAAATAAGTCAACGGCGCAATCTAATTGTCGTTGCGCACTCGTAGGGTGGCATGGTTGGGAATAGCGCCATTCAGGGGTTTGCCACTACATAGACCTCAACTGCAGCTACGGGAGGATATGTTGGGCTCCTCTTACTAGTTTCTGGTTTTACTTTCACTGAACTCGCATTTATGGATCCGTTCTCCGGCCATCCACCCCCTTCCTGGCGAGTGAACCAAGGCCACCGCTACGCCGAACTCGTCATCCCTCCACGCGAGCTGTTTTATCATGACTTACCAACCGAAGGGGCAGACTATTGGGTCTCCCAACTTACCACCCAAGGTTCTGAAAGCAGTATTCGAAGGTGGCGAATATACGTACGCCAGTTGGCAGCAGGTACCGACTTGGTATATCGGCAATCGTCGAGGATCGCGGACTACCGGTATTGGCGCAATGGATGGAGGTTGGTATGGCGAGGAAGCATAGGGAATTGCAGACAAGTCATTCGCCGTTTTTGAGTCAGCCGGAGGCGACGGTGAGGATTAAGCTAGATGCTATTGCGGCGTTTACGAAGGGGGCAGCCTGCTAGAGACGACTCTGCAATGAGTGAAAGCAGAGATTCAATGATAGCAGTGCCGAAAGCGAAATCATGGCAGCCTCTAACGTGCCTCAGATTTGGAATACCCCTGGCCTTTGGACATGTCATAGGAAGATGCATCATCATCTTGTTCGGCAAAGTGAGAAGGCCGTGGAAGTCCAGATTCGGGTTACGTAGTGTTTGATATCATTTGTCCACAATTACCTAGGTACCCATATAGCAAAGCTCAGCTCCTAAGAATTACTTTTCTAGATTTGTTGTGAGAAAGTCGTGCATCGCATACTATCAACGACTACATCCAGTCCATTGTACTCTATCCAACCTTGGAACTTTTTGGCGAAAGATATGTTCTAGACTCAATTACGAGCCCCGACAACTAGAACGCCTTATGAGAGGATGATTAAGCATAATCCACTCGATGAGTTGTCAACAACAATATGCCGATGGTTTGCAACTACTAGACACAACTTCACACAAGAGATAGACAATGGCTGTGCTGAGGGTCCGGCACCTGGGTCTGGTGGGGGTGGTTAAGTGCGGCTGGCTGCACCGCATCCTGTATATGCATCCACGGGTTCGTGCAGATAGATCCAAGTGGGATCATGCATTTGCATCTACCTAGCCACGGATTGAGTAACATCAGGTGCTGGAGGAGTACAAGTGGGTAGGATGCAGGATGTAAGATATGCTTGGCTTGACTGTATATACATGCATCTAGATTGTAGGGATTTACTATCAGAGCAGGCAGCCGTTAATTGATTCCTGGGTACGATCGAGACTTTAGCATGTGTAAACGGGTCTAGGCAGTAAAATAGTTGTCTAAATGAGGAGAAGGTAGATTGGGGCCAGAAAGTGCGATATGCTGGTAAAGGCCATATCAAAAAGTGCAAGCACGAGAGAGATATTGGAAAGAGGTGTCCGAAATGAGGACGGGCAGCTTGACTACGAAAGTCCGCGAACGACCGACAAGCATATGACTCAACTCAAAATGCAGATCTGTCCTCAGATAAAAGAAGACTCAAGAAGAATGACGACGCTCATGGAATCAATCGTATCAATACAAGATACAAGACGGCGTCATGTCCTGACGGGTTTCGTACAATACATCCTATCCTGTCTGTCGGCCAAGGCAGCAAGTAGACATGCATAATCGATTCCATAAACTTTGTTCTGGCCACAGTAGCATCGAGCACGCAGTAGCACTGATTAGGAATCAAAGACTATGGATGGTATGCGTCAGACGAAAAAAGACGTTGACTCACGAGCCACAGGGACTCGTAAGCGGGTCTGGCGAGTGCATGTGAATCTCGCATGAAGATGTCGGTACTTATTTGGGAAGGCTGCCTTCGGAAAAGTAGTTTGACAGCCGGGCAATGTTGCTAATCGTCATACAATTGCAGAGACGACAGTGTGTCGTATGCAAGAGAACGAGCTCGGCAGGTCAGAGGACCAACGAGAAAATCCGATCATCAGGGGTGGGTGCGACTGATCAATCAAGATTTTCACAAGGCAGACTCGACAAAGGTCTCCTAGGCACGGTCATTGTGTCAATATCATAATTAACTAGTGGGGTCAATTTCATTGACAGTAGCTGTGAGAGGACAGGACGGGCAGACGACAGCTGAAAACTAAGTTAGCCGAACGTCGGGGACAGGTTTAGCCTCATAGTAAATTGTCAGCAATGAATCAGGCTAGAACTAAACACGTTAGCTCTTAGTAGCCAAGGGTCCTCGTTCTCTTAGCTTGTCAATGTCGGTGCTTGAACAGGAAAAGACCAAAGAGTAACGAGATCCCGAGTTCGCTGAGAGGGCTGCGATTGGATGATCACGCGGGCTTCGTATTGGAAATAGCGTAACAGCCACCGCCAATGTAGCCACAGTCTCAAGCCACTGGTCATGATTATAATAAATGTACGTGAATGATGATGGAATTGTACGTAGATAGTAGTGGGAATTTTACGTAGATAGTAGTGGTTCGCAGAGTAGAGAGAGAAGGAAGTCGAGAGAGAAGAGGAAGACGATCTCGGGCCGCTCGACGTCATGTGCCGTGCCAAATATAGAACACCTACAATCATCAAGTATCAACTCGTCCATTGCAATTGCAATAACGATAGCAATTGACATTCTATTTCTGTTCGATTGCCATTTTGCTAATCGCGAGATAAGCACAGACGTTCTAACGGTCTCAGAATTGCTCTATTTTTGCAAATGGTAGGCTCTTCTCACTCGAAACGAGAAGCTTGGCGCGAGTAAATAGGTGAAACGAGCGATAAAACGAGGACTTCCAGAATAGACATTCAGGGTTGATTAACCCTTGCAGTTATACTACGTGCTCCATAAAGTGTGCTATTCCCATAGGCAATAAACGTGATTTCTTCTTGTCGCTGGCGGGCGGCTATCTGATACACAGATGACTCGCATCTGCCCTATCAACCCTGAATGCGTCGCAAGTCCCTGAATGGTTCGCAACGTCCGCAACGCGTCTATGCGGCACAGTCAATTGACATCCAGCGTCTCTGTCGTCCAACCATGATCAAATCATGCATCTATTTCTCCTAGAAAATTAGTAGAAAGAAATCAGGGTTGGACGGGAACCAAGCACTCACAGCCACCCCGCATTAAGCCATTTTGGGGATGGCGCTATTCGTGAGGCTGAAAGGAGCTTTTCCTCTCTCCAGTCTTCCTCTTTCTTTTACTAGGGACGTCGACTTTGTAGCTATGATCTCGTCATGGACGCTCATGCTTCCAGAAATAATCTGCTACACACTCATGTACTCTCGTGTCTCAGTAGTCGACAACGTGATTATCACGAGCAAATCAACAGTTGAAACATTCTATTTTTGTCAATACAATACAGAGTATAAACCTACGTCTGTATTGACATACAGTTGTAATACTCAGAATGATGATAGAAAATCAAGATGATAGCATCATCAAGACTATCACGAACCTGTGGCTGAGCTTGATGCTCGTGTTGAAGATAGAAATGACCCTCGGGATCTTGACAAGAACCCGAGTGTCCTAGTCGTCGAGCACAAGAACGTCACTGCCACCGTTTGGCATAATATCGTATCACTGCTCAGCCGCATGTTACCAGCGAAATCAGAGGCTTGAGCGTTGAGGCTGGTGCTGCTAATTGTGACAGAAGTCAGATTTTAGCCTATCACAGCGTCAGTGGCCGTGCAATTACACCAAGTAATACGGAGTAGAGTAGTTAGTGGTAAGATACGACGACTGCGTATCGTGTATGAAAACTGCCAAAAATTGTTGCCTGCACTTTCTGGCGCGTGAACAGACGATCCTCTCACACACCCTCAATTCAGCCTCGAGTCGACTAATTTAGCGTCGACCGTAATGTACCCTAGTATTTACCGTACCGTTACAATATAATTGTCTGCCTTGATAAAGACACTGGACGAATAATGGCATCTTTGTTTTAAAAGAGTCACCTCCCCCCCCCCTTCAGACAAATCTTCATTGTCATGGTCATTCGTCTGATACACCTGTGGTCTATAAAGTCAGGACACTTCCTCTCGATTCAAGTTCTACTCTTGCATCCTCCAACACACTTTTACATATTCACTTGACCTTGATCACCTGCCTGGTCTTGTGTCTTATACCTCTCTCTCTATATATACGGGCCTTCCTCAAAGGTCCTCTACCACGCTTAGGGACAACCGTCAAGCTGTCGCTACCATCCCGTCTCGATCGACTGTCTCTAGACAACTTCCTGCGGGATCGAAGACGTCCTCGCAGCGACACATTCTACAATTACCAGTTCCCTTCGCAACAATCGCCCACCATGCCTTTCATCACAACCACCGGCAGTGGTAACCACCACGATACCATCCCCGTGACAAAAGTCCGCGACCTCGAAGCCGACGAATCCTTCGTCCTGACCGAGTACGAAACCCACGCACGCAAATGCACCCGCTGCGTCGATGCCCTCGACGCCTTCCGCGAAGGTCGTTTGCTATGTGACCGCGGACTCGCCTACGCCCGCGACGTCGCAAACTATGTATTCACAAAATCCGGAAAAGCATACTCGGCAGTCGACAATGAGCATGACGAAGAAGTGCTGGTGCGCATTCCGCGCGAATATAAGGCTTGCCGTCGGTTGTTGCTTGCTATTGAGGAAGGGCTGAGGCTGCGTCGTGAGCAACCTATTGTCAGCTACGATGCTACATACCCTGTTGGCGCACGACGACCTGGTACTGCCGATTCCGCTGCTCCTGCTGCCGTGAGCGATAATGACGGCGAGCCAGTCACCGAAATTATTGAGCGTGCTCCTCGAACCCGTCGTCGCGTTATCATCTACCGTCGCACATCTCCCGGACGAACTTCATCCAGCCGCGGATCGCTATACGAAGCTGACCGCGTCGACCGCCAAGAGCGCCGACAATACGTCCGCTCATCGCGATGAACCATATACCCAATTGAAAAAGAAAGCGAAAAAAAAAAGTCGTTTCAAAATCAGTTGTATCCACCAAAACCGGACCCGTCTATCGATGTTGAACCGTATCGTCTCCACCGAGCAAAATGTCGCCGTATCGTCGCAAAAGCATGATGGTGATAATCAGCGCGATGCATAAATCCACGAGTACTGCAAGAAGGACTGCATGACCCTATCGGAGGACCGACCTACTGAGTGAGTCATGAGCAACTTGCATATGCACCTTCACAACTGGACCAGTTGCCCGCCCTCCCGTTTGAGCCTAGTCGCACACGGGACTCCGGGAACTAGCCCAATCTGGCATAAAGCGGGGCCGCTTCCCGCTGGGGCCAAATTCGTCCAATCATTTTTCAGTTTTATACTTCTTTGATCATGATTGGTTACGTTTTTTTTTTTTCTTTTGTGTCTTGATGATGATGATGATTTCATGTCTTATGTCTTGAGTACTAGTTAGTTCTAGATAGTCAATGAAACGATCGATACAAAGAATATGCCGTCATTGTAAAAACCTCCGATAAGGAATGTACATAAAGTAAATCCCCGTGTTTGTATGCGATGTGGGTATGTCAACCAGTGCTGACAGGGTAAGTGGGCTATGCATGTTAGATCCACTTCTTCAACATAGCCACTATGACTGCAGGAAGTGCTGCAGCTACCGCTTTCCTGCAGTCATTGATCAATGGACAGTCCAATGGATATGCCATCCATACTATGCATAGGGCTTGGTGAGTCACTGCTTATCGATAAGTATTTTCAAGGGATCAGTTGGTGCATGGTCTAGATTTGTGACTATCCACTTCGTCGCAAGTAATGTATTCAATAGTTGGACCGAGTATTGTTCAAAATATCATTTTTGTGACTTCGTAGTTACGTACTTTGTGATGGATATGGTTCTATTTATTCATCATGCGCTTGAGTCAAATGCAAATAATAGGTCTTCCATGATCCTTCATCTATGTATGACCTCCTTCTACCCCATCGATTGTATATCGAGATTGTATCTAGCTTATTCTTGTAAGACTACCATTAGAGTATGCATCAAAGCTTCAAGATATTTCGTATAGTGTAGCACAGTACATAACGCACAGAGCACTTCCTTAGATCTAGCTTGTACTGTATGGATACCCCGCGGTTCTCGAAAGTAAAGCCCTATCAAAACTTCGAATTCTTCATGCAATCTTGCATCTGCTAACCAAATGTATCGATGACTCACAAACCGAATGCATTCGTACAAGACATCTCCATCCAATAAGATACAACATATTCAAAATCGCTGGTTGCCTAGTTGCCAAGGTTTCTTGCTAGTCACGTACTGTGGCTGGTGCTTGTATTCTGTATTCCGTATTCTGTAATGAATACTACATACGTAGTACGTATGCATACCTACTTAGGATAAGTCTGTATGAATATGAATTACGATGTGAAAATATGGTGTGTGTGGATTGGTCTGCTGACGCCGTACATCACCGCTCGCTCGCTTGCTGATGGTGGTGGTAATTTATCTACCCCATTCTATCCGCGCCCTTGTACATTCATAATACGCCTTTTGACAGTATCGTGATTTGCAAGGAGATAGATCGACGTATTTTCCGTCATCACTCGTGAAGCTCTCGCACATTCGATTTGTTTCTTCTACAGTTTGTGGATGTGAGAATGCGGGGATGAAAGTCAACTTGTTGGTGTTGACTCGTGGCTGAATCGAATGTCTTACATCGTGATAAGACTACAAAAACCTTGGAACGGGTAGTAAAGTTAGGTAGGTCTGGGGATAGTATCATGTGGACAGTTTTCAGAGCCCCGGTATGAGGATTTTCAGGATTTTGATATTCGTGCATGTCGTCAGGTGCTCACGATATGAAGATAGTAGATCCATCGGGTACTGTATTAGCAGACCATAATAATCTACTAGTATATATATAAGTTGATATGATTGTCTAACGGAGGATACTATATCAGTCCACGCGGCCACTTGCATATACTCAGACATATCAATATCGAAACATCAAGATACGACGAATCATGCCTTGATCTCGACGATAAGTAGACGGGATACCGGACGGCCCGGGCCTAAAACGTGCATCTACCTAACGATTCGATACGCATGTTTACGTAGGCGTATTGGTGGGTAGGGAGTATATGTCGATCTGGTTGCGATGTCGAGTCAGGATAGCTCTGGTTGAGGATGGTGATGGGATGGTGTCGTTGGTCAGGAGGGCAGTTACACAGACATTCTATCAAAATATCTAGACAACAATCATCCCGATAGATGATTTAGTGATGCCGAGTGTATTTTTTCGCTTATTTTTCATTGCTTGGTATCGCTTTGGATCATGAACAACAATCATTAAAATAGGAATTGTATGATATGGACCCACTTTTCTATATACCCTTGGTCCGTGCTCCGATCGTCGAATCATGTGTCATCAATCACGTGCTCCAATTCCGAATTGAAACCGCATCTCCGAAAAACATCAATTTGGAAACAATTATCGACCTGTACTTTTTCTAAACGCATATCGATCGCTGCATCCGAGGCAGTCAACATCCAAGAAACTTACGTCAGAGCGCCTGTACAGCCGTTGGCATCAACAATTATTCCATCCCACAACCTTGACGAACAATTCCGACGTCTTCGAGACTGTCATCGATCGAACAAACTTCATTCCCAAACAACCAGTTCATTCTAAACACACAAAATGGCAAAGAAAGGTACTTCCCCGTACCTTCCCTCTCATAGCTAGGAAACGTACTCACAAAAATATCTGCAGCAAAATCACGAACAATGACCGTCCGTCTCATCTCCATGGCCATGACCGGCTTCTATAGAACAATGGTCCGACCGCGAACCCACCGGCCACTGAGTATGCTCAAGTACGACCCCGTCGTGCGGAAAAAGGTTCTCTTTTTGGAGGCTACAAAGGGTGGAAAGGCGAAGTGATACCCCATACTGTACGATTCTGGCTTGTTGAAATCGGGGCAGGGGATGTGTGTGAATATATGATAGAAAAGAGAGGAGGGGATTACACTCTGTATGAATATTTATTGGCGTTTTTGTGTTTGATTATTTGATGCTGCTTTTTTTGCGCAGTTGCATTGGGAGGTGAATGATATGGTATTCTTTCTTCTCTTATTTCTCGCCTTTGGTATGAAGGTACCCTCGACAGGGTGAATACTGTATCGATATGTCTGAATAAGGCGACACACAGATGCAGCCGGGAATAGCGGGCACTGGACGTCTCGTGACTTCGTTGGGCTAATTGGGTTCGCCCCGGACTCTACGGAAAGCAAGATTGCGTTCGACAAAGGTTCATTCAACAAACTATATCATGGGCATATGAATGCCATATTCTTGGGCCAGGTAGACGTCCGATGTATCAGGGCCCAGCATGAGAAGAGCCACGACAAACAACGCTCGAATTTTGAGGAGGTCAGCAAGCCGTTCATACTTTTCAGCAAGATCTTCCCCGGCTGAACACTGGATTGCTTGAGCCTCTTTCAGGTATGGTAATAAGTCCCACTTCACCATGTCCTGCGGTTTATTGCCATGCTCCCCATCAGGTATCAACCAGCTCTCCGCGATCGCTTGGACTAAATGAACCTCTCGTAGTTCCCATGATTGTGCGTCGTCTGTGTCCGTGAGACTTCCCCCCTTTTCGTCGTTCTTATTGTGCGAACCATCCTTTTTGGGAGCATCGATTTTCTCACTGTCACCAGAGATGACGAGCCGGATCGTGATGTCAATCAGTATGATCTGCGCCCAAAGAAGATGATCGGCGGACCATTTCTTAACCACATTGAATCTCTGCTTTCCTGTAAGCTGATATTTCCAATGCTGCGGCCGAAAATCGCCAAGGAGGTTCAGTGTATGGGGCATAAATATAGACCTAGAACGACCCCTCGTGGCTGAGGTTACACCCCGGTATTCGGAAGGGATCTTTTCTGATTTGCAGAGAGAATATTCCAGCATGCTGCCCTTGACAGCATCTGGGAGCTGGCTATACAGCTCGGAGAGAGGAGAGATACCCCAGCTGTATAGACCTCCAGGCGCAGCTCCCTGCCCTGTGGACAAGAAATCCTCGATGCTGTTGAGCCATGACACTCTGTCAGTTCTGATAGTACGCTGAAAGTCCGCGCAAGGCTCAAAATTCGAAGCAACGCTCTGAAACATTTCCTTCGCCTCGAGTTGCCACCACGGTAAAAAGGGTTTCAGTAACTGGCCAGAAGGGAACCCTACTACCAAACCATGTATCGAACAGAATGTTGCCGCTAGATATATGGTTGGCACTTGTAGTTTAGTGAAGCCTTGCCAGCTAACTATCTCGCCTTTCAGATGGTCCTAGTACTGTAAGTCCTACCATTCTATTACTGGATTCCAAAACTTACTCGATAATCGGAGTTGTCCAAGTTTTGACATACTTCAGGGGCATCGCCCCTTCCCTGATCAGAAGTATCTGACACTCTGCTAGCCGTGGAACACTGCTGTGCCACCATTCCTTCTATTAGATTCCTACATGAGGAGCTGGAATCGATCACTCACTGAACACCTGGGCGTGAGATGGTTGTAATTGCGGGATCTCTGAAGGCCTGCCATAAGATCCTGAAAGTTATGAGCCTCCTTGAGCAGATTCCCGGCAACTCCATCTTCATTTTCATCCGAGTAAATGAAGTCTCTCACATTCCTCTCGAATTCATCCATCTTCAAATCAAGGGTGATTGCCTTTGCCAAGATATCAATCGGCAGATGAATCTGTTGCCCACAGATATATCTCCCAAAGAACATTGCGCCACAGCTCATAGCTGCCATCGTGTTCATCCAGGCGACATCATCCCCCTGAATGCTATACTTTGCGCGAACTGCATCATGAATTGCGAAGACATCGCCATCAAAACGGAGCACTTTCCCAATCGTCTGTATTTCTTGTGTGGTAATTGTTCTTGATGGGCCGGTCGCATGGAAACTCCGATCCAGATTGTTGATGGTAATGTCCTTGAAGCCCATAATGACACACAGCACGCCGAGCGAAGACAGCTCAACATACTGAAACGGCACATCCATACAGGATGGAATTGTATCTGCATCTATGACTCGCCGTTTGAGGGACTCAGTCTTTCGGATCCCGCAAGCAGTTATGATTTGAGACCAGGAAGCACGAGGACGACGCATGAGTTGGAGGGGATGACGATACCTCCACCACCAGAATCTTATTCTTTTCCACCAGTGGAGCTCGGATTCTTTGACAAGACGAAAGTCATGGTTCCCTTTATCGGGGATCCAAGCCAGCGCAGCCAGATCATCACTTAAGTCACCATTTAGCTACTGATCCACTTTTTTTTTTTTTTTTTTTTTTTCAGAGTGGGAAGCTGGGAGTATGGCTCTTACCTTACATGATGCGATTGAGGCTCTTTATCGGTGTTGAGCATGTACCAGAACATCCGATCGTCGTCCATAAAGTCTCTAATCTCGGAGTAATCTATCCCATGCTCAAATCCCGCTTGCAAAGCTTGAAGAATCCTGAAGCACGACATATCGAGTTCTGGGTAGTACAATTTCATCTTCCAGCTTTTAAATGACCACTTGTGGCTAACATCCTCTGCTGCGAAATTGATGGCTGCTCGATTGCATTTGCTGCGTGATTCGCTTGAGCTTATGTACTCGAGGACAAACTGTAGGAAAGAGGTGACGAAAGCACCTGCTGCTAGAATTGCTGCAGCGAGGGAGGTGCGGTCCGATGGTGTTTCTATTGAACGCATCGTCTAGTCTTGTCGATACTTTATGGTGTTAAACGACGTGAGTCTATGAAACATTGTTTAGATGCTCGAATTTACCTTTCGGAATGAATGAGCGAACCGGCCATGGCAATCGATTCTTAGTAGTGTTCATCCATATGGTAAACTCAATCTCTAATCTCGGAACGTCACCATGAAGTTTCTTCGGATGGCGATGGCGATGGCTAATCAACACTTGTAAGGAATCACATGGAAGGTGAGGGGATTTTCCTCTCCAATGCTTACACCCCGAATTCATAAGATCGTCCTTGGTGGCACAAAACAATGGTATCATGCTGCCCCTTCAACTTCCGCTAAGAGCTGTGATCTCCAGCATTCTATACTATTCCGCCATTAGGGTTTTGCCATCAATAGACTACAAGTATCACATGGTGGCGACCACACTCATGATCAATAGCATGACCCATTGCCAACATACAAGACCACATCATGGCTGAGTTTAGTCCATCAGGTTACTATCAATTTGATTCCGAGGTAAGCTATATATCTCAATGGATCCAAATGCCCTTGAGGAAAGGCTCACGATGTTTTTCATACGCAATTAATACCAGTAAGCCGGATCCGAAGGCGGCATATGCTCCCTCTCCCCCCTTACGAATAAACACCGATCCTGCCATATTTGCTGTCCCTCACAATAACGGTTCCTATTTTCCTCCTTCTCGGACGGTTTCTCACTCCCATCTTCCCTTTTCTTCCTTGACCGTCCCAGCTTTTCCACCAAATCTGGCCGCACCTGCTCAATCTTATCCTTCAGCATCTCAAGTGCCTGCTTCGTCCAAAGCCTGTTCGCGATATCATACGGTGACTCAACCCCTCTGAGCGGATCCGCGCCGTTCTCAATCAACACTCGTGTGGTTTTCCCATGTCCAGCTTCAACCGCCAGTTGGAGTGCAGTCTTGCCAGTTGAGTTCTCGACGTCGGGGGCCACCTGATACTCCTTTATCAGCATCACGACCACATCCGCTTGATTACTACCTGCAGCCGCAAAGAATGCCTTGAGATATGGTTGCTCGTGGTATATTGGTGCATTGGTTGCGCTGTGAGTTAGAAGTCTTTGAATGTCGGGAATAAATCCTTCAAATGTTGTCTCGCGGCGGTGATAAGGTCGCTGTCTAGATGGTCGGCGACGCTGATTTTTGCGGTAGATTTTGTCTTTGATTGTTTCTTTTGCCGTGCTTTAGGCTTTACTTTTGAGAATACTCTCTTCAAGGATTTGAAGAAGGCCATTTGGATTTGGTTTGCTTCGTTTTCTCGAGTTCATCAGAGGTGGTAAGGAATCAATGATGGGTAGAGAGTCCCAGATGTCACTGCATATTAGTGTCTAGCTGATTCAATCAGCCTGATACACGGCTCACGCAACCCTTTGTCGTGATGGCTTCGCTGCTTCGATGGTTCTATCAGATAAATAGGAGGCTGACGGACGCGGGGCTTGTCTGCTCTTGGGCCTTCATAAAACTCATGCTTGTTTACGATGGTGCACATTTATTTTAAACTACGTATTCGCTCTCGGAAATGCTTGATGGATTAATTTCAGAGTCATGACCTTAAACGAAAAGAACTCTCCAAGCCGCACGGGAAGAGGGAAGTCTGGCGCATAGTGTGGGTGTGTGATGTTTTGAATCTCGTTTCTATTCTTGAAGTTAGGGCAAACCCAGCGGAGGATGACACATGCAGTTCAGTACGTAGAGAAATCTACCATCAGAAACTATTACTAAGTTGGGACTTGTCCCCTCCATAGTTACCTAAGTTGCATCAGATGTCCTCTGACAGCTGCGCCGATGTTCGGACGTGAAGAACGATACTGGATGTTTGGTTGTGGGACTAGAAGACATCAAATTTATACCAACTTGTAATCTGAAAAGAGGAGAATTCGAATGTTCCGCTATTTATGTACCCCGTCAAGTCCTCGATTTTACATCCTAACGAGAAATAAACTTAAAAAAAGGGCCGAACCCTAAATGACCATCCAAATGCTACAAACTCCCAAATTTGGAACAATTCCATCTCACCAACGAACATGATCAAGAATACCTGATCCGACTATCATGGCCACTGTCATGGCCACTTGAATGGCCAAACGGCCATGGCTTTACGGGTGAAGCGCCCATCATGTAAGCAGTCTCTTTTCCTACTTGATACTCTATACTTATAATACCGGATGCAGATACCTCGTAAACAGCAATGCCTTATTTCTAACCGCAGCCGAAATCGCCTGGCGCCGCGCAACTTCATCCCAATACTCAGGCGGAGGCATAATCGTGGCTATTGGGTATCCATCACTACACGGAAAACTGTACGACCTGCAACGACGTAGCTTCGACCTTACTCAACCATCAACAACATCAACAACTCCCATCGCCGGACACGGAGGCGCAGATGCATTCCTCGATTTTGTTGAAATCGCCGTGAAACCGGCAGTCAAAGCTCGGTTTCTCAACGTCACAACTACAAGGGAAGCGCTGTTTAGACATTCCTATGGTGGTCTGTTCACTTTACATGCATTACTTACGCGGCCGGATTTGTTTGATTGTTATACCGCCAGTAGTCCATCGATCTGGTGGAATAATTGGTTTATAGAGAAGGAGGCTGCAAATTTCATGCTGAAAATCGAAATGGAGAACATGGCGAGGCCGTCTTTGATGCTTTTCTGGGGCTCTCTCGAGCAAGACACACGACCTCGGGACGCTCATGAGTCTAGCGATGACTATGAGGCACGGAAGAAAATATGGTTGGATTTGAGAATGATTGATAATGCGCGCGAGCTTTGTGATAGATTGAGAGGTTGCGAACGGCTACAGAAGGTGTTGGTTCATGAGTTTGATAGAGAGGAGCATACTAGTGCCATGGTGTGTCCGGTGAATCGGGGTTGACTGTGTTAATAATCTACCTGAGCCTTTTAGAGCAGAATTTTCAAGAAGTCACGACATAGGACACACTCACTACTGTACAAAGTTTCGGTTGTCTTCTGGCCGCCTGACCTGTTATCCATAGTCTCTGGGAAGCCAAGTTGATTGCTCTCATCCGCAAAGCGAACATTGACGGAGTAACGCGGTGCATTGAATCAGTTAGCATCAATACCGGTGAATGCATTTGCCAAAGTCTCTTGTTGAGTGAGACATCTGGAGTCAAGGGACATCCTTACACTAGTGACCTATAGGTATATACCCGCTAGGATATTAAAAATCCCAAATGCGAAATTGTCAGTGATCTACGTGGCTTTGGCTACCCCTCGCACTAATTTAAAATGCCGGCAATTGAATAAGTATGCGTATCCTCGGCATCGCACTTCTGTTTCAGACTGGTCACCCATTGCATCATGACGGTGATGAGTGATGGTGGAGCCGACGCTGAGACATGAAACTGATAATACGACAAGTTGTTTTATGTCTGGCATTCCTCAAGCTAGAATCATATGACTTACAGGGATCTAAATATGCGGTTTTGGAAAGTTTCATCAAATATATTAACTATTGAGTCAATTGCCATGAACTGCCGAATACCCTCAATATACGATTTTAGGCTAATTCAATGTTGCTTGGATTGGTGGACATTCTATACTCAACCCCATTTATTTTCTCCGATGAGAGAATTGAAATTAAATGATCATCAGCTACATTATATCTTGTTTCACTCGTTTCAAAAGAATTGGCCGTCGGTTAATAGCTTGCACCGAATCTAGCCAGGAGTAGTATAAGAAGAGGACGGAGAGACTGTGCATCTAAAACCTCACCAGTATTGATACTATTGAAAATTCCAAAAGCCTTCTTCCTATAACCCTTTGAACGCAATGCATTTCCTCGCCGCGTTGATCGCGGTTCTGCCTCTTGTATCTGGGTCTCCAGTACCCGAGAAACGATGTAAGTTGTATCCACCTATTTAGTTCAAGCTGGAAGGTATTGACAATCTCAGCCGGATGCGCACTTCCCTCTACGTACAAGTGGACATCCACTGGCCCATTGGCAAGCCCCAAGTCGGGTTTGGTTGCTCTGAGAGACTATTCCCATGTCGTCTATAACGGCAAACATCTCGTATACGGAACGACTGCCAACACAGCTGGCAACTATGGCTCCATGAACTTTGGTCTGTTTTCGGACTGGTCCGAGATGTCATCTGCCAGCCAAAACACGATGAGCACTGGCGCCGTCGCTCCCACGATCTTCTACTTCGCACCAAAGAGTGTCTGGATCCTTGCCTATCAATGGGGTCCATATGCGTTTTCCTACAGGACTTCTACAGATCCTTCCAATGCCAATGGCTGGTCATCGCCAGAGCCTCTGTTTACGGGAACTATCTCCGGCTCCAGTACCGGTGTCATCGATCAAACAGTTATTGGCGATAGCGAAAACATGTACCTCTTCTTTGCTGGAGATAATGGCCATATTTACCGTGCTAGCATGCCCATTGGAAACTTTCCTGGAAGTTTCGGCTCAGCATCAACCGTCGTTCTCAGCGACTCAACTAACAACTTGTTCGAGGCGGTAGAGGTCTACACCGTCGAGGGTCAAAATCAATACCTCATGATCGTCGAGGCAATTGGCGCAAATGGACGTTATTTCCGCTCATTCACAGCTACTAGTCTGGGAGGCACATGGACGCCGCAGGCCTCAACCGAGTCCAACCCGTTCGCTGGCAAGGCTAACAGTGGCGCCACCTGGACCAACGACATCAGCAGCGGCGATTTGGTCCGTACTAATCCCGATCAGACACAGACGGTCGATGCTTGCAATCTACAATTCCTCTACCAAGGACGATCTACTTCTAGCTCCAGCAGCAACTACAACCTCGAACCTTACCAGCCTGGTCTGTTGACACTTGCTTAGGCGGCTTCCGTTATGATCCGGGCAATTTCAGGTCGAAAATGAGATATTGAGATCAATTGAGATAGGATAGAAAATAAAGGTCTCCTCTTAAATGTTCCCCAATAATACAGTAACCTAGTTCATCAGGCAGAACATGTATGGACGGATAGGACCATCCACATCATCATGAAATCCTGTTTTTAATCGTCTTTGTGGCTGATCTTCATAGACAATCTGAGCGGTGAGGATTGGAATAGGGGGTTTGGAGAGCCTGGATATCCAAGGATGCTGAGTGCAGGCAAGGGCAGATGTCGTGCACTGTATTTTTACTATCTTCCTACACATGCCTTCCATGTGAAGGGTTATTCTTGAAGAGATTGAATTGAATCATTTCTCCTATTTGGCGACCAAGCTAAAAGAATAGCTACACAATATAGTTTGTACGGAGCATAGACAATTACTTCCAGAGGTCAGATCTGTCCGTGAAAGCGCTACAGCCACTTCTACTGAGCGACAGTCTGCTGGGCATTACCACTGCCATCCCAGCTCTCGACGGCAATCACTTGGAAATCCATGGTACCCAATTTCAAACCCACATTCGCCCAAGCGTTAAAATGGTTCTCCACCGTAATGGTGCCGCTGGCACGATTCGATTCACGGATAGAGATGTATTGGTTGAAAGTCGAAGTGCCTTCAATCGATGGCTCGTTGACACGCTGGTTCTCCCAGATGGTGTATGTGGCACCGTCGCTGTACACCGTGCCTTTCTTTGTACCAGCCTGCTCCATGTTCACATACTCATCGATGATGTAGTACTCAACAAGAGGATCGGTCGTCCAGCCATACACAGAAAGACTTGCAAGTCCAGATTCGACATTAAAGCTGCCGGAGTGGGTAATAGGCCTGGAATGGGATATTAGCCAAGAAGTGGAAACATGAGGAGAGAGGGTTCTTTCTTACTCGGTGCTTCCCGGATTCCAGCCAACACCAACAACAAAGTCATCAGTAGTATCCCAGGACACGGAGAAGGTGCCACTCTCTGGGGAGAAATCTACCGTGCCCCCAGTAGTATAGTCCTGGACATAGTTTGTGGCACGACGGAATAACGACTCATTGCGACGGGCCATCATCAAGGGATGGTCAGGGCCCATAACAAAGTTATGAGGGCCGCGCTTCTGAATAGACGCCGGAGTCTGTCCCGTAGGAACAGCGATTGCTGAGTGGATGGCAGTGAGGACCACAACGAGCTGAGCGAAATAAATCATGATGGCGGTGTACTTGGAGATAATGTCAGAGTTGAATGATTGTACCGTAAAGGGTTTGATGAAGGAAACTGGGCTGGAATACTAGCCAGGACGCACATCTCGGGCGGCTTGCATCCTATTTATGCCCTCGATCACAGGTGACTAGATTGGTAAGAGACAGCATGTCTGTTGTAGCCGGTTGTTTTGAGTGATATCGTCGGGTCGACGAATCCGAAACCCCCTCCAATCAAAAAGCAGGGCTGGGAGACCCGAAGAGGAGGTGAAAAGAATACCATACGGCCAAAAAAGAAGCTCCGTTGATGAGTTGGCAATATGAGCTTACGTAGGTTTCATGAAGGAGGTCTTCGGCACTCTCTAGGGTCAGTTGTTCTCTTGATGAGCCAAACCTTGGAACTCAACATGCATAATCTAGGATAGGCTGGATAGCCAGTTTCACCATGACATGGGCTCCAGAATATACTTTGGATATACATCACCTGTTAAGAGTGTCTTCAATCGGTGAGACATTTACTTCCAGTCTACCTGTAAAAAGCTTTGGTCGTTTCTGCGATGGAGTTTAAATTCGCACTAATCAGAGACGACGAACGATCCATGATCGCTGCTAGAACGGTGGACTCTTTGCTCAAACGAGACATAAACACTCTACATATGTATCTGAGTATTCCAGGTTGCTCCGGAGAAGCTGCTACATGTAATTTCCTCCCTGAAACGTCCATAGGCCAATCGGAAATTCCCAGTTATATTTCACACGAGTAGAGGCGCACTTTTGTTTTTTTTTTTTTTTTGATCAAGACTTTGTGGCTAGAAATTAGGCTGAATTGAAGTAGATTGCAGATCGTCTGTTTCATCGTGTTGAGCCTGTCTCTCCCACATTTACTGGCCCAGGCTCAGATAGCGTCACAGGCATTGGTATGTAGATCATCACTGAAGAAGAGGGGCGGTGCATGTATCTGGGAATTCTGGCTGATTAAGGGCAAATTATAGGGTTCCACAGGCCTCCAGCCAGAGTCAGACCTTCGTTTACTCCAGATAGAATAAGGCTATAAGCACATAATTTAAACTACCGAAACAAAAGCCGAAAATCAATCTAATCTAATCATTGATCCTTGCAGACTTGCCGCCGAGTCAATAACCGCTCTGGAGGCGTATTACGCTCCGAATAACTATGAAATCAAAGCCTTTCTGGTGTGTATAAAACTGGAGTTATGCTTTTAGGGAATCAGGCGATCTGTGTGAGTAATCTCATCTTTCTCAGTGATCAAGACCACAAAGATGGTACACAGGATATAGGAGATCTTATTACATTAATGGCAAAATATATGGACACGTTATACGGAATACTTGAATTTTTTTATAAATTTAATATACGAAGAAATAGATAGATTGAATGTATATTAAGGTGACCCGCTCGATGTCTGATTGCGTGGTATGTGTTTCAACTAAGTTAACTATCTTTATCTGATTGCTCATTGCAACTTTTGATGGAATTTACTTCTGCAAGGTAGTTAGTAGATATATTGGGATACGAGATTACGGTGGCCCTTAATTAATATCAACTGTGGCACTTTAGTTGCACAGTATCTCTGCAATGAATCAGTGGCCTGAACTGATACAATGTTTTGAAACCAGTTGGCATCCATGGATACCGCGCCTCTTCCCAGGTGAGGAGAGAGAATGATATTTTACCTAGGTATATGTTATAATGCTACATAAGTTCCCATCTCTCGCTTTATTCAACTAAAAAGGGGGCAGTCATTCTTTCATTCATTCATTTCTTCTTTCATTCGTTTCTTCAATATTTCTTTACCTTCGCTCTTTCCTTGTCGCCCTCAATCTGGCATTATTTCGGCTTTGACAGAATGTATTTCAACAATTTGATTCTTTTGCCGCTGCTACTGGCCGGCATGTCTCTCGCGGGCGAGGATACTTGTCCTGCTGATGCGGTTGAAGCTGTAGTAGTGGAAACAATTACAATCACCGATTATTCTCTCGTGCATCCGAATACTATTGCGCCTAGCCGGGCGTCTTCTATTTCCTCTGTTTCTATGGTGGAATCCACGACCTCTGCAACTCTTGTTGCGGCTTCTGCTCAGGCATTTTCTGTTTCGTCTATTTCTGTGGTGGAATCCCCGACCCCAGCAACTCTTGTTGCGACTTCTGCTCAGACATCGTCTTGGACGACTGTAAAGCAGCCGACTTCTACTACTTCGGTTTCAATAGTTCAGCCACTTTCTTCTTCCACTACTGCTACGTCCGCATCAGCTGTCTCAACGTCCGAGACCTTCGTGGGACTAGGTACCAGGTACGGCGATGATTGCACTGAAGAGGACTGCTGGCAGAATGGTGCTTGCAGTTTTGTCGACTATGAACTTCCTTCTGGTATCGACGGCAGTACTTGCGTTTCGCAAGACATCTGGAATAACGGGGCCAACTGTGGTGGCTGTATCTCTGTTACATACAAGGGGAAGACTATCACTGTGATGGTACGTTCATACACTCATCACATTTCATGAGCCTAACTAATTTTGAATTTTTATAGGTGACTAATGAAACGGGCGGAAATGCTACTCACCTCGATATGACACCTGCTACCTGGAGCAAGCTTACCAATGGCTATTCTGGTGGCGGCGTGGATGGTATTGAGTGGGAGTGGATCGCCTGCCCAATCGCAACCACAACGCCCCTTGAAATCAGAATGCATGCTGGTGCTAGCAAGTATTGGTTCGCGGCCACCGTTGAGAATGCTCGACTTCGTACTGCCAAGCTCGAGGTGAGCAGTGATAGTGGCGCGACATGGACAGCCGCTGTGAGGGAGAACTACAATATGTGGATTCTTGATGGAACTCTGCCCAACAGTACGGCCTGGGTTAGGGTAACAAGTGTCGAGGGAGGTCAGGTTGTTGTGGAGGACGTCACTCTTCAGTCTGGAATGATTACTCAGGCAACTGAGAATTACTAGACCCGTTCTTCTATCAGAAGACCACTTTTTTTCCCTTGGAAACAGTACACAATGTATCATAGTCTCATGTATCATATATAACCCACTGCCATCTCAGCCCAATTGCCTCTGTCCCTTGAAGCTAGGGTTGTGTTCAAAATCAATACCTTTGCAGCAGAAAAAGGTTCCCCCCACAAAACGTTGGTTATATGTAAAGGTGGCTAAAACAGAGGATCTTTTGCTCGGCTGGACATTTCCTGAAAAGGGGTCCAACCTAATGCTACAAGAAGGAGAACTCGAACTACTCTTGTAGACCGCATTTGATACATACGGAAGCAATAAGTGATTTGGCAACTATACCCTTTGATTAATGTGATCAACGCAGGCTACGAATTGATTATCTGACCGAAACAAGCAAGAATCTCCTATAGCGAGGACAACAGTCCTGGATATGACTCGATGCTCTCCGACGGAACCCAGGCAGCATCCTTCATCCCTATTCTCCACGACAAGATCAAGAGTGCCGGAATCTCCACGGCTATTACTTGCTGTGATGCGGATGGATGGGAAGATTAGGTTACCTTCACGCAACAGCTGAGGCCGCTGGGGCGACTCAGTATCTCGGCCATATTACCTCCCATTGGTATACTTCAGAGGGTAAATTGCCTATCGATGGGGTCTACGGGTCTGGGAAACCGAGTACGCAGATTTGGACGATGCGTTCGTTACCACTTGATACAAAACTGGAGCATTGAATGAGGGTATGACTTGGGCTGTGCTTATCTATCAAGGGCTGGTCGACGCTAATCTTAGCGTATTTCTTTACTGGATTGGTAAGTAATTGGCATCGTTGTCTTGTCTGCATTGTTTGGCAAATCGTGTTGATATAATTGAATAGGTGCTCAGACCGATGGTAATGCGGCTACCCTAGTCAATCTCGGTGGCTCTGGCTCATCTACCTCAGTGACTCCCTCTGGTACCCTGTGGGCCTTTACCATGTTTTCCCGTTATATCAGACCTAATTCTGTTCGAATCGCGGCCTCTGGAGATCCAACTCAAACGAAAGTTGCTGCTTTTTCAGAACACCGATGGTTCTGTAGTAGTCATCATGCTGAATCAGGGTCGCGACGGGCGTTCGGCGGCGCCGCTTTAACGGCCCGGCCGTGAACGCTCACTCTGGGATCTTGCAGCGCTCACGGCATCCTGGATCGGTGCTGAGCACGCCCTGAGCCATCCAACACACTCCCTGAGTGCGCGTAACGTGCTCCCTGAGCAATGCTGAGCGCTCACTGATCGCTCACTGATCTCAATCAGCGCGGTTTCCCGCCTGGAGCCAGACCAATCGTTACTGGCAGATAAAATAGATCTAGAAGAGAGATCGTCGTTCGGCTGCCAATGTTTGACGGACTTCGACTATATTTGTGGACCACATGTGCAGTCTGGGCTGCTCTTATGTATATATGATATTTGATTGAATTGGAGATTGCAATTGCATTTTTGTAATTTTGTCTCCTTTCTTCCTTCTAAGAATTTACCATCTTTTTCTCAGTATCCCATCAAACTCTCTATTGACGTAGTCGGATAACGGGCTTGAATTCGGCATCTTACTTTGCTCTGGATGATTTGAAGTAGAAGTAGTTGTTCCAAAGGCTCAAGTGAAATGATCCGAGCCGACAAGCTGGAGAAATGGTAACCAATAGCAGATATCATGCTGCCATACCTATCTTGGCCTCTCCAGGGGTGCCAATAGATATGATTGACTTGGAAAGATCAATATACAGCTGATAGGCAAGAAGATGATCTGCTTGATGGGAATTTTGCGTCTACACGTGACCGATAGCTTTAAAATCAGATCAGCTGACATCACCGCACTTGGTTGTTTCGGAGCACAAGCTGCCGCCAAACATGCCATCTTCTTCTTCATCCATGATGACCAGAAATAGCCGATGAGAAATGGTGAATTACGGCGTTTCGCGTGCCTGTGAGACCTGTAGGAAGCGGCGGAAAAAGGTACGTCTCGCTGATTCTAAAGTTCGTTAGCAAAATCATATGTCTTAACGCTCATTGGCCGTGGTAGTGTGACGAGGGCCGTCCAGTAAGACAAGCAGTCGCCATACTGTCGAAGTCAGCAGCTTTCCTCTGCGATATACTAACGTTTTTTTTACAATTAGACATGCAGCCGTTGTCTCAGAGCTGGCCGTGTTTGCCTTGGCTACCGGACTGATGACCAATTGCACTTTCGTCACTATACTACTCTAGTAAACGCGCCAGTGCAATCCCGCTTGCCCCCAATAAGCGAGATATACACCAGGGACTATGTAGTTAGATTATTCCTTGATCAGTATGTCGTCCGCACAACCGATCCGAGGATATCGCGCGGGTTCTTGGATGGCTTACCCTCCCTCCTAGCCAATGCCGAGCCATCTTCAGACCTGGTGCAGGCGATCGAGATAGTCGCTTGGGCAAGTCTGGGGAATCAATTTACTTGGCCCGATCTCTTGGTCAAAGCAAAGAAACAGTACATTACCTTGTTGCAGTCATTTCAGGTCTTACTACTATCCTGTCAACTCCATTCACCAACAGTGGAAGCACTGGTGATTGCCATATTACTCGGTCTTTATGAGATCGTGAGCAGTGCCGATCTGCTTCCGGAACAACAACACGTCGCCCATGTACGAGGTGTTTGTGCTCTGCTACTGAGTGATAATTCCCCTTTCGATCTGCTGTCAAGCACACAACTATTCCAAGTCGCGAATCCTTTGCTTGCGAAGGGTGCCCTACAGGTGCGGAAAGCTGGCAGAGTCTATTTTTATCCCATACCATACTAATAGAACACAGCACGACCATACCATGGGCGTTCTCTGCGCACCTGCCTCAAATAATACAGTCCGTAATCTGGATCAAATTTTAGTAGAGTGTCATTCCCTCTTCGAGCGTGTGAATACACAACTACAAAATCCACGGACTCCACCTACCGATTTGGAGGAGACCTTTGCGGAGGCCTTGCGGAAAGAGTATGCTTTCTCGCAGTGGGATAAAAATCTGGATACATTATGGCTCGCCAATACAGTCGGCTATGTTACCGAGGCTGAGGCTCAATCTTCGTCTTGTCCCTTCTGTTGGCATGGAGCGGTGCATTCCTACTTTGATGTCTATGTTGCAGCGGTAATGAACACTTATCGGAAGACCTACCTTATGTTGCTAGAGGCCCTCATCCGTACCGCGAGCCACATCGAGCCGGTCCACTATGCAGACACGATAAAAAATTGGACGCATAAAGCCAGACTGCTAGCAGATGACATTGTCGCGTCAATCCCATACCATCTTGCTAGTAATCCGCACGATTACTTAAGGGCAATTACTTCACAGAAGGGAACGCCGGACATCGGCCGCTGCGTCGGTGGGTTACTGCTATTACACCCACTCTATGTGCTATCAACGAGTTCGATTCTCCCTCCTCCGACGAAAAGCTATGTGAAACGCTGTCTGGCTTGGATTGGGCAGTACATGGGGATTGGGCAAGGTACATTAATGTCCAAGGTAAATGGAATCTTGATACATGGAAATGAACTGCAAATGAAAGATCTGACTATTTTCAGGGTCACACCACTCTGCCGTTTCAGGAAATGGCAGAAGGGCATGTCCTAATCTGGGCGGGGATGCTACTACAGCGCATTGAAAGGCTGGACGATGAGAAAACTGCATCTTCCATGAGCGCCCAGACGGAACATATGGTGGGAATTTACTTACAGTAATTATGGCTGATGTCTAGTATGAACGGCCATGGGTTTTACTAGAATATGGGGGTTAGGAAAACGATAAATGCAGAGCGGCGTCCTGAATGCTATCAACTCTTCGGCCGAAGGCTACCGTCCTTGAATATATTACAAAACAAGGATGACCAGGATCATAAGCTGTCTTCCTGCGAGTAAGCGGCTTCTATCAAATCCACAGCCTTTTCCGCAACAGCGTAAACCGTGCTGAGAACCGCATGACTGATCTGACTGGGCATAACACTAGCATCCACAATGCGCAGTCCGCGGGTTCCCTTGACACACAGATTCTCATCTACCACTGAGCCTAGGGCACATGTCCCCAGTGAGTGATGGTAGCTCATCATCCTGTCCCGGACATACTCCCGTGCCGTTGCAACATCACGCAACTCAATACCCGGGGGTGGATGGACCCGAGATTTGACGTGGTCTTTCATGGGCTCAGACTGGAAAATCCTTATCCGCGAACATGACAGCGGTAGCAAGGACATCCAGGTCTGCCGGATGGGTCAAGAATCCGAAGTCTACTCGGGGCGGTTTCATCGGGTCCTTGGGACTGCGCATGCGCGCTACCGCGGGAGACCGGGTACATTGCACTAACCATAAGCGAGTAACACGCAGTCGGACCCGGAGGAGGGCCTGGATTTAGCTTGCTACAGTCCTCGAATGCTCGATCTATACCGAAAGCTGACGGGATGCCTACCAACTGAATGCCGGCTGAGTTGGGGTCGAGTAGATGGGCTGCGATGCGTTGACGCTGACGTCGTTGGAATTCCTCCTGCTCCCTTGGAAGGGAGTTAGTTACTCTTGTGGATAGTATCATGGGTTAGTACATTAAGGAGAGTTCGATCAAGTTGCTCCACCGGTACTTGGGGCCCGTACGGGATAAAACCCATTAGGCTGATCGGCCCTGACATAAATCCAGTATGATACTCCTGCAGGAGATTGAGATGCTCCGCAAGCAAAGTCTTGTCACGCACAATAGAGTCAAGGGATAATACGCCATCCGCAAGCTCGTATACCACCGCTGATACAGGCTTTTCTTGAAGATTTTTTCTCCAACGCCACTTAAGGGTACTAGACAGGAGAGATGTCGTCGTGTCAAACGATCCACCATCGAATATTTCTACAAGTGTATTTAGTCACGCATAAAACGAAAGCGGAGACCAGACCATCCCTGGCATATCAACAAACACTCCGTCTCAGTCGACTACATCCCAGTAAATCGACTCCGCTCTCTTAATCGCGCACCATAATAATACAAGAGGAAAATTCCCAATATACAAAGGACACTAAAGCTAGCCAGCAATGTGACTCCACCCGAGATCTTAATTCCATCGAACATAGGCCTGGCGAAAAGAATAGACGCGCCAGCCAACAAACTGCGTGCGAAACCGTTCGCGGCAAAGAGTGATCCAGAGTATCGGGGATACGTAAAGGGAAGGTAAATGAACATGCACTGGGTTATGATGAAAACACCGCACATGCTGATGGTGATACCCAGAAGGCTGACAATCCAGTGTATATCTGGATCTGCCGTCCACGCTATATTGGCAGTTGATTAGTTGAGTTCGTAATAAAAAATGTAGAGGGAGGGATTACCGAAAAGATATTGACCGATTGGGATGAGCCAGGTTGCGAAGAGCCCCGGCCATATGCGAGCTTCCGGTGGGACGGGATCATATTTGCCAAGTTGGCCGGGTGCAATGAAGTAGAAGTAGCAACATAGTAGCACTACTGCAACAACAAGCCCACACAGTACGGCAAGAAATGCAAGACCTTGTTCGCCAAGGTTGAAACCGTACATATCGCCGTAGACAAGCGGGAAAGACTCAAAAAAGGAGTAGTAGATGCCGTATGTCAAGGCTGTATAGAAGGTAGAGAAGAGCACTGCAGGGTCAAGGGCGTTGATTTCCCATGGTTTGACTAGAGCGTTGAACGTAATATCTCGGGGGTCCATATCCGCCTGACGCATTTCGGATTGTGATTTGAGGTCTGTGCGACCAGTTCGGGCGCGGAGGCGTTGTGCTCGTCGGTAGAGGATGTTATCTGCTGAGGTTTCAGGCATTGAGAGGAACATTATGACCATTGCTGGAGCGGACAACCAGAGTGCTTCCCATGAGCTCCAGCGCCAGCCCATTTTTTCAACCGCGAATCCAGCAACAAGTGGACCAAGAGCCTGACAGAAAGCATGATCAGTAAGAATATTATTGATTAAGAATATAAGAAGCGTACTGGACCCAGAGTGGCTCCTCCGCCCCATAATGCAATTACATAGGGCATCTGAGTGGCGCCGTAAAAGTCGCCGTAGCTAGCCCCAGCTGTTGCGAGACTCGGAGATCCAAAGAAGCCAAGCAGGAAACGTAGCACCAGAATGCCGGCAATGTTATCGACCAAGGCCATTGGGATGCAAAGAATGACAAAAATGAAATAGGTCGTGATATATGGGAGCGTCCGTCCCACTGCCGGGATCTCTGACAGAGGCGAGAAAAGCATCGGCCCTAATCCATACCCCAGAACATACATGGTCAATCCTAGCGAAGCTACGATGTTACCGACCCCGAAGATTTCCATGATATCAGGAGTGCTGGAGGTGTACAAGGACGAGGTAATGTAGACGGAGAATGTGTACACAAAAAGTAACATGGCAACCCAGAGCTTTTTTCCGAACGACCAGTTGTAAGGGTTGTCAGGATCATTGTCGCCGTACCAGCCGATCACGAAGATTTGGTCGTTGTTAATTCTTCCAGCTTCGACGTCCCCATTTGAATCTGCCTTCGACGGTGATTCTGCAGAGGATTGGCTCCGTTGAGATGGTTTGAGATATCCAACCGGTAATTGGAAGTCAGGTTCCTCCTCCGCGTACCTAGCCAGCTTGCTCCCAGTAATTAGACGTATACATTGCCCGCAGGCGGAGTCGCGAATGATATTCCACATAGCTGTGGGATAGAGAGGGCGAGGACAAAAAGCTGAGGAGAGCCATAATCATGAACGGGAATAACACTTATTATGTATACCTGATGGCTTCATCCATTCTTCATTGTCCTGTTTACTATGTATATTGAAGCGCGCAACGCTAGCTGTTTCCGGTTAGCTCTGCGCGCACTTAATTAAGTTAATGAACTAAGTTAGTCAGTTCATTGACAGATACGTAGTTACATGGTGTAGATGGTCCTACCAGGTTATGGTCTGTCTCGTATAAAGACCTGCATCGTCCCATTCGGGATAATCGGTTGTTTCATGTAGTAAGAATTTCTCCCGTTAGCTTCCTGCTTTTCAATAATAATCAGAGAGAAGTATCAAAATGGCCATAGACAGATTACATACTATCGTCGGCAATAAGCCTCAAGAAGGCCCTCTCCCTGCCGACGTCCCAAATGCCATGCAAATCAGAGTCGATGACAAGGAGGCCGGGAAGATTGGCATGAATGAAGTGTCCATGCCAGACGAAACTGACACAAAGCCAAGTGGAGATGCCCAATCGGGCGTCAAGAAAATCGAAGCCGTCACCATTTCCTGATGTTCACAGTGTTGATACTGTACCTAGGTAGGTAAGTCCACCTATCGTATTTACAAGCAGGCACCACTCGTTGGGGTATGAAAGAAGGTAACGGAATAGAATCTGGTTCCTCACCCTCGTCAACAACATGCGCGCCTCCATCGTCCTTAGTCTCTCCCCCTACGCCACAAGCTCCTTCCAAAGCCACTCACTCCTAACCATCATCACAATCGTAGCCAGCACCATGACCTCCGCCGTCTACATCCCCATCGCCAAAGCACTCGATCTCTGGGGTCGAGCCGAAGGGTTCCTGTTAATGGTCTGCTTTCTGTGTCTTGGGCATGATCATCCTCGCCGCCTCACACGACATCACAACGTACTGCGCCGGCCAAGTTTTTTATTCCGTCGGCTTTGGCGGGTTGGCATATATCGCCTCTGATGTGACCAGCTTAAAAAATCGAGGGTTGGCGTTTGCGTTCACGTCGTCTTCAGCACTGATATCGGCGTTTGCGGGCTCAAAGGCTGCGGCAGAGTTTTTGGAGAATGTGAATAACTGGAGATGGGGGTATGGGATTTGGACGGTTATTTTGCCAGTTTTTGCGTTGCCGATTTATGGTATGCTGGCGTTTAATTTGCGAAAGGCTGAGAGGGAAGGAGTTATTGTGCGAGAGAGGAAGAAGTGGAGGTTTGATTTGGAGTCGTTGTGGTGGGTGGTCACGGAGTTTGAGGTAAGTCCCTATCCTCTCAGATGAGATATCGTGATACTGACAGACGGCACAGTCATCGGAGTCATACTGTTCGCCGGCGGCTTTGTAGTCTTCCTTCTCCTCTTCACTCTAGCCAGTACAGCACCTCACGGCTGGCAGACAGGCTACATCATCGCCATGATCGTCGTCGGTTTGGTGTTGCTCATCATCTTCGGCCTCTACGAAGTCTACCTTGCCGCAACGCCGTTTCTGAATTACAAATTCCTCATTGACCGCACAATCATGGGCGCATGTTTCCTCGATATGACGTATCAAATCTCTTTCTACTGCTATGCGACTTGCCTCACTTCGTTCCTGCAGGTGGTGTACGGGACGGATGTGGCTACAGCTGGGTATATCAGTAATATCTGTAGCGTGGTCTCGATTGTGTTTCTTTCCATTGCTGGATGGCTCATTCGCGTCTCGGGTCGGTTTAAGTGGATTCTGTGGGTGTGCGTGCCCCTGTATATTCTCGGGTTGGGTCTGGTGATCCATTTCCGTCAACCGGGCGGGTATATCGTGTACATTGTTATGTGCGAGGTTTTCTTCTCAGTGGCTGGCAGTGTATTCATTCTCTGCGTACAGCTCGCTGTCCTGGCGGCCGTGGACCATCAACATGTTGCCGCAGCACTGTCGCTGTTGTTCGTCATGGGCAGTATGGGCGACGCCGATGGCAGCGCCCTCTCGGGTGCCATATGGACGAACACGTTCCTGCCACAGCTCGAAAAATCACTCCCGCAATCATCGATGGATAATTTGTATCTAATCTATGAAAGTCTGCCGGAACAATTGAGTTAGCCGGTGGGAAGCCCAACGCGCGACGCTATTGTGCAGGCTTATAGGTATGCGCAGACGAGGATGCTTGCTGCCGGTACTGCGTTTATGGTGTTGGGATTTGTTTGGGTGGGGCATCATGAGGAATTTGAATGTGAAGACCATGACGCAGACCAAGCGGAATGTATTTTAGACGTATTCAATTCGGAAGCCACAATCAACTGTTCGTCGACTTTGTTGATCTTGATTCTTCCGAAATCGTGTCGCGTACCCACAGTCTAACGACTAACGCGGGATCTTCGGTCGAACTGACGGGAAGGATTGCTTCTGAAACACCCCTGTTCTCTGCTCACGGACGAAGAATACTTTTCCGTGCTAGTGTGCTCTGTGGAGATGGATTTGCGCCGTCAAAGGATCGGTGTAAATTAATGATTTGCGGCAATGCCAAGTATTTGACTGATCGGGAGGCTGTGTACCTAAGTGCATATCTGGTAGTTACTTGGTTAGTTGTTAATTAAATAAACAAACATGTGATATAGGACAAGGGTCTGAGATTGACTCTTCATCAATCTTGCAAGTCTGAAACAGACTCTAGAAAATGGGTGGACACTGGACACCGCTTGTTGTCGGAGAAGATGCAGTGTTGGTTGGCCCTAAAAGAGTTTATTTAGTTAGTTAGCAACTGGTCTGAGGCCTAACAGGCTAACTGTAGATTACCCCTAATAAAGGCCTCGCTATAGACCAGCATTGTTTGGGGAACTGGGGTTAATCTGTTCCCAGTGTTCCGAGTATTCTGTTGGAATGAGTTAGCGAAATCGGTTTCATCTGGCTATAATATCTATTGTTAATGCTTGTTTCGATATGCAATGTTGACTAAGCGTCTCAGATTCGTAGCGATCGAATCACACAACTACGTAGCACGGATGATCTTTGAGACGAGTCAAGTCGATACGCTGCCATATGGCAGCCATATGGTTGTCCGAGAATCAATGCAGGTGTCGATTGGCTGGCAGAATCTGACTCTCTGCGTCGAGGGACAAAGACTCAAAGAGTTGGTGGCCACGTGATGGCGGTGAGGTTGGGGGCGCCCATTGACTTTGCTGTCCGAGGACACTGCACAGACGGCAAAGCTGACCACTTTAGAACTGCGTCGTTCGTTTGCATGTAGTACAGCATATGTACATGCGAGTTGATGTGTAGTAGTTATATTGCCCCTTAACATCCTTTTTCTTTTTCTGTTCTTTTCATTTTTTTTTTCTCGTGTCTTATTCCCTGGAAAGCTCGTTCTTTATCTCGACTTGAATACCTTCCGAGACTTTGTAGCGGCTTGGCAGGCTAGCCCAGAGGATTTAAGGATGAGCCTTTTTGGGTCTGCTGCTGAAACATGATACATCGGTTATAGGTCTCGCTGCTCTGTCTTTTCCCTTGTGTACATTGTACAGAGGTGTACAGAGTTGTTTGTAAATAATGCACCAGTCTGTTTGTCTTCATAAAGTATGCATTGTTGCAGCATAGAAAACAAACACTTCACGTGTCAGAGCCCGCACCCAGCGCCCCAGTACGCCCTGTCAGCCAGTCAGCGAGGCGTCAGTGGAGAAGCCGGCCATGGCGATCGTTGTTTGGGTCCTTGACCGACAGAGTGTTGTGCAGCTAGCAGAAGCCTGAAGGTAGAAAACGTACAAACGGCTCGCCCGCGTGGTCGGATTGCCTCCGCGCTGTGGTTGGTTGTTGCTCTCGTAGAGTTCTTAACCAAGGCAACTAAGTAACTAAGAAAACGAAGAAACTAAGAAAACTAAAGGGGAAACTGCCAGAGTCGATTATCGCCAGTCCACAGGGAAAGAGGAAGGAACGCAGGCAACCAGGCACTCGTCCTTGCTCCTTCCTCTGTTCTTACCTTCCGACAACCACCTTCCATTTTCCACCGTCCTCCTCCTCCTCCTCCTCCTCCTCCTCTTTATCTTCACCTCATCAATCCATTTTCTTAATTTCTTTCTTCTTCATCTCCACCCGCGCTCGGCTATTGTCTCCCCTTTCGAGTGGGCATTGGCCTTGCGTAATCTAATTAATTCTTGTTCTCAAAAATTCTAGACAAGCCTTTTGTCTGTTCTCCTGCTTGTACCATTCAGTTACCCTCATTGGTTTGCTTGTTGCATGAGGATATTCTCGACAACACAGATCTGATTGCTGCTTGTCCTTGTCGTGCAACCAAAACCACTGCCAATAGCTACCAGCCAATACCAGCCGGTCTGTCGAAAATTATCCCCTCCTTACACGACATTCAATCCACAGCGTTTTCCTTTCCGACCCGCAGTTTGTGCCATTCGAGTCGTCTTGGATTATCGTCGTCATCGTCTACCTTCCGTCGTCAAACGTTTTCTTCCTCACGACCGCCCCACGAGGGATCGGGAAACGGCTACAACAATTCCTGTCATTTCAGTGAATACAAGGAGGTTTCTTCGGTCGCTTTTCGTAACTCGCACTCATCTACGTCGTCGCTATTCAGACCAATCGGTACGGATCACGGAATACGAGCGAAAGGAACGTCTCACACGACACATCACAATTGAGATCTGGGAAATTTGAGCGAGGTCAACACAATTGAGCTGTTTAATCTTCCGATCTCAGTCTTCCGATAATCGACCCAATTGTCGGTCAGTACATGTCGATTACAACCACGATACTTATACTCATCGTACGGTAATGACGCGACTCGTTTACGGCCTTTTTTCTACCAATTAATATCTTCTCCTCCCTGATCGACATGGGAAATTCTCAGGGAAAACAGGTGACCTACACCGATGAGGGTTAGTCCGCTCAATGCGTGGTAAAGGTCAATGTGCCTAATGTGAATTCTAGTCAACCTCAATCATTTCCGTTTGCTCCGCGTCGTCGGCAAAGGAGCCTTTGGCAAAGTCAGGATCGTCGAACGAAAAGATTCAGGATTGACTTTTGCCTTGAAGTACATTCGAAAGGAAGAAGGTATGTGTTTGCATTCAATTGAGGGGCACTATTGACAGGTTGTAGTGGTCCGATCAGAAAGTGTTCGAAACATCATCCGCGAACGACGTATGCTCGAGCATCTCAACCACCCGTTTCTGTGCAACTTGCGATATAGTTTCCAAGATATTGAGTACATGTACGTGTCATTCTAGCATATTTTCAAAACCCGTGCTAATGACCCCCAGTTATATCGTCGTCGATTTGATGAATGGCGGTGATTTGCGTTTCCACATCTCGAGAAAATGCTTCACCGAAGAAGCTGTACGGTTTTGGATGGCAGAACTCGGCTGCGCATTGAGATATATCCACTCGCAAGGCATCGTCCATCGTGATCTCAAACCCGACAATGTTCTTCTCGATTCGCAAGGTCACGTCCATTTGGCCGATTTTGTACGTTTTGAAACCCTTCTCCCAACCAACAATTCTGACTAACTCGTATAGAACGTCGCCTCTGATTACAAGCCCGGAAAACCATTGACGAGCAAATCTGGAACGCTAGCGTATTTGGCACCCGAAGTCTACGAAGGCGGTGGATACTACTTTGAAGTCGACTGGTGGTCTTTGGGAGTAACCTTTTACGAATGCATATACAACAAGGTACATTGGTCTTAAACATCCTGAGTTGTGCAACACTGACAGAATTATAGCGTCCCTTCGAAGGCCGTAGTCAGGAAGCGCTCAGCGAGGCCATTATCAAAGCACAACCTAAATACTATGCCACGAACCCTGCCGTGTCGATCCCTTGTCTTCGAGCCATGGCTGCTTTGATGGAAAAAGACCGCAGCAAGCGAATTGGCGCAACTGGTTTCGAAACCTTCACATCACACATCTTCTTTGCCGACATTGACTTTGAAGCTTTGGAGAGAAAGGAAATTGACCCTGTCTTCACGCCCTCGAGTGAAAAGACCAACTTCGATGCAACATACGACCTGGAGGAGCTCCTTCTAGAAGAGGCACCATTAGAAGCCAGAGCTCGGAGACAGAAGCCCCGTGCTGAATTACGAGATGACGCCACAGCCAAGGAGATTCGTGAAGATGAACTCCACCGTATAATTGAGACCATGTTCGAGCCATTTGACTATACACAGGTCAATTATAATGGGTATGACTGGGACCAGGATATAGATCATACAGAGAATACTAATGAGTCGTCATCTAGTAACGCGGCTGCTGCTTTAGCTGCATCATGCAACCCTGAAGATCAACTACCCTCTACAGGCACGAACACTGGATCGGGATCAGTTCACTCACGGCAAATGTCTCAATCTAATTCTAACTCTGTGAGCGGAACCTCCCCTCCTCAACACGGGGATAGGTCTTTTGCGGCCAATCAAACAACAAACTCGGTTGCTGCAACATCAGCTCCCGATGAAGAGCGTCTCTCTACGTCATCTCGAACGAATCGCCCTCCTGTGACTGCAGCTCCTCCAGTCCCACAGCCGCCCACTTCGTTCAGCCGACCGCTGCCGCCTCTACCACCCAATCTACGACAGAAAGGTGCTACTCGGAAAATGAGCAAAGGTGGCGGCGTTCAGATGGTATTGGAGGAATCAGGTAGCTGGAGCGAGCTTGCAGATCAGAGTGCTACTCTTCCTGCAGAAGGGTATGAAGGTCTCCTCAGCAAAGGCCAGAAGCCACCGAATAGTGGTATGTTGGCATTCTTGAGTCGCAAAAAGGGACGCGAGCGCAGCCCCAAGCCTACTGAGCCAGGAGTCCTCGGTAAGGAGGGTGCTCGTCATATCATTTCCGGTTGAGCAATGATCGATCGATGAACGACATCACTTCACCCGCTTGATGGCTGGATTCTTTTGAATCCATGCTATTGCATCTGCAGTAACATCATACTAACATGGGAGGTTTTATGGATTTGAGTCATGTTAGCACGACTTAGTGCATTCATGCCCTTGGGTTGGGTTCTTCGAATATCGTGGTCATTTCGCTCGACCATGAAGTCAAAAGTCGACCTGGCACGAATTTCCATGCATGTCTACGCCACTTGCATTTCCTAAAAGATCTGAAAATACATCTGTCAGACCAGGAATCCCTTTCTATTTCTCTTGAGAAACGAGGTGCTACGATTTTTCTTCTCTCTAATACATACATGCACAACATATCAGAGTCATGTCGCCTGTCATGCTTTGATTTGGGCTTTTAGTTTGATACTTGATACCTACTTGATACAGGAGTTCGTTACAGTTTATTGTTTATATGCATGGGGTGGCAGTCCTGCTAGTCGGTGACTGACTGTGAAATAACTTACGATGATCTGTTACATACCCAGAGTGTTTTTCTTCACAAGCTGTCAGATTATCTCTTTTTTTCGGTATACTTTTTTCCTTGATGTATTTTTACAAGCATTAGTCAATAGAATTCGGCTTTATCAAACGTCCGCTTTTGGAGACATCGAACTGTGTCTAAGCAGAATCAACCCCAGACCAACTTCTCAATCTCACTATCCTGAGAAGCATACTCCGCATCACCCTCCTCCAAAACCTCATTACCCTCCCGATACCGCCACCGCTTCCCCATAACCTCCTTGAACCACTCAACACTAACCTCGCCACTCATAATCTTGTCCGAGAACGGCCGCATCCCCTCCTCACCATGACCAGGACTCTTATTAAGAGGCATAAGCTTCGCCTCCAAATCCGGCGCAACAAACAACACAGCACTCAACCTCCTCACTCCCGGTACGCGTCTTACCCGATGTCTAGCAGCCCTAATCCTTCCCCCACTCAATATCAGCGCACACCACCCCGTCAAAATGACAGTTTCGTCCCCGGGGATAGGGATCCATGTCTCCGGTTCATCGCCATGGACATCCTCAATCTCGAGTCCCGCCGTACCGTCTTGGAATATGATACTAAAAGTCCCATAGTCGGTATGAGCGCCGCAACCATTGAGACTGTCGGGGTCTGCGGTTGAGGGGTTGTAGTCGCAGAGACGGAAATTGAGGTTTTGGGTTGAGTGGATCGAGGTCATATCACCTGTGCCGGAGAGGGTGCTGAGAGCGTAGAGGATGGGGCTGATATACTGATTACTACTGACGGTTTCGAAGAAGTCGAGAACCTCTTTCAGTCCCTGCGCAGAAAGGTCCTTGTGCAGTTGGGCGGGGATGAGAGCTGCGCGAGCAGGGGATAGATCGATAGTGAATTTTTGGTCCGAGATGGCATTTTGGTTTGCGGCTGTTTTAATGATGCCGCGTTTCGGGTATGTTGCGTTCAGGGCGGAGGCGGCTTCGGGGTGGTCATGTAGGTAGTCGAAAAGACGCCGGATTGCGTTGAAGGGGGCTGAGATGTTGAGGTCTATGGAGACGGTGGTTGGGCTGGAGGTTAGGGGGGAGATGTTGTTGCTGTTGCTGTTGCTGTTGCTGTTGCTGCTGCTGCTGTTCCAGCTGAGCATGGACTCCTGGAACAGGGAGGAGCTGCTGCTCCGGCTGGGGAGGGGGATGGTGTTGGGTGCAACGACAGTACTCATTGTGTAATAGTATCTGGTGTTTCTGATCGATGATGTTGATGAATAGAAAGTAGTTGCAAGGTTCTACATGAACTGGAATCGATGATGGAAGTTGATCATATACCTAATACTACGTACTCGGGATATCCCGATATAAACTCCATGAAACGAGTGGCAACAGTGCGGGGTATACTCCAGTTGAGCGACCGAACAATTCATTCTTTGAATAAAATGAATGGTTCAGCTTTTGTTCTTTCTTCGGGGAATTGCCCGTGTGTTACCTGGTATGTCCCCGTCAAGTCCATGGTTAGGGCTTGGAACAGTTGCCCTAGCCTCGCTCAATTGAAGGGATTAACTGCGATACGTTGTCATTCGAGCCACGTCGCATTTCAAGATCGGTACTGGAGTCGATTAGGACCTTCAAATAGCCACAGAATATCATTCATCATGGTTTATGCCACATGGGAAGAAGAATGAAGCCATAACGTGGAAAGAAAGCATGTGGCAGTGGGAATTACATATGGTAGTCAGTTGGCCCAGCAACATAGACAGAACAATGCCACGACCCCATATTCTAGTTATGAAATCGTATTTAATTCTTGGTATAAACTCTGTAGATGACGGAATTCAATAGAAGAGAAATCGTCGAAAAATAAGGAATAATGTCTCAGTTTCTTGCTTGTCGCCAATCCGCCAAGTAGCTTGGTTTTTCTTGCGGGTGGAAACCGGACGCGCGTAGAGCTACGTCGTTGTTTGTTTACATCTTTCTATCTTCCTTATTTAGAAGCTGGACGGTCGACAGCATTGCATATTGGCGTTTATTCTGGAATATTTGAACTTGCGTCTGCATTTGACTGTTGTTCCTGAGTTGCTGATTGATAATTACATGGATTATTGTCCCTTCACCGCACTCATTCTGACAACATTCCTCACGTTGATCATCGACCATCGACCATCCACCACAACACCAAGCATAAATGCCCAGTCACTCACGCACTCGAGATCTCAATTACAACCGCGATCGTGCCGAGCGGGACTATTACTCTCGCCATCGGCGATACACCAAAGACGATCGAAATCGCGGCGACGAGGTCGAGGCTGAAATTGATTATGAGGAAGAAGATGAGCAGCGAGAGGAATATAGACGACGTCGGAATGAGTTTGCTGCAGCGCGACGTGGACATTCACGAGGCTATGAGACAATTGAAGTTGAGGAGGAAGAGGACGATGATGATGATGACGAGGAAGAGGAAGAGGTAGTCGATAATTCGCGATCGCGGCATAGATCAGCCCCGCGACGAGCACTGGATTACGATGACCCGCCACGTACGCCGCGACGAGCGAGACCCGAACGCGAAGAAAGATACAGAGATGAATACAGCAACAGAAGAAGGACAAGAGACAAAACGCCCAAAGCGAAAGAGTCCCCCGCAACATCGCCGAAAAAGAGATTAGATCGTGAGGGGTACAGAAGGAATACGAGTCGTGCGCGGGAAGGGAGTCCCGTTAGAGAAAGAAGACAGCGGCGCAGAGACGATGATGGTATTAGGGTGGTTGGCGATAGAGAACGAATTCGAGATGAAGATCAGGACAGAGAATTGCGCAGACAACAACGTCGCAAGGAACGTCGGGATCGGGAACTTGCTGCTCAGAAACATACGAGTACAGACTCAACAAATAGTGCATCGCAGTTGCTTAGTGCTGATGCGCTGGCCAAATTGAACGATTATTACGAACGAGAGCGGACAAAGACCAATAAACAACGAGATGATGATGACCATAATGAGAGAAAGGAACGACGCCGGCAGAGGACTCGAGATATTGCTGCCGTGGAAGACGAGAACGATCGTATTCGAGTTGAGAAGAGGAGAGACCGCCGACGGCCGCCATCACAGCAACCGGAGCGAAGGGCAAGTTACCGCAAAGAGAAGAAGACGTTCTATGATGACGATAATGATGCCGAGCTAGTCTCTCGTCACAATCAAGGACGTCGACTCGTCTCCGGCGCCGTAATGGAAGAAGGACGGAGCAACAAGTTATTTTTCTGGAAGCGTTTCAGCCGTCGCAATGATCCTACCGCCGAAAAGGATATCGCTGATTATCCCGAAGATGATGGTGACAATGGTCACGGCGGAAGAGGTGGTGGCGCGTTCTACAGTCGAGATCTTAAGGATCCCGATGGCGACGATTATGGCCATATACCTTTCTGGCGGAGGAAACGCAATCTGATCATAGCTGGAGTTGTCGTGTTGCTTCTCGCGATTATCATACCGGTTGCGATTGTCGCGTCGAAGAAGAAAAGCAGCGGAACATCAGCATCAGGTGGCAGTGGTGGCAGTGGTAGCAGCGGGTCGTATGGCCCGTACAATAGCAGTCTTTCTACTATCTCTGCAGATAGTATTCCGGTAATTCTTCTCCTATTGATCATGTCTAAACTGGCAGGCTGACGTCATCTAGGCATCGGCCAAAGGAACGATTCTAGATCCATTTACATGGTACGATACACGGGACTTCAATCTCACATACACCAACGAAACAGTAGGTGGATTACCGCTGATGGGTCTCAATTCAACCTGGGACGACTCTGCACGACCCAACAGCAATGTGCCAGCTCTAAACAAAAACTTTACCTACGGGACTACACCGATTCGAGGGGTCAACGTCGGAGGATGGCTATCGATTGAGCCGTTCATCACACCGTCGTTTTTCTCAAAGTACTCCACTATAGACGGAGTTATCGACGAGTATACATTAACGCAAAAACTTGGATCAGCTGCTGCTGCTGTCATTGAAGAGCATTATGCCACGTTCATACAGGAGGAAGACTTTGCCGAGATCGCGGCTGCAGGGCTTGATCATGTACGAATACCATACTCATACTGGGCCGTGACCACGTACGATGGCGATCCATACGTCAAGCAAATTTCATGGAGATATCTGCTCCGAGCTATCGAGTACTGCCGCAAATACGGGCTGCGAGTCAACCTCGACCTCCACGGTCTTCCGGGGAGTCAGAATGGGTTCAACCACAGCGGTCGACAGGGACTGATCAGATGGTTAAACGGAACAGATGGAACACTCAATGCGCAACGATCCCTCGACATTCACAATCAACTCTCTCAATTCTTTGCGCAGCCTCGGTATCAAAACATTGTTACTATTTACGGCCTCGCTAACGAGCCGCCTCTATTATCTCTCGACATCTCCACGGTGCTCAATTGGACCATCAGCGCCACTGAAATCGTGCAAAAGAACGGAATAAAAGCCAAGATATCCATGGGCGACGGATTCCTGAATCTCGATAAATGGGAATACATCATGAAGAGTAATGTGCCGTCCAACCTGCTGCTGGATACGCATCAATACACCATCTTCAACATCAACGAGATTGACCTTAATCATACAGCCAAGATCAATCTGATCTGTAACTCGTGGCTACCGATGATTGAAAAGGTCAATAGCACGACAAACGGGTACGTCCCCTCTCTTCTCTCCCAAAAATACGGTCAATGAATGCTAACGATGAATAGATTCGGCCAAACAATCTGCGGCGAATTCTCCCAAGCCGACACAGACTGCACCCAATACCTCAACAACGTCAACACCGGCACTAGATGGGAAGGCACCTTGAGCGGCAGCACAAAACCAGACTGCCCCACCAAATCCTCCGACTGCAGCTGTGCCTCCGCCAACGCAGACGTCGCCAGTTACTCATCAGAGTACAAACTCTGGCTCCAGACATACGCCGAAGCGCAATTCTCAGCCTTCGAGTCCGCCATGGGCTGGTTTTATTGGACTTGGCAGACTGAATCGGCGCCGCAGTGGAGTTATAAGCAGGCTCGGAGGGCGGGTTTTTTGCCGCAGTTGGCGTATAAGCCGAATTTTACGTGTGGTGATTCTGTGCCGAGTTTTGGGGGGTTGCCGGAGCATTATTAACCTTGCCCCTGGCTTTCTCGGTGTCTTCTTGTTCGTGACTTTGATTTTGTTGGTTGGTTTTCGTGTTGGATATACCTTTTTTTGGGTTTCAAGATTTGGAGCGGGAAAGCATTGCGATGTACATTAATTCTATTCAAGCGATTGCATATACATGATACCAGATCATAACACACACTTCAAGATTTCAACTTTAAGCATTGTTTCCAATGTTTTCCAAGGTTGTTGTTCGTATATCTTCTATATGTACAATTGTTATAATATATGTATATGTACACACACACTCATGACTCGTATACTTTACAGTGTATGCCGCAAAAAAGAAAAGGGGATGAAAAGTGCGCAAAATGGGAATAAGCCGATGACTCCAGTCCTGCTTTTTCGTTCGTAAGGTGTTTGTGTTGGTGGGAACGTCATTATTGTTGGAGAAGACGGTGTTGTTGATCCGATTTGGAAGGAAGGGAAGAGGAAACGGTCGAGGTGGCATCGAAGAGGTAGAGGCGTAGGATCATTGCCATATGAAGTCCGAAGACTTTGTAATGAACATGTCCAGAGCGACAGCAGAGCGATAGCAGAGAGTCCATAGTGCCGAAGGAAGCTGCGTGCTTACGACAAGTGGTAGCCGAAAAGGTTTGATAGTAATTCAAGGGCTAGAAGACTTATGGTACAGGCTCGACCTCTATTGACCGGTCAAACCAACCACCATGCTCCCAATTGCCCGGCGCATAAGTCAATGCTTTCCTCTCATTATCAGCCTTCAGAGCAGTGAGAATTGCATTAACTCGTTTAAAATCGATTGGCTTCACGATATATCCATCAAACCCAGTGTCAATGTACTTTTGGACATCCCTTTCGACAAGTGATGCCGAGACAGCGAATATAGGAACGCGCCCAAGTGGTTTGACCTTGTCCGATAATTGGTAGTCATGAGAGGATCGTTCGAATTTGCGGATCATTTCCGTTGCATCCATACCGTCAACAATAGGCATCTAATATAGAATCATCAGCATGCTAGAATTTTATTAAGCGGAAGAAAAGTACGAACCTGGATATCCATGAGGATAGCATCAAATGCCTGTGGACTGTTACGGTATGCAATAGCGCATTCTTCTCCATTCCCAGTTAAGTGCACTGTATGTCCAGCTCGCTGTAAGCGCTTCTGCAGTATCTTGCTGTTGATAGGGTCGTCTTCCGCAACAAGGACATGAAGAGCATCAAAAGGAGATACGTCGGATCCAACACCCGGAGAGGTAATTCCTGTCGCTACCGATGTTGCTCTGTGTCGAGCGAGTTCCTGTGGTGACGGCGGTCGTTTCACATCCTGTTCTTCAACCCTCAAAGCGCTCATCGGAATACCAGAGTCTGTTATGGGTTCTTGCCCTGGTGCAGGTGGAGATCCCAGAGGCATCAATTGACTCAAATCTGCTGGGTTGGGAAGGCTAATAGGTCCGGGAGGGTCGCTCTTGGAAGACCTCGAGGATAGTGATTGTGGTATTGAAGAAGCAACCTCATGAGATTTGTTTGTACTTTCCGGCTTGGACTTTCGTGATTCTTCGGGTGTCACGGTTCGATTGACCAGGGCTGGTTCTTGAATGGCACTGATGAGACGATCGGCTTCGCTTCGACCACTTCGCGAACTACCGAAACTACCACCGCTTCGAGTACTGTCCGCGCTGTGTCGTCGCTGGCCACTTTTAGGGCGTGCGTTACTGTCAACCAACATGACCTCACCTTCTGTCATGGGAGGTGTACTGGGCGTGCGCACTGTTTCGGGACCAGCAATTTGTGCAACAGCAGTAGTAACTGGTTCTTCTGTAGGCACAGGAAATTTCAACATGATCTTAAATCGACTACCCTTGCCTTCTTCTGACTTCACACTCAGCTGCCCATGCATATTGCGGACAATTCGGGCTACCAGAGCCAGGCCAAGACCCAAGACACGCTTCTCCCCATCTTGTTCTTTTGCTTGTTCCTGCTCCTGGTCCTCCTCGTGCTCGTAATAGTAGTTTTCTTCTTCGGAAGAGACTTGTTCTAAGTCGCGGAAGAGTGCATCGACAGTGGCCGGAGACATTCCTGCGCCTGTATCATTAACAGCAAATTCAACATCTATCGATCCTTGGTGATCTGGCTGGACCGGGGAACGCCAAATCTCGACATTCACATGACCAGATTTGGTGTGTTGTATAGCATTGGCAATGATGTTGACAATGACCTGACGGACTCGACGTTGATCGCCCAACACGGATTTTGGAAGGCCGGGGTATAAATTGAAATTGTATGTAATATCTTTTCGTTTTGCCTCGCCTTGAAACATTTCCGTAGCTTCTTTAAACGTATCATGTAAGTCAAAAACTTCATCTTTGATCAGATTCTGTCCCTTTTCGGTGTTAGTCAAGTCAAGGAGATCATTAATCACGTAAATCAAAGACTTGGACGCGGAATGAGATCTGGCGAGATTCTCGCGAGTCTCTGAGTCTAAAGAGCCTTCTAAAGCTATCTCCAAGTAATTGACAATAGCGTTCAAAGGAGTTCGGACTTCGTGGGCGGAATTGGCAAGCAACAGTTTGGTCAATTGAGTACTTTGCATGGCTGCCTCTTTTTGCCTCCACACTTCGATGAACTTTCCATAAACAAGGCAAAGTACTGCTGCTGTCTCAATGTCGGTTTCTGACCACTCTCGCGACCTGCTCATGACGGTTTCTCGCCAAGTTTGAAAACTCTTTCGCGGTTCCAAATAGCCAGTCGTGCCATTTCGTAACTTCTTCTCGTACGGATTGCCCGCCCATTTGATCTCGGTCATTTGCCCACGTCGAAAAA
Source organism: Talaromyces liani (assembly GCA_022814505.1). Taxonomy (NCBI): domain Eukaryota; kingdom Fungi; phylum Ascomycota; class Eurotiomycetes; order Eurotiales; family Trichocomaceae; genus Talaromyces; species Talaromyces liani. The sequence continues at coordinate 590,303 of JAKLNL010000012.1, forward strand.
AGACAATGAAATCCCGTCCTCCAGCAGAAAGAGGCACGTACAGCAATCCTGAAATATGTTTGAACCCTGGAGGGTATCGTAAATCGGGAAAGTCCTTGCTGACATCGTGCGATGCTAGCACTGAATTGAGTTGTCGCATCTTCAGATACTCAAGTAGAGCCAAAACTTCTGGCGTATGCATTAATCGTCCCAAGAGCTTTGTTTCGTCCCGTATTGATAAAGCACCGTAGTCAGCATCGAACAGTTTCAGGAGATCGTCGGAGGAGGCAATAATGTACCCTGAAGGATTTGCCTCTGTGGGAACGGTATTGATCAGTTTCCGAGCTTGCAAGCGCGACGTATAGGAAAGTCTCTCAATATTTCGAGAAACGGTATCCCCAATCAGACGACACATTTTTCGAATGGGAAAGGACACTCGCATGCCCGTTGCGCCGTACGAATGACAAGAAATCAGGCCCCACAGTTCATTGAAGGCATTGACACTGATAGACATTGATGCGCGTACGTCCATGTGGGCTAAATACTTCAAATGAATCGGAGACATTGCTCGCAAATATGCATGTGTCATATCTAGAGGTGTCTCAAGATCCTTCACAGTTCGACATACAAGACGAGATGTGGTTAGATCGCGATCATATAACAGCCTGACTTTGTTGATTTTGTACAGCTCTCGCGCTTGTTTGGGAATATCGGACGCAGGAAAATGCAAGCCTTTGTAAAGATCTTTGGTTGCTCGAGGATCTACAAGTTCAGCGACGACCATGCCATTCCAGCTGCTGTCGAACTGATAAATCATGACACGATGAAATCCAGTAAGTTCTCTCACAAGACCTGTTGCTGTGTTCAGTAGCGCATCCAATGTCGATGCAGCCGACAATTGTTCCTGAATTTGTGTCAAAATATTAAAGACTTTCATAGCTGCAGCTTCGCCTTTGCGCCTTCGAGCATTGCGTAAAACACGAAGAGGACGACTCATGTTGACAGTACTGGCAGCAAACTCTTCAGGCGTCGGGTCGATTCCCAAAGTATCGGAAGGTTCATCCGGAGTCGTTTGGCCCGAAACATTCAATGGATGAACCTGATCGTCCTCGAACTCGAATTCGCAGATGATGAGCTTGTTGTTGGCTTCATTCACATGCATGGCACACCAATACTTTTTCGTTTCGCCTGCTGGGGTTGCAATAGAGACGATAAATACTTCCGGCCCATGTATTCTTGGGTCACAAGATTCGTCCCTTATGAAATCGACGTGATCGAGCAAGTTGTCTTCTTGTTCCTCGGTTAAAATGTCGGTAAAACTTTCCAGAGCAAAGAGTTGTTTTGGCGAGTATCCAAGCAATTCCGCCGAATTCTCACTCACAACTCGCACAACCAACTTCCCTTCTTTCTCCTCTTCAAGCGCAATCAAAACACCAAAGCTCTGAATCGCACCAGGAATATGGATAGGCTCATCCTCACAGAACTGGTAATTCTCTCCATCACGCCCGGTTATAATAGCATGACCCGACTCAGTGACGACATGCTGAAACCGGGAAGTAAGTAGGTCTGGTTCGTCGCTCTCTGTCGGCCTACTTCGCGCAGGTTCATCTCTGGTCACAGGAACCCCGCCATCGGTGCTTGAAGTGACGCTTTGTCCATCACTGGAAAATTGTGCAGATATGTTCTCGATTACGACGTGACGTGCTGCCTTTGCTGAATCTTTAGTTTCCTCTACTATGTCCGACATGTCCGTCTGCTCTGAAGAATTATCCGGCCGCGACAATGTATCTCCTCCTATTGTATTTTGCCCAGAAGCTTGGTCTATACTGTAAAAATCCCGTTCCCCTTCCTTTGCGGGAGATAGAGATCTGGAGTGCGACCATTGTGGTGGAGGCGATTGGGATGTGGGAGGCTTCGAAGCGGTTGGGTCGACAGAGATAACGGATCGGATAGGAAACACTCGGTCTGGGGCGTCGAAACTGAGTCGCGGGAAACGAGGTTTCGAAGAGGCAGCATCAGGGTGTAAGGAATCTTGTAAGGAATCTTGTGAGGCGGTAGTGGTATCGTGGGATGTGGTATGCGCAGGACGACCGACAGCTGTCTCCTCGTCGGTTGGGCCACCTTGCGGCGACGGAGACGCCATTAATACAAGCGATCGGGTTTGTTCCTGGGAGATAAGATCCCGAGGATACAAGAGATATAGGAGCGGGATCGAGCGAAAATGCGATTCAGCTAGTCATTGGGTATGGTGGCGGGGGTTGCTCCGTAAGATATTTCTTCAGATGATTCGAAAGAAGATGCGGGATGGTGTGGGCTTCGAGACGGTGCACACAAAACGAGCGTCGAGGAATATACGAGAGTGGCTCTTATTCACAGCATCGGCCCTATTCTCCGAGAGAAAAGCGAGGTCAGACGAAGGAAAAAGTCGATGTCGTCTTGAAGGAAGCGCACCAGATTAAGTAATGAGTATTGCGTTTGTTAAGTTAGTGGATCGCCCCTCACGAAAGGGTATGCGGGGCCCGGAAAAGGGGCGGAGATGGCGTTGTAGAAGAGAGGATCGTCGAGCGGATGATCAAAAGAAAGGCGAGGATGTGATCTGTGTTTGTGTAAAGGGCGAGGTTAACAACGACAGTTGATGATTGATAGTTGGGAGGGAAATTAGTTTAGGAGGGGAAGTTTGGGTTCTTGGAGAGGCAATTAGTGAGCGGTTTAGTGCGGTGGAGGAAGAAGCATGTGCAAGTTTAACAGGGACCTCCTTCTTGTAATTCCAACCACTCTTTGCTCTGTCTGTTGTCTACTATGGAGTAGAGCGTTGGATGGACTTTCCACCAGAGTTCCCCAGTATTAACTCGTATCGTCTCCAGGTGTGTGGTAGGACAAAGATATTAGTTTGTACGAGCTTGGGTATATCAGCTAGCTTACGACTAACAGACAGTACTGAGTACGTACATTCTAAATACCACAATACCTATGGTCCCTGGTACATATCATCTGACCAACCGTGAGCTTAACAAGTGCGGGAAGATTTTGTGTCGAGATTCGAGATTGCTGCTACGGCCATCGCGATCTAGCCGCCCCTCCTGGGGTATGGAATTGCGAATACAAGACTGTAACAAACTCATGAATCATAATGTGCCTGAGGAATCAAAAGTACGTTCGTCAGTGGCAGCAAATCCAGGTTTTGAGATGCTATATTTTCGCCTTATTATTTGAAGCTTTGATATTAGCATCTTGGCAAGCTAGGGATGTCGAAAGGCTGTCGACAATCAATGTAGAATGGGCATTACGTACGGTAAGTTGGTAACGCTTGGGTATGAGATTTTGAGCTGCGGAGGGACTAATGCAGGCCAATTTGCAGTCTAAGCCTGTTCGGGGGCTAGTGAGCGCCACAAAACAAGATTGAGTACCGAAACTAAGTGGGGCTTATAGATCTATGCGGCCAATGGAAATGATTTCCAGTGGCTGATCAGCGGTGTCCAGTCGCTTATGCTACTTCCGCCCAATCATAAGCGCGCATATACCGCTCTTACCAGACTCGCGCCGTCTCGCGGCTGTTGGACGAAACAAATTTCGTGACTCGCTTAACGCGATGATCTAGTCTATTAACGTTACTTTCTGCATTCTGTCTCTTACCTGACTTATATCAACTCGTCGCAAACTTCTACAGCCATCTCTGATCGCAATCTCCCTGATTTTGCTTACCTTTATCGAAAAACGAAACCGCCTCGCCCGGCAACCGGAAAGATTCCGATTGATTTTTGAAGGCCTACCCCATAATAAAATCTCTGAACCAGCGAACCCCTCCACGCCGTCAGTCTCCACGTCAAGAGCACGGACAGAACCCGAGAAATTTCAGCCACAGGCTATGTGCGTACGACATCTTTCACATGCCGACCATGATCGAAGCCGACACGCCGAATCATGGAAGGAGCTTACGCCATTACGTACTAGGGTCGGGGGAAATATAAACATCAAGCAAACCCCGGTGGTTCGGTGATATCCGAATTGATTACCTTAGATATAGGCCCATGCACTGGCATGCAAGGTCCTATTCCAGATGGTATCAGAGCCGCAAGATCAAAATCTTCCCATAAAGTTCTGACATCTTGGCAGGACCCGGTCTTTATAAGTTTGTTCGTTACATATACTGACAGGAACAGTTCACTAAACAGATGGGACAATCCATCAATATTACAGCGTTCATTTCTATCAGACCAGCTGATCAACAACTCCCAAATCAAACAATATATGTACACGGTCTATGCTATCATCACCGTCGACCAAACGCAAAAAGCGACCCCCAACTCTTCTTCGACGGACTGTCCACAACAGCCGACTTATCGCTATCCTTCGTCGTAGACAGCGACACAGTAACCTTCATATGGTCGGTAGCGCCCAACTCAATTCCTCTTTCTAAATCAAAGTCCGGTCTTTTCTGTTTCGATTTTTGCGGTTTCTTTTCACTATTATTGCGGCCTGCCGGTTTTGGGTTGAAATCGAAGAAATATGATTCCGCGCTGATGTTTTTGGCGGTGGTGTTGCTTTCATTCGACTCGGAATGGGAATGGCGCCAAATCGATCTTGTCGTTGTTACGTATCGCTCGTTACTCTCGCGTCTTGTTCGACTATCGACCAAGTCATCATCTTTAAGGATATAGGGTGCCTGCGGCGAACCCCCTTCCTCTGCAATCCGAGTCATCCCTCTCGAAGACCGGTTCGGTCTCTCTCGTCGTGATTGCCGCCGCGAATATGATGATGGTGTTTGACTCTTGTTGCTCTCACCAACTGATCTAGGAAATCGTGGTGTCAAGGGTGATTTTATGGCGTCTGCCATGCGCCTTGCGGAGCGGCGGATGGTTTCTCGGACGGCCCATTGTCTACGCTTTGCGATTACGTAGAGGATTGATGATGCGACTGCCATGATTATATTAGTTCTTGTGTCGCATTCGCATTCGGCTATAGGTAAGTTTCAGGTACTAACCAGAGAAAATGACTACCACGCCGGCAACCACGGACACAACGATGATGATGATCTTGGTCTTGTGGCCGATGAAGCTGTTGCTTTCGCCCACTGCGTCCGACTCGTCAGAGCTTTGTTGTGTATTGGTTTGCGCTTGTACCAGTACAGGCGCAGTAATTAATAGAGCCCAGACGATGAATATCCAATATGGAACGTCCATGTTGAGCCGTTTGATGACTTTGATGCGATAGTATGCGATCGCGAAGTCATAATATGCGACTTCGCAATTCAAAGTCAAGAAAACGAGAGAAATCGTAATGTTCGATGTTGAGAGACCCAAAAATAGAGGTGACGATGCAGCCAACCTGTGGCACAACCCTAATTCTTTACTCCGCCTAAGAAAAACAAGGACGAGATGCGACAATCATTCCAGCGATTCGCAGGTCCTTCGATGTATAATTATATTGTAAGCATCAGAAGCATACCAAATGAAAAATAATTTCTCCTTTCCTTTGCAGCAAGCTGAACAAAATTCTGATGTAAAAGGAGACCTCAAAAGGAGGGTTGTATCCATAGAAGAAGTAACTCAACAAAACAAAGAAAAAAAAAAAGTGACAAGGCTTCACACCCCCTCCAAACGGTAATTACATGCAGCCTGCCCTCAGTAGTAAAAATATCTACCTATCACACCCCAAAACCCCACGAGAATAGGACGAAAATGAGACGCTACGTATACTCTACCCCTCAAACCGAGTCAAGCCTATATGTACCTGGTCGCGACCACATGCTCAAAGACAATCTCCTCGCAGGTTAGTATTAGTAGAGAGGAATAAGATTCTAGCTGAAGAACAAGAATCGCACAAATAAATTCAGGCCACTAATCCGCTTGCATTCCAGTACACCATGTTCAAACCCCCACACCACTACATGTTACTGATAGTGGAAAATGGAATGCAAGCCATAGCGGCTCATGAGACGTGATCAACGGGCCAATGAGGGGGGAGAAGTGATGTTTTGCCACTGTCTCCTCAATATCAGCTCAAATTAGTGCCGGTTTACTCGGTAATAGGTATGTAGGGGATGGGGATAAGGTTAGTCGAGGATGGATAATATCTCCGGCATTGGGTATATGTAGTAGCTATAGTTTGGTTTTTGATATAGATTGATTGCCCTGAGGTCAGTGAGGGGAAGGAGTTGATGGTCAGGCAGGGAAGTAAGTATAGCACAGCCCCTATTCAACGGTCTGTGGCGCTCCTTTAATCTGTGCAGTGCACATTGCAAAATAATCAAGCCTCCCATCAATTGATGCCAACCTATCAACCAAGACTAACTTCACAAAAAGGAGACGGCGTCAGTTTGACGTTCTTCCTCTGGGCCTTCTAGTTGCATTGATCGGCCTCGATTAGAATATGCATGTTTCATATCTATTTCTGGACAGTGATTGGTTATGTTCGTATTTCTTTGGGTTTGTGTATGTTTTTTGGTGGTGTAGATCATTGAGGTTATGTTCAGCCTCGGACCGTTTTTCGTCATTTCGTTTGCGGTGGCCGTGCGATTGTTACATTTTTGTTGGGGATTTGAGTTTAAGGGTTTCATTAAATAGATGCTACCATTGCAAGCTACGGAGATGGCTGTATTAAGGTGAGGAAATCGATGAAATGAAAAGAAGTTGCAGTTGTATCAAAAATGTCACAAGAATAATTCCCAGCCCTAACCGCCGAGCTGATGATACACCACAGTGACAGCACCATACATAACCATTTACACCTCTAACAATCCCTGAAACCTGCCGAACAGACACAAAAAAATGGAAATACTCCGAAAGTCTCAAACATGCATCATAAGTGACGACAATCACCATCTTCGTCCATATACTGAATCATCCGATCTACCAGGCTTGCGATCTTGCTTCCGTCTGGCATCTTGTGACGACTGGCTAGATGGCAGGGACCATACATCGCCCGTGCCGGTAGAAGATGTATCATCCTCATTCTTTGAAACGAGTAGTCTCGTCTTGGATGTAAGGTCCGGCGCGCCACGTTCATGGTCAAACCGGGCTTCTGCATCTCGCCCGAAGAGAGCCATCATGTCGCGCATAGTGAGCTTGCCGGCGGCAGTCTTTCCTTCGATTGTGGCATTGGCGAGTTCGCGTTTGCGCTCTTGGAGGTCTAGGATTCGTTCTTCGACGGTGTTTTTGACGGTGATTTTGTAGATCTTCACGTCGATGGTCTGGTTTAGGCGGTGGACGCGGTCAATGGCTTGCTCTTCCACGAACTAGAAATCATCAGCATAACCCCTTCTGAAAAAAGTTAGTAGGCTTACCGGATTCCAGAATGGCTCTAGAATGACCACACGGCTGGCGGCCGTCAAGTTGAGACCCAACGCACCAGCTCGCAGACTACACAGCAAAACTCGCGTGCTAGATCGGTTTCGTAACTGCTCAAGACTAGCCTCTCGAAGATCGTTCCTCATGCTACCATCGTACCGAGCATAGCCCAGATTTGCACGTTTCAAGAAAGGCTCTATCTTGTCCAGCATCTGTGTGAAGACAGAAAAGACGATAAACTTATACTCTGGTGCCTCTTTTCTCAAAATGCGAATCAGGGCTCGGATCTTGGTGGAAGGAGCAATATTGGGTCCATCGTAATCATCATCCTCTTCTTCGTATTCTTCTTCATCGTCATCGTCTGCAGCGTCTGAGCTGGAGATGCTGATCACTTCATCGTCGTCGTCGTCGTCTTCAGTCTTGGAATCATCAGACCCGATCCACTCTCCTCCGCCCTCGATATTTTCGTCATCAGAGCCGCCGGCTTTGCCTAGGTTCGTAGAAGGTCGCTGTCCCTTAGGGACAACCCATTCGCCATCGTCCTCGTCTTCATCGCTATCCTCAATGACTCGTCTGTTCCTTCTAGCCCGCTCTTGGCGGGTATTGGACTCTTGTGGTGCGCTGGTTGCCTTTTTGTGCTTCTTGGACTTCACTTTCTTGACCTTTTTCTTCTCATCTGATTTCAGTTCAATGTCCAGGTCTGCACATTCGTTGCATCTACTAGCTCCAGCTTTTGCCTCTGTTGCGGTCAGATCGACCTGACAGATGTCGCACTTCTTACTGACGACACTGAGACCACCGAAAAGATCAGCAACCTTGTCAAGATCATCATCCTTTTTCGCAGATTTGTTCTTATCGACATTGTTCAACAAAATATCCTTGTCTTCTGCTAGGTCGCTCTTGACAAGATCGGGATGGTTGCACGCTTGGCGAAGTCGCAGCAACATGACCAACGCACTAGCATAGTCAAGCTTAGAACCACCCATCATCTGGGAGAGTCTTCGGTCTGTTCGCTGCTCCAATCGGTTGTAAAAGGCGACTTCTGCCTCTGTAAAATCGGCTTCAACCTTGATGACTTCGCGCTTGACAATTTGGAAACCAGTCGAATTTTTCTGACTTCCATCTTCGGCATTGTCGTCTCCAGGCTTCAAGTTGTTATTCAACTTCAGCACATCCTTGGTGCGTCGCTTCATGAAAGCCTTCAAGTAGACTTGCAATCGTTTGATGGCAAGACCTCCGCGTCCATTGTTAAGAGGTTGTGTAATTTGCTCGCGCCATGCCGCCAGTTCGTCGTAAGGCTTGATACGTAAGAATTTAATCAAACTCTGCAACTCATCGAGGTTGTTCTGCAGAGGCGTTCCCGTAAGGCACCATCGGTATTGTGCATTCAGAGCACAGGCGGCTTGAGTAGCTTTGGCGTTTCTATTTTTAATGGTATGGGCCTCATCGAGGATGATTCGATACCAATGAATGTTGAAACAGCCAACCTTGCCTTTTCCAGAAGCAGCGTGCTCTGAACTGAGTGTGCCGTAGGTTGTGATAACCACATCATAGTCCTTCAAGTCCGCGCTGAACTTGGTTCGCCCAGGTCCATGATAGACACACACTCGTAGCTTGTGAGTCCGTTCAATCTTGTCTGCAATCTCCGATTCCCATTGCTTGATCAAAGCAAGGGGGGCGACGATCAATGTACACTTATCGCTTTTTTCGACGTCTTTTGTCTTTTTCGGTTCAGATGGTTTGGGGTTCGTAAGTATCAAAGCAATCGACTGGATGGTCTTTCCCAATCCCATGTCGTCTGCAAGAATACCTCCCTTTGGCAAAACACCTCGTGTCTTCTTCTGTCCGTTCTCCTTCTCACACATCCATGCAACACCTTCAATCTGATGCGGCAGGAGCTTGACCTTTAAGCCCTCTCTAGTACCATCGTCCACTTCCTCTTCTTCTTCCTCTTCGTCTTCAGGCTCAGGCTCTTCTGACTTTTTCTCGTCATTCGAGCCCACAGAAACCTGCTGGAGCTTAGCAGCCAAGTCATTGATGTCTTCCTCTACTTTCTTCTTCCTGGCTCGCGTCCTAGGTTTATCCTCTTCATCTTCAAAAGCACCTTCAAGCAACGCTTTGATGTTTTCTTGTGCTTTGGCAGAGTCAATGTAGGAATATGCATTTGAACCGAATTCTTCCCGTTGGTACGCTGGTTGACCAAACCTAGTGGAAGGTGGAGCATCGTCGGCTTTTGTGAGGTCGATAAAATTCTGTAAAGTTTTTGATGCACTCGACATCTTTACTGGCCCGGAGGGTTTGGATGAAAAAACAGGAGGCGCTGCTTGCTTCGTGTTCCATGTGAATTGCGAGGGACGTGCAATGCCAACAACATCGTCATAAGTTCTGGAGAAAGATTTAGGCCGTTGGCTTGTATACGTGGATGGGACGACGGGTTTAAACGGGTCGAAGGACTGTTTCGGTGCGTTCTGCTGGGTTGTGCCGGCTGCATGAGTCTGAGACGGAACACGATTTGTTGTCGGACGGTGATGCTCGACTCGTGGGCGGTTGTTCTTGGGGATGTTGAAAGGAACTTGTGATGTAGGTTGAACGGCTCGTAGAGGTGTTGGCTTTCCGAATTCTGGAGTTGAAATGCCCTCTGGTGTCTGTTCGTTTGGTTTGCGTGAGGATAAAGGCCCCTTTGCGGGAGTCACTTCGTTCACCATGTTGATTGAATCCAACTAGATGGTTTATGGAGTATAAAATGATGTTGTTCGGATCTAATGATTCTGTGATGAAGTGTCGCGTAGTTCGCGTTTCAATTTGGAAATGTTGACCTGATGTTTGCCGCCCCTCACCTAAGCAGTTGACCACTACAAACGCAGTGACTGATCACAAGAGGACATATGGCACTCGTCAAGAATGAACAGCAATATTCGAATCACTAGATATAATGATAGTCGTCTCCAAACGTAGTGGGTTGTCGAATGGTCAAAAGTCGGTGTTGTCGCCAAGAGATTTTCTGGTGGTTTGTTATCGATAGAGCGGGCGTTGATTGTTTGGCTGCGGGGTGCCACAGCAACGGCTGGGCCCTACCACTTCTTACAGTTTCACCTCTACTCCGTATGACAACAATGAAAAGACCTCACTCTCAATAGTTAGTTACTTGATAATAATTACTAACTGCATTAATAGACTGACATATAACAAATCAAATCGCAATGCCGTTGCTGCCTAAACGCTATCAAACCGAAACCCTACACCCATAATCGCAAACAAATCTACACTTCGCCAATGACACTCCTCAAAATCTCCGGAACAATCTCACTGGCATCACCTTCAAAAAACCAATCGCCCGCGTCCAACCCATTAGCGCCTCCAGGAGCATCATTCCGATCCATATTGATAACCGCAACCCGTGCGCCCTTTTCTCGCGCATAGTCGACGTATCCTGCCGCAGGCCACACCTTGGAACTAGTCCCTATGACCAGCATCAAATCAATTCGCGGAGATTCCGCTATCCAGTCATCGATTGCGCGCAGTGTTTGAGAAGGGAGTCCTTCGCCGAACCAGACTACACCGGGTCGTAGTAGGCCTCCGCATTCGGGGCATTTGGGTAGATCTTCGACTTGAAGGCTGGGTAGTGGGACGAGGGGATCTGATATGTCTAGCTCTGTCGGTGTTCTTTCCTTGCTGGTAGATTTCATGGCTTCGTATAAGGTTTTGGTTGCTTCTTCGCCTGTCTTGTCGTCCGTGGATGGATCGGGGTGTACGCCTTGGGTTGGTATGGCCAGTGCCGGTGTAAGTGGATCTGTAAAATCGTTCTTCGTAGAGTAATTACAGTAGAAACCCGTACATCGAGAGTCGAATAATGAGCCGTGAAGAAGATGTAGCTGTTCAGCTGGGTGGTCTGCCCGGGGCGACAGTCCTAATCGACAATCGTCAGCCATTTCCCTACACGCAAGGCCAAAGAGCTCAACATACCATCCACGTTCTGACTCAAAGTTATAAAATTCTTATTCATCTTCGCAAGTTTCGCCAACGCATAATGCGCCCGATTAGGCTTCGCATTTAACGCCATATGTCGTCGATAACTATAAAACTGCCACACCAACCCGGGATTCTCACTGAATGCTTCAGGTGTCGCCAGCGACATTGCGTCGAATGTTCTCCACATCCCGCCAGCACCGCGAAAGGTAGGCAGTCCAGAGGAGGCTGATAGTCCGGCACCTAAAAGGGCGAGGATTCGGGTGCTTTTCTGAAGGTGTTCAGAGAAAGATTGAAGATCGGCTGCGGGTATTGGAGGCATATTTGCGGTGTTTAGAAATCAATGCTCTGAAGGTTCGATAGAAATTATTTTGTGTTTCGAGGTCGTCCGTTTATATATAAATGTTCATCTCTTATCGAGAGAATCGACATGGATTTGGTAGTTCGTGATGTTTCAGCCGCGCGCAGATTGCAGCCTCGTTGTTGGAGTGACGTGCATACCACGTTTTCCGTCCGATCTTATCTATTGGGAGCCGCCTGTCGGATTTTTGTATGAGAAAAAAACCCTAGCGAGAAAAAAAAAGCTAGCAGATGGATGTATAGTAGGATCTTTTTAAGTCTTTTGAGTCAAGATCAAGACACATTTCAGCTAATGTCTTTTTGGGTGGTCTTATCAGTGGCATCCCCGCACCCCGCACCATCTATCTGATCCTTCGAGCTACTGCTATATCAATTTAAACAACAGGAAGAAGTGATAAATTTGCGTAAATATGGACCGTACGTAAAGGTGGATTGATAAAATAACTGGCTCGCCTTGCACAAACTCGAACTATACATAGGAAATCGTGGATAACAGTCATCATAATCATTATCTGATACTCTCCCTCAATGCTGCTCCTCCTTAGGTAAAGCAACCTTAGTTGCTGCCAGAGCATAATCTTTGCTCTTCTTCGTATACCCATTAACATAAGACTGAATATACTCCGGAACTTCAGCTACCTTATTATCAGGATTCGGCACTGGCTCTCCGAGTACCTCATAGACAGGAACAACGCCCGTCCAGACCCGGCTCGTCAATTCCTCATTCAGATAGTCCTTCTTCTCGTCCGATGCACAACCGTCGCGAATCTTGCCACTTCCAGCAATGATCTTGACTCTTAAAATTGACGTGGAAGCCAACTCCCCCTTATCGGGAGGGGTACGGCTATTATCCCATCGACTCGGAACAACAGAGTCTGTAATCACTTTCATCGCCCACATCTTCTCTTCTTCATCGGTGACTAGCTTGGCATAGCCATGCAAGATAGCAGAGCGATAGTTGTAGCTATGATTGTAAGGAGTGAGCGACAGCACAAGTCCGTCTACTTTGCTGGCTGAGATGCAAACGGGTAGCCCTTCTTCTGACTGGCGCGCAAGATTGGCCATGCGAGCACTGACGTAGCCATGGATGTAGCAATCTAGCGGCTCGCCCAGGTCGGCAGAAGGGTATTCGAAGGATCCCATCTGCCCGATCATGGGGATGGTTGTTGGGAATGGGTCTTCGGGGCCTGGGCTGAAGGAGACGTGTAGGACTTGGCTGAGGTTGATGATTGTGTGAATGGCGGCGACATCGTATGTTGCTAAGATACCAGACGAGTTAAAAGGAAATTTAGGGCAATCTGATTGATGTGTACATACCTCGGTGCGCATACCGTTTGACAGTATTGATGTCCCTCTTGGGGTAGGTCAGTGTTCGACCCATTATGAATACAATAGTATCACAGATTAAGATAGTATGTGGTATGTATGGCCTAAGAACATTCACATTCAAGCTTCCAGATGTCCTTTCAATGTTCCAGATATCTCGTTGGTATGTTTTCTTATGCAAGTTCTCAAGTGGGATGTCGGGTGGGCGTTTAAATATGTAGTTGACAAACACCAACCAACACCAACATTTCTATACTTTACTACGTATATCTCGACCGGTTACCCAATTGATAAGATATCCGTCAACTGGAAATAATTTGCGACTCAATTCGAAACTCAAAAACCCAACAACGTGGACCCTGTTGGACACATTCGGCGATGTCTCTGAGGGGCAGTATACAGAGCGAAAGCAGTTAATTGGCCGATACCGCCGAGACTGTACCTGCCTAAATAGGACTAAGCTGGGGAGATTGGCAGGTCAGCCAATCAGAGCGAAGATGATTACCTTTTTGATAGCATCTTTTCTCCTAAAGAGGATTAGTTGAACGCCTCAGGCATCAACATGTCTTTGACATCCAGAGGGCGCCAATTGGGACATTGGCTTAACTAGTCTATGAGTCGCATTTTGACTGGAAAAATACAGACATGTCACATAGCACCCCATAATTAGGGCGCATCCCGCGCATCTTCTTCCTTTAGATACTTAGCTGTCACGATCCAGGTGTGAGCGCAAAGCGGTGAGGTTTGACAACACCAAAGAATCTGACGGGGACCTTTGTTATAAATATGAGTCATACGGCATGGGGATAGCTTCACGTTGTGCTTTGTTTATTGTTTTATGCTTTGTATTGCTTTAGGATCATTGATTGCTTGGAAGGCCTGCTCCGTCAGAATCAGGCCTGGGAGCAAGCCCTGCGTCGACATAATTATGGGCTTGCTCCCCATTAGCTCATGGCTTGTTTTTTTTTATGATATAGTTTTACCTTGACCTTACCTTGCTCTGTTATACTACTTGAGCTCAAGCGGGCTCCTACAATTCCAAAGCAAATACCAACATCGAAGCACTGTACGAAACCATCAAACATTGAAAATCACGCCCACGATGAGTGACAATAACGAAAACAACGGCACCCATGCCCCCGAGGCACATGCCCCCGAGACACAGGCCCCCGAGACAGACCATCCCAGCAAAAGAGAAAAGCGGGTTAAAGAGTATCGTCGAATTCTCGCAAAATTGGTAGAAGATCTCAAGTCGCGTATAACGGAAGACGACCTGCGCAAGATATTCTCAGAACCGATTGGCAAGCGAGACATTACTACTAACGCTGTAATCGATCTAGATATTTATTGGGAATACCTTCCTCGCGAGCAGGACGGCTTGACGATTGACCCTTTCATGGCCAGCAAGATTCTCTGGCAGCTCGCGGACAAGGCTCTGCGTCAGAAGTTGCGCAACGTTCCTGGATATGTCTGGACAGAGAGTCGGAGAGAATCTGACGGTACCTCCCGATATGTTGTGTGTTATAGTATTAATCGACAAGAATTCCAACTTCCCGACTATCTGCAAAATCTTCCTTTCGTTACGACCCGCGAGCACGTATGGATGCCCTCAGAATTCAATCTTGCAGGTGCGCCACCTGATTCTGCCAGGTGGTGAGCCTCTAGGTCTTTCACTATATAAATAAATATAAATAGATATAATCAAAGATCTCAATTAGCAATAGTCAATAGCATTCAATAATAGTTAATCATCATTGAATGATTCTAAATAGTAAATCCTCTATACAACGTTATAACACATTCTTATTTGTCCGTAGGTATTGCCCCACTCCAAATGTTGCACTTATTTAGCCTGATCGTACGACTGGAGCAACCTCTGTCGTCTCCAAAATCAGACCATTGCACCGTATTTATCCTCACCATGTCAATACGCGCCCCAATATTGCATCACTTACGCCGTCGCATTTTGAACGTCCAGCATTGCAATTCCGTGCTCCATCCATTGCTTTCGAATCGCGCCGTCGCTCTCAATCGGAGTTTCCTACCAACGAGAAGCTATGCCTCTATCTCCGCCTCCGAATTGCAGTTTGGCCAGCCTTTGCATGAGACGCATCCTCATTTGTTAGAGCCGGGCGAATGTATGTTCGATCTCCCTCGTCTTATATTCTTACTGTTCCATCGCAAGATCAGTCGTTGACATTTCGTATAGTAACGCCAGGAATTACCGCTCAGGAATACGCGCATCGCCGTTCGAGACTCGCCAATCGACTACCGAAAAATGCCATTGCCATTGTCGCCGCAGCGGACATCAAGTACCGCGCTGCAGGTGTCTTTTACGAATACCGACAAGACTCGAATTTCTTTTACTTGACGGGTATGCCATATACCAAACAATCACGGGAACATCGATAGGAGAGACTAAGGCTGGAATAGGATTCAACGAACCCGGCGCATTGGCTATAATAAGTGAGTGATCATCTCCGGATATGTTGGATGCATACTTATCAAATGGAAACAGTAAACGACGGATCAGGCGATAATCATCTCTTCCATCTATACGTTCGAGAAAAAGACCCGAAAATTGAGCTATGGGATGGTGCGCGATCAGGCACCCAAGCAGCATTAGATGTGTTCAATGCGGATGAAGTGCGTATAAAAACGACTTCTTGCGGCTAGAATGAGGCTAATGGACAACAGACCGGCAACATCGAACGAATCAAAGAACTCATCCTCCCAATCTTGTCCGAAGCAACGGAAATATACACAGACATCAAATCTCTTTCTCCAGCCGGATCCACGATAACTCGATATTTATACGGCAGCGAACCAGAGTCCGATCTCCAGAAGATTATACAAGCACATACAGTCAAGCCTCTTCGTCCGGTACTGAATGAACTCAGGGCATTTAAGAGTGAGAGTGAGGTTGTGAATCTGCGACTAGCCGGACAAGCTTCGGGTCGCGCTTTCACGGATTCGATGCGCCAGGAGTTTGATACTGAAAAGGAATTATCGTCGTTTTTGCAGTATCAGTTTCAGGTGAATGGGTGCAGTGGCAGTGCTTTTGTACCTGTCGTGGGTGGAGGACGGGTATGTATACAATCTATGAATGAGAGGTATGTGTGCTGACTGAGATAGAATGCTCTGAGCATACATTATACTCGAAACGACGATGTCTTGAGAGATGGGCAACTCGTCCTCGTGGACGGAGGCGGTGTACGTATCCCACGGCTTCCATACTTGTCCACAATCTAACCGGTGAACAGGAGTATGGAGGTTATATTGCAGATATTACAAGAACATGGCCGGTCAATGGCAAATTCACCGGACCACAGCGCGATTTATATACGGCTGTGCTGAACGTACATAGAACTTGTGTGGCGCTTTGCCGCGAAAATGCGAACCTATCCCTCGACCGGCTTCACGGTATTGCGGAAAAGGGGCTGAAGGAACAACTACAGCAGATAGGTTTCGATATGTCTGGTGATGTATGGTAGCCGTTCTCGACTGATTTGACGCCAGCTGACATCTGCGACAGGCTGTGAGGACTCTGTTTCCTCATCATCTGGGCCACTATGTTGGTCTGGACGTGCATGATTGTGCTGGTTACCCAAGAAGTGTCAACCTGAAGGCCGGACAATGCATCACCATTGAGCCGTATGTCTTCCATAGTGGATCGAGGAGATTCGGAGCTAACATATCATAGTGGTATTTATGTTCCCAATGATGAGCGGTGGCCGGAGCATTTCCGTGGTATTGGCATTCGCATTGAAGATAGTGTTTGCGTGGGTGACGAGCACCCTATCGTGCTGACCATGGAGGCTGTCAAAGAGGTATTTATCCTCCAACTGAAAGATCATTAGACGATACTAACAATATTCAGATTGACGATATCGAGGCTCTTCGTTCATAGGCTATACCCCGAAAAGACCCGACTGAATGATACCCATCTCCTGTAAAAATTGTACAATAGGCATCTGTATCCAAGCATGTATTCGGCGTCAGTCAATTTAATGTATCTATCATGAAATTCATCGTCCTGTGGACCGTGTTGTACGCGTTGGCGAGGTTGGGATGATGTTTGATACCGAAAGTCCAATGAAATGAAATGAACTCATTTCACCGCGCACTACAGAGTGCACATAGTAATAATCCGTAAAAAAAGAAAATTGACGCGATTAAGAATGTGCTGCGCGCTGTATGTCATTTAGCAATTAGTATTGATTATTGGACAAGTCGCGCTACGGTTGGTTGTCCGGGCTAGGCAAAACAAGGCTCCACTACTAACAAACAAGCTAAGCTGGGACTGCCTTCCTCTCGCTCTCACTTCTTCCCTCCTCCTCCAACCACCACACATTATTCAGCCTCCAACACCGTGCCCACCAACCCTGTTATACCTTCTTGTACAGTGTTTACTACTTCAGCCAAAGCTCAGTCAGAGTATCTGTCTATACAATCGACGTGTCAATTGTTTATCCACACCATGGTTCACTAGACTCGTCCGTGATTCTCACAGAGGGCGTGTGGTTCGTCGCGTGCTCTTGTACCAGTGACCATACCCCTCCACTCAGATTGAGTCTCTTTCTTACTGTTGGATACCTCCTGCCATCTTTACGTATACACCAACCCTTATGGCAGCTATCTTCGTCCCTCCCTCTCCCCAGGCATCATTCGCTATGTCTTCACGACGACCACCCCTCGCCAACGTCCCCAATGCCGCCAATTCGCCTCATCGAAGCAGCAACTCGGCTGCAGTAAAGCGTGCTCATACCGGATCCGAGATGGGATCCCGGATTGACCTGCTGTTTGGTCAGCCTCCTGCCAAAAAGCAATTCGTGGATCGAGAAGATCATCATCATGTTGGTGGTGTCGCTCCAGGTTCCCCTACCAAAGCACGCACAATGGTTGCTCCGCAGATGAGTGTTGAATCTAGGATGTTTTCGCGAAGGAATCATGCTTCGCAATTGACTCCGTTTGAGAAGAGGTTGATGGCAGTTAGAGAGCAGAAAGATGCGGGTGCGGCTCAGGCATCGAGAAATTCAAGATATGACAAAGCGTCTGCCGAGAAATTGGATAATATTCGGCAATGGCAGAGACACTATCGCAAGGCATTTCCCAGCTTCGTGTTTTACTTTGATAGTTTACCGGCAGATGTTCGTAACCGAAGCTTGAGGGAAGTGCTTGCATTGGGTGCGGTGAGTTCCCCTTATTACCTTCCGTCCTCATTCTATATACGAAAACATTTACTGATATCAATACAGCGCGAGGAGAGATTCTTTTCTCGTACAGTCACACATGTTGTCACCTCTCGTCCTATCCCAGAAGTCGATGTTCCCAGTCCAACTGAAGCACACCAGCATGAGCAGACATCGAACGACGGCCCCCTTGTTCAGCATGTGAACCCTGTTCTTCTGGAAAGAAACGATAATCGAAGAGATCATGGAAATAACACCGATGTGCTGTATCGTGCTCGTCAAATGGGCATGAAAATTTGGGCCATTGAAAAACTACAGCGAATGTTGACAGCCATCCACGAACCGGATACTTCAGCTGCATATGCCGGAGGCCGTGCTGGCTCTGCATCTGCCAAAGGCCGCGGAGAGACAGAACTGTCTCAGGTGCTTCGGAATGAACGTTTGCACGGACCCGCTGATCGTGATCCGTCTCAATTGATGAAGGATTTGGTTATCTTCCGTGGCCCTTTTATCTATGTTCACGATATGGATGAAAAGACGCGCCCTGTTATGGTGAGGGAGTATCCTAAGGTTGCTCTCAAAGAGGACGGTCTCTGGCCACAGTTTCGCAGTGCCCCTTTAGGCAAGTGTCCGTTCATTGAGGAGCCACCTACGAAAAAAGAACTCGCTCGTATGAAGGAGGAGAAAAAGAGGCAGCGACAGGAGAAGGCTGTAGTCAGAGAGGAGGTCAGAGACGAAAATGTAACCGAAAAACAGAACCAGGCGCTGCCTGCAAAGCCGGAGAAGGAAGATACCCCAATGCAGGTACAGGTGGAAGAGGATGATGATGCCGCTATGTTAGGACCAGCAGACAACCTCAAACCATTATCTGTTCGACCTGCACCGCCTCGAGTCAAGTCAGAGAATCACCCAGTTAAACACACTGGAAAGATTACAGCCTGGCCAATGCTCCGCGAACCAGCCGCCTCTGGCGTGCAGCCGTCGAACATCACATCAGCTATTCGGTCACAAATGGTTTCATCGACAGCCGCCGCACCTGGTGCAAAGGCAGGATTGAGTAAAGAGGTACACGAATTGAAACGGAAGGTATTGGAGAGGAGCAACGGAAGCATGGCAACTAGTGCCAATCCGTCCTCCCATAGACCTATGGAGGCACCGATCAGTACGAGGCCTGCCTCTGCCTCTGCCGGTACGAAGCGTCCAAGAGAGCAGATGGGTCATGTCCATGAAGAAGACACAACGCAATCGGAGGACAATGGCAGCAACAATGTATCACAAAACACGGACCCTAAAGGGGCTTTACAGAAGACAGTCGTCAAGGAGAAACAGCGTGACCCGAAACCAGGTTACTGTGAGAACTGTCGAGACAAGTTTGACGATTTTGATGAGGTATGTTTATTCTCCCCCAAAAGTTTTGTGTTCTATCTAACGTCTTCTAGCACACGATGACCCGAAAGCACCGTAAGTTTGCGATGACGCCGTCCAACTGGACTGAACTAGATGCTCTGCTTGCAAAGCTTGAGCGTCCTTTGAAATCTCGATGCTAAATGGGGCTCAACGAACTATGACTGCTATGTACGAGTGAGTTGTTGTATCAGACACTGGTGTATCGAATACTGTTTTGTCCTCTTTGAAACATACCTGTCGCGTTGCTTGATCGCACTGATTTCCTTTCGCTACCTCGAATTTTTCCCAACTTAGCGACGAAACCTCGATTTCCTCCCTGCATTCCGCTTGCTTGTTACATCCATCTGCACGGCATTTGAAGGCGTTTTTCTTCTTCGCTTCTTCACACCTTTTACTATTCCCCTTTTATTCATCGTGTTTGCATTGCTTTTTAGTGTCTGTTTATTACCGTCATACTCAAGTCAACAATGCCAAATATGACCTGAACTTTGATACATTCCATGTCTCTATGAGCTATAGTCCCTTTTTTCTTCGTTTCTTATGTCATGTCAGGATGGAATGGAGAGGACGCAACTTGCATAGTTGTCTTATACCTGACGAGGTTTTAGAAATCTCGTCTTGTAACTAGTGATTACTTAGGTAGTGAGGATGGATGTACGAACACGCTTCGATTACATGGCGTTTTGACTCATGTCGTGACATGGTCACGTTGCCATTCTTCCATTAGGGCTAGGTACATATGTCAGCTGCATGTGGCAGGTACGGAGGTGTATCTAGCCCTAACCTTGACCATGTCGATTGTATTCGAACACGGCCACAAATCTTTGCCAGTACGTTCATACTATGAAAAAAAGGTGAAAGGAAAAAAAAAAGTCAATCTAGACTCTGTATACATGACATGAGAGAATAACACGTTCAATCTCGTATCTACCTCCAATGATATCCATCAGAAATGTCGAATGGCGACAATTAACACTGCTTCGTCTCACCCTCCCCCAACCGCACAAGTCCCAGCATGGGTATGGGTGTATCACGGCTCGCAATCGTAACACTACTTCTATTCCTAAACACACTCTCAATCTCCGCCAACGACTTTCCTTTCGTCTCAACCATGTAGAAAAAGCTGACAACGGTGGCTATGGCAGTGCAGCCGCCGAAGAGGAAATAGGCACTTGGAGCACTCTTAGCGAGTAAAATGGGACTGATGAAGGCGACGAAGAAATTGCAGACCCAATTGAAGCCTGTTTATTGAACCAGTCAGCGCAACTGACGAGTACATATTTTATCGCCCAAAGTCTTGGAAGGAACTATATGGACAAACCGTATGCGAGGCTAATAGCCTGAGCACGCGTATGCTGCGGCTGGATTTCCGGTGCCCACACCTTTATACTAATACTCCACGTCGTGGCCTGCACAATACAAAACAGGTATATGGACACGATTACAATCCAACGACCGACGCCGGCGTTTGGGATTACCGCGTTCCCGGTATAGAGCCCACCGATTAGAGCCATGAGGGTCGTTAGACCTACGCCTCCTACCAAAGTGCTGATGCGGCGACCCCATTTGTCGGCTAGGAGGGTTGCGGGGATGCTGGTTGCTACTATGACGATGGCTGAGATTCCGGAGGCCTAGTTTTTGAGAGGTGGTGAGGTTGTTGGTCTGAGGAGAATGGCAAGTCAAGGTTACAGACTACTCACCAGAAAAGAAGCTTCTTGGGTTTGTAAGCCAGCTTGTTGGAATAGCTGGGGAGCATACTACACAACGAATATCAGTAGGGGCCTGCAGTATTAAGGAGGATGGGATAGCCTACATAGAGCACGGCATCGATACCACAGAGCTGAAGGAACCCTAGCAAAAACACAGCAAGGAATGTTTGCTTGCGCACATCCCGAGCCCACAAGCCGCGAAAGCTAGTATGCCTGCGTGCTCTGCGATCTTGCAGACTCGACTCTTCCAAGACCGTCGTCCCTATATCACTGGTCACTTCTCGATCCTCCTGTTTGACTCCCAGCTCATCCCACACTTTCTCTGCCGCGCGATACTCCTGTCGTCGTATAAGCCATCGCGGAGACTGCGGTAAAAGAACCAGATTAACCAAAACATATAGCATCGCCATTGCAGTAATCAAAATGTACGGCAATCTCCAAGACAACGAGCTCCGAATCTTCACCGTCCCATAACTCATAAAGTAACCTACTACCAGAGCCAGACAAGTCATAAATTGCGGACCAGAGGTAAGCGGTCCTCGAGCCCTTGGAGGCGATATTTCGCAGATATAGACAGTCTGCGTACTAAAGTAGAGACCGTAGCCGATCCCCTCAGTGACACGTCCTGTAGCAAACATTGAGAGGTTTATTGCTGCGGCCTCTAAACCAGTACCCAGTGCAAAGATACTTGCCCCCAGGGCCATTGCCTGCGGGCGACCGAGTCGGTCCGCAAGCCTGCCGGCAAACACGGAACTTAGGGCCGCGCAAAGAAGGATTGATGAGACTAAGAGGCCGTGGATCGCGGGGGGTTGTTCGCCGAATTTTGTGATAAAGGTTTTCATGGCGGTGATGGGGCCGATGATGCTTGTGTCCATACTATTGAGTCATCGCCATGAATATCTGATCAGCAGGTTGAGAGATGTAGAGATTATCAGGTCCAACTCACCCTAATAGAAAACCTCCGAAGGAGCAGAGGACACTTGCAAGTGTGTACCCTGCCGGTCGAAAACGTCCCCATGAGAAATAGGATGAGGTTTTCAGCTTCATCATGTTCCGTAGGACACTAAGAATGTATAGAGAAAAGCATGAATCTAGGAATGTCGAGCAAAGGAAATGAGGACATGTGTCAGAATCCTTTCCTTTAACCATCCCAGTCCAGAGAAAGCACCTTGCCAGGATGCGGAGAAGTCCCCAGGTGACGGTGAAAAAAACATCAACTACTACATACTGAATAAAAGGACGAGTACAATATCTAGAACATTGTTAATAACTGGAGTAATTACACGCGACTATTTGGCCTATTCTGGCTACATAGTGCATGTAGTCACAACTCCGTTAGTTTCACGCGTGTAGATTTCCTATTACGGAAATGTTGCTGGTCTTGGTTGGGACCTGTACTTGGGGTAGGTAGAAGAGCTAATTATTTCAAGTTCATACTGTCGGATAATGATGTTTTATTGCATGTGGCGTATAGTCATATCCTGTGGTCGTGTCCCTCGAATTTGGCGACGTGAACAATATACCCGACCTTTACGGAGTGTTATCAAAGGCTACCTTCTGGTAT
Organism: Talaromyces liani; assembly: GCA_022814505.1. Taxonomy (NCBI): domain Eukaryota; kingdom Fungi; phylum Ascomycota; class Eurotiomycetes; order Eurotiales; family Trichocomaceae; genus Talaromyces; species Talaromyces liani. Next base: position 613,092 of record JAKLNL010000012.1, read on the forward strand.
ATCCTAGAAGCGACGTTTGAAGGGTTCGGGGCAGAACCACCCACGGCTGGAAATACGCGAAATCAATCTTCGCTCAGACAGCCATTTATTCGTGATAGTTATATACTGTGCTCTAGTGTCATCGTGTTATTATTTCATTCTCGGGACCCAGTATTGCAAGTCCCCATGCGCTCGACCTAATGTATCGTTCCTTCCAGATATTTTATCTTATCCTGCGTACGATACCCGATTTCTCTTTCTATGGCATCTAGCAACATGCAACAGCGTATTCGACTTGGAATCTCATGAGTGTATTTGCCAGCTACGACTTGTTAGTGATGATGGCCGTTCAAAGCCGGCTGTGAATATCCATAGCTTACGTACCAATATAGATTGGCGTAATTGCAAAGCATCGAACGCTTGCAGGTAGCACAGAAGAGGCAATCTGAATGATAGATCTGGAGCTTTGTTCCAACTGTATATACCACACAGTGTCAATAGTATCCGGTGATTGGAGAGAGGGATTTGACCCATACCAGTAGTGCACATGACTGATCAGAAGTTCTATCCTCTGCCAAAAGCAGGATTCGAGCTGCATAAAACCATATCATCGCAGCAGCTACCACCCAATCAGCATTGCAGCAGACTAAATTACCACGGAAGGTCTTACCTGTGGCAGGAACTGGAAAGAAAATTTTCCGGGGTTTGTTGTCGGTGACTTCACCGTAAGAGATACCCCGGAATTCTTGAGTGACACTACTGTACCATTCGTCAATTTGCGATTTCAAACATATCCGGTCTGATAGCGAGTCATCTCCACTGTTTATCACGTTCACAATATGACCGATAAGTAACATTAAGTAGTTTGCAAAGTCATCTTCTCTGGCCCCTGTCCCTGGCTTTGTAATATTCCAGCTAAGGGGATCAAACTGGAGAGGTAAACCCTCGGTTAAAGCAATGGTAATTTCATGCCGTAGATACACGAAGAAATTAGCTCTGTCAAGCCCGACAGACCTGGCCGAGATTCCTCGAGTGCGGATCAGATTTAAAGCACCTTCATAATGCGATTTATATGAATTTCTGACGGCCGCTATAAGCTCGTAACTGCTCAAAAGGATGGCGGCTGTAAGCATATCGCTACTCGGCTCTTCATGATTCAATGTCTCAATCATATAGTTAAGTGACTGGAGACTGTTATAAGCATTCTGTGTGTAAAGCGAAGGGACGATCAAGAATGGAAGTAGAGACCTACTTCGCCATAATACCTAGAGGAAATTGGATCCCAGACCTCACCTGAGCTTAACAGCGATAGGTTTTTGGCGGTAAAAGCACAGATACAATGAATCAGCAGCTGCGAGTGCAGGGCCCGCCTTGTCACCTGCCTTTCATATGTCTTGTCAAAGTCGAACACATCCATCCACGTGGCTAGGCCGGCACTAAATGTTTGCAGCAAGAAGGCTGATTCATCATTGAGTTCGACTACTGTATCTGGAGACAGTGTTTGTGATAATGTTGTGGACCGTTCACTGGAAGCAGCCACAACAATGAGCCCGCTGTGCGCTATAGAATCTTGAAATGAAATCTGAGAAGGAATATGACTTGATGGGGGCGAATTCTGTTTCTCAGTCTTCTCTTGAATCCCACGTTTAGAGCCTGAAGTAGAACCCGCCGCAAGAATGCCACTCCATGCTGACTGATTGATGAAGTCAGATGGCTGGCACTGAAGACCGAGTCGCTCACAATTCGCGCATGTTGGTGATTTCCCATCACAGCGTGTATGCCTCGCTTTGCATGTCGCACTTTGTACAGTAATCAGCCATAACACTTGATTGTTAAGCAGCTTAGTACCGCTTACCAGCCTAATTTACTTCGGGAACTGCCCCGCCGGCTGCGATTTGAACCTGCTTTCTTACTCCTTCTTTCCATCGATGTTAATGTCCCACAGATGTTAAGTATGAGTATCTAAGGATTCTCCCCGACGGAGGTCGTCATATCGTCTTTGGGAAAATATACAATATAAACCATTGTTTAGTTATATCTAGCACATACGACCATAGGGTGTGGAAAACAGGGCTTCCCGTCCGCTCAGCCGTACTTAAGCCACACGCCGGCTGGTTAGTAGTTGGGTGGGTGACCACCAGCGAATCCCAGCTGTTGTATGTTTTTGCTTATTTTTTGCTTACGTCGAGGTTTTCTTAGTTTTTAGCAGGGCACGTGATCTTCAAGGGGCTGCCTCTTCCCTCCGAAGGTGTTCAAAGAGACATGCATTTCAAAAATGACAAAGTCACTCCCTCTTCTCAGAGGAAACAGCATCTCCTTAGAAGACGCCTTGACAGATGATGGCAATATCCTCCATCGATTAGATTATCCGCACAAAAAGAATGAGTTCTGGTCGTGCTTGCTCTCCCATACGAGTGACATCGAAGAATTGGTGTCCTTTCATCTTCGCGCGAAACAGTGCCAGATAGCTGATGAAACTGACTGGTTATTTGGAAGCTATAATGTGTGCATTCCAGTGTACGTCGACCCACCGTCCGAGAAACGCGTCCTTGTTCGGACCCCCATGCTCTTCAAAATCGGAGAGGCCAATAACCCCGGAAATCTGGATGAAAATCTGCGGTGCGACGTAGCTACCTACATCTGGATTTATGAAAATTGCCCAACCGTCCCCATTCCCTCACTCTACGGTTTCGCTTTCCCTGATGGGCAGACTGTATGCAAGCCCAAATGACATTGTCCTTGAACATTAACCAAGTGGCCTGTTTATCTAGTTCGCGGAAGCATCTTCTGTATCCTTCCTTTCTCGACTCCAGTGGCGCATAACACGCACTGTCCGCTCATGGCTTAGGTTTCCGACAACATGCCCGTATGTCGGCCTCAGACGTTCGAACCCATTGACAAATGGGTACATGATTATCAGCTTTGTGAATATCGGTCAGATGCTCTCCGATTCTTGGGCAACACACCTTATTGAGGACAAGGCACGAAGGCAGACTCTCTTTCGTGATCTTGCAAACATCATGATCTCATTGAATCGTACCCGATTGCCGCAAATCGGTTCCCTGACTTTAGGTTATAACGGCATAATCAGTTTAACAAACCGCCCCCTCGCGATCCTTTTGTAGGATTGAATATCGGGCGGAGACACGGCTGCTGGATGTAGAGCAAGGGATCTGCCACCTGTCAGTTTCCAGTCTCTGGGTCTGGCAGGCGCCTATAACTAACTTGTCAAATCTGCGAAGAGCCCCATCGTACTTCTTTACTGTACGTGGGAGAACCGCTCGAGTTAACTCGGAGTTGTCATGGTCATCCAGATTAATTGTCTGGTCAAACGTTGACATCCTCGTTCCTGCCATATCGTCCACGTCTTAGTATGCAGTTATAGCTCAAGAGCGATAATATTGTAAAGAGAAAAGACTGATTAGGTAGAGAATAAAATCTTCAAGCTTACGGGGGAAGGGAGGTGGGCGCTACTTCTTGGTCTGACTTCCTACTAGCTCGGGTGTATAGTAATCGGGTGGGTGAACAGGGGCCTGAATTGCCCTGAAGGAAGACTTGTCAGCCGGTGTGGAACCCATGTCTTATGCTGTTGTGTGTTTTTTTCTTAATTTTTTTTTGAATTATCTTTTTGCTGGATGAGGAAGATTTCACGGTGCTGCTTTAGTTCCAGTTTTGCCACCCCTCTTGACCTTAGCTATAGGGGCAGGATCCGGGAATACTTGACGCTCATGGCTTGAACGTTAATTGAGGCAGAATCAGATATTGCCGAAACGCCGAACACCGATCCTTTGGCTGTCAATCAACAGATAGAACTGCAACAATGAGAATGGTCTCGAATCTAAACACTTCAGACAGGCGCGAGTGGCTGCTGAGACCGGCTGGCCTTGTCCATATTCAAACTCAACAGTGTGTAGCTCCGTCGCAGCCATTTTGGCAGAAGACCAGATACGTCCGTTTTCAATAATTTGTTTAATAAATCCAGCCAAGTTTCTTGGTTACTAGTCGGTGTTCTTGGTACCCAGTATTTCTTGTTTCTTCAACAACTCAGATAAACTTCCAACTATTCCTTCCAAATAAAGGAGATTACAAATATTCCAATAAAATCTTATGATAAAAGCGAGCGAAACCATATCGTTTGACCGGCTTCCACAGAAGGAAGGTATAGGTCAAGATGCGAACGAAAAGCGTCTGTCATTGGAGGACGGAGTGCAGACCACCCATAGCAATAGTTGTGAAGAAGACACTCTAGCAGTTTTATCACTGCAAAATCTTCTCTTCGACATTTGCAATCAGAATGGCGGAGGCCATGGGGGCTTCGCCATTGGCATCGCTGCAATTGGAGTAGCATTGTGGAAGTATGTTATGAGATACAATCCGTCCAACCCGGAGTGTACTATGCATGACAGTCACCAGTTGACCTGTGTCGGGCCTACGACAGTTCAAATGTTATATAATTATTGATGGGTCCTCCTGCAATCTGTCAATAGAATATAGTCAACTAGAGTGAACTTAAATCGAGCCATTAAGTGGGTGACCACCCGCAAATCCCAGCTGTTGTTTGTATGATTGTATCAAGGTTCTTCCATTTGTTTTCTTGGCTCCCTATATGGTGGATCATGAATCAATTAGTTATATTTTCAGTGTTCGTGGGGGCTGAACATTTCAGCCTGGGTGGGCGTCGGAGGTTGACTTAGGGCTTTGCGGTTGATTACCGGATTGGGACATGACCGGATCGGGACGAGCCTGGACAGGGGAAAGCAACGTGAAAGTCAGCTTTCGACATATTCCTTCATCCTGGATAAAGCTTCTAATTTTAATGGATAAAACGTTCAACACTAGGTTGGATATTACAATTTTCATTAGTTAAGCATAAAACTATGAATTTTGCGAATAACCTCATGCTGGCTGTCACACTTATGTATATATACTCTTTGTATTCCTCCCAGGGTAGAAATTACCATAGTTGTTGGTTTAGCTTCCTACACACCCCAACTGATTTGATAGGTGTAGTATAGCCAAATCCTAGGAACGAATACTGTAGGTGTAGAAAAACGAATGTATTGATAACTAAGTTCTAAAACTCCAGATGTCTCTAACAGGGAACTCTAACAGGGAACTCTAACAGGGAACTCTAACAGGGAAAATTGGCAATATTTGTAGCTGCGTAGGAGCCCTCCGTACGTACAAAAGCGGTAGGTGGCCTCCGTCAACACAAAGCACAAAGGATTTCCAATTTAGCAAAACATGAGCAAAACATGAGGCTACTCCCAGTGTAAGAAACCCGCTCTATAAATCACTCCGCAGCGTACAAATATTGTGGTGATTGGGTGCTGACAATAGCCATTAAATAAGACCAGCTTCGCCAGCAATTACAGTACCATTGTCGATAGCAGCCAAGTGGGCACGAGCAACGTAGCTGTAGACAGGGAAGTACTTGTCCAAGAACGGCAAGACCTCGGGAGAGCCAGGAGTATTACGCCAATCGCGCATGAGGTCGCAGACAATGGAAAAGAGGCTGACTAGTTGCACACCAGCAGCCTGCATACGAGAGTTGGAAACATCGCGGATCAGAGGTGTACTTGTGCCGGAAGCTTCGACATTGGCCCACACGCTGTATCCTGCAGCACGGAGCGATAGAGCGAGGAAAGTGGTGCCTGAGGGAAATTAGCATTAGCAAAACTCGAACGACTTGAAATACTGTGAAAAATACTCACAAACGTCAGTGGTAATGCCAGCGAGAATAATTTGCTTCTTGCCAGTTGCAATAACAGCCTTCTGGAATTCTTCATTGTCCCAGGCGTCGACCTCACCCTGGCGCATGACCAGAGTAGAATTGGGATACATCTCAAGGATCTCCTTGGGAAGAGGACCATTAGGACCTTCCGAATACGTCAGTGATTTGTAACATATAATAGGATTCTAGGTTACTACGTACCAGTCTGGGCGGAGGTGGTCATGATGACAGGAAGATCAAAGAGCTTTCCGAGGGCAGCGTGCGCAATCATGTTGTCTCGGAACAAGGTAGGATCCATATCCCGAGCCACGCCGTATAGACCAACTTGCAGGTCAACAACGAGCAAAAGCTATATAGAATTAGCGAAGTATGTGGCGCGTCCGGAAGCATTGGCATTTTACAGTATCATTCTTGTTAAGGCGCTCGAACGGGACGGCTAAAGAATTTTAAATCAGCATGTTTTCTCTTCTCACAGAATTATGTATCTCGTATATGTAGATAAAGACTCACCATCTTTGGGGTTGGCGCTGACCGCGGCGATAACACTGCATACAGCAGCTAAGGCAGAAAAGAGCTTCATTTTGAGATTGACTTGGAAAATCCGCACGGATTGAAGTAACAACAATGTATAAGAAATATGTGAAGTATAAGAGTAGTCCTGTCTGGTCTTCGGAAAAATTGGCCAGGAGTGAGAGCACTTGAGCTGGTTTATATATTTCTCCCCTCTGGTTGCAGTTTAACAAGCTCATCCTTCCTCATCCAACTAAGTATCGCACTCTGCATACCTTAATCAGCATCAATGCGCCGATGAATAATTGCATTGATAGAGACGCAATCTTAAACATGTGGATAAGAACGAGGTCAGTCAGAAAGACAGCCTATAGATTGCCAAACAAACGCTCGTGCTCCATGAGAGAAGGGATTAAGCTAGTGAATGCCCCACTAGAAATGCAGCCACATAGAGTATACAAATGAAGTATTCTAGACTAAAACATTGGTCAGCAGTGACAGTGGGTATATGTCTTTTTCGCAGCCACATAGAATACAAATGAAAGTATCCCTGACTAAAACATTGGTCAGCTGCGTAGTGGGTATATGTCTTTTTCGTAGCCACAGTCCCAACATTTGCATTTTTCGAAAAAGAACATGTATATGTAAGCTGGTGTAAACCCACATATACTCAACTAATATCTTTTATACATACCTAGGTATAGGTAATGTTCCTTCTTCGAATACATTGACATTATCATTTCGTGTGCACGTTCTTCTTACATACGCTACATATGTTAGCTAACATTGTAAATTTTACTGTCGATCCCCCTGCCTGTGGCGAAATTAAAGATTGCTCAGCATTTGCAATCGAACGCCAATGTTTTAACTGAGACTGCCAAGTTATTATCAATCATTGTGCATATTCCTCCTTATAAACTGTATTATGTAGTACGCATGGGGACTTGTATACGCACGGTAGCTTACCAATGTATTACTGATGATATAAGGTGATGTATTTGGTAATTAGTGGGGAGAGCAGATCTACCGTTAGATCTTGGCAACGGGAACGGGAACGTCAATTGCGGGCCGGGATTTGGTATTTATCCAATCACATTGATTAATTTGATTGATTTCTTCATCTAAATGTCCTAGCCCCCCACAGCGGCTATACGGCATATGCCCTAAATCCTAATCCTGACCGCCAGCTCCAGTCCTATGAACGAGAATATTCAGCATGAGGAAGAAACAAAACATGAAGCTACCGCGCTCGCTCAATATCAACACCATCGTAGCAACTGTCTGCCATTTTGAAGTGTCCTGGGCAATATCCGAAAGTGATACACGCGTTGAAGAGCGGTGAAAGAACGGGCCCTAAGATATCCTTGAGGATTTTCAGTACGAGGTGAGTGATTCCATCTGGGCCGGGGGCCGTGCGTGTTGCTACCGAGGATAGGGCAACTTGCACTTCTGGCGTGAATGGGGGCTAGTCTACTGGACACATGTAAAAAGGTCTCTAGCGAGCGGTTGGGCGAGTTCTTCCTTTTTATCCTCTCATATGCTTAGTTTTCTGTCGTTTAACTACCCATAGAATGGAGTGTGCGCCTTTCTAGGAGTGCGATCTTTCATTGATCTGCGTCTTCATCCGCCCTAGACCTGCGGAGGGGTGAATGATTGGCGTGGCTGCCGGTTCCTAAGTTCTGACGGCGTTTTTGTAGCTTCCTAAATTGGTTCCCGGTGATTCCTTCGTAGGAGTTTCTTAATTAGACGCCCTTTAAGATTGCGAGCCGCTCGATACTGATATGGAGGTTTATGTAGGCGAATCGGATAATTATCCTAGCTTAGACATTAGAGCCGTAATCTTCGATCTATGTAGTAGAAATGTTCTGCATTAATTGGCAATCGACATTTTTATATGCTTTACAAGACGCCGAGAAATGAGCGACAAATAAAAGAGCAGGATTGCGCAATAAACCGTTGACGTTGATCTCGGAAGACAGCTACCGACTCCGCATTATGCTCAGAACTCCCGTCCGAGGCTCCCAACTTTATTCATGGAACTTTTGTAGTCTTTCTGTCTATGGACCCAAGAGTCGCAGATACACATATCCGATGAGAATTTCTTGAACAGATCTATCACACTCTAACAATGCTCCAGAACAATTTTCTTCAGAAAGTAGCCGAGAACCGTATTTGCATAGTAAGCTTATCCATCCAAATATTTTTTTCAATAAAGAAAGAAACCCATTAAAAAGCTAACATTACTTGAAGCAAAGGCATTTGGCGCCAAAGTTATCAAAAGCACCGAAGTCATCCTCCTCGCAAAAGCGGCCGGTTATGACAGTATATTCATTGGTCTAGACCACCCCGTATTATCTGTTCAGCAAGTGTGCTGTGCTACTCAACACTATTGTAGAAGATAACATCTTTTGTACGTGTGCCATATCAGTGCGGCCAGGGACTCGTGCAAAAAGTTCTTGATGCAGGGGCTATGGGGATGATATTCCCGCATCTAAATACGTTAGTATGCTTTGGCCCGATATTTTCTTGTAATACAAGAATAAGGGACTTTTATAACAAAGATATTCTTCAACCAGATGACGCTAAGAACGCAATATCAACCACAAAATTCCCTCCTCGGGAAACGTTCCCACAGCAGCGGTACCCCAGTTCGAATTTGAAAGAGCCGGCGCCAAAGAAGAAATAAAGCAATTAGATAGCGTAGGCTCGACATTCTTAATTATACTTGAAACTGTCGAGTGTCTTGATAATATTGATGTAATCGCTGCTTTAGAAGGCATTGATGTCCTTCTAATAGGGCCATGACTTATCCCTGGAACTCGGTATTTTAGGAGAATTGGATCACTGAAATTTCAAAATGCTATGCACGAAATTTCGAACGCGGCGAAGTGAAATGGAAAAATTCCGGGAGTCGCTCGAATGTATGCTCGTCCGGATACTTCTAAAATCCTGCTAAAGGGAGCGCGGGGTAAGATTTGTTCTTGGCCACCTTGATGTAGGGTTCCAAGGTTGTTGGCCTTGGCGATGAAGAGGAATGTTGAATTATTGAGAGATATAGAGCCATAGAAGATTCAATGGCTTGATGATATTAATATTTGCTGCCTCTTCGCTACGTACAGAATGTATCAAATCTCAGCATCATTGGCCGCAAGGACATTGATTCATCACGCCATTGAAGAAATTGCTCGGGTATGGCGCTAGTAGGCTATATAAGTCTCGGGACGGGCTCAGAAGGCGATATTTCAACACTTAGAATATGACAATCCGAACATCCCTTACGGACCACCTCACCCCATAATATTCTTCTGAGCGCTCACTGGAACCAAAGCCCTAACAATGGCCCGCCAAGCAAGCACAGTGGCCCTGCGCAAATTACTCAACAAATCGAAGCCGGCAATCGCCATGGCATCTCATAATCCACTGAGTGCAAATCTAGCAGCTGAAGCCGGATTCAATGCAGTCTGGGTTAGTGGATTTGAACTTTCTGCATCCTATGCCGTGCCGGACGCAAGTCTCCTACCGATGAGCACGCACCTAGAAATGACTCGGTCGATAGCAGAGTCAATACCAGACAGGAAATTTCCCATTATCGTTGATGTCGACACAGGCTTTGGCAATGCGATCAATGTGGCTTATATAATTCCACGCTTCGAAGCAGCGGGTGCAGCTGCAGTGGTAATTGAGGACAAACACTTCCCCAAGGACAGCAGTTTAAGAGCCAACGGACGACAGGAATTAGTTCCTGTCGAAGAATTCCAAGGCAAAATAGCTGCTGCAAAAGCTCTGTCCCATTCGATGCTCATCATTGCACGGACCGAAGCCCTAATTGCCGGTTTGGGACAAGAGGAAGCTCAACGCCGGGCGAGTGCTTATGTGGAAGCGGGGGCAGATGCCATATTGATCCATAGCAAAAAGTCTACGCCAGAGGAAATATTGTCGTTTTGTCGCGCATGGCCGGATGAACAGGTTCCTCTTGTGCTTGTGCCAACTAGTTATCCACAGGTTTCCTTTACGGATATCGCGGCCCTTGGCAAAGTTGGTTTAATTATCTGCGGAAATCACGCTATACGCGCATCTGTTGCTTCAATGAGGAACGTATTTGGCAGAATTCTAAAAGATGGTGGCTTGGCTGGTGTTGAAGAAGATATTGCATCTGTTTCGGATATCTTTGAGCTTCAGGGTGATTCTGCGATGCGTAAACTGGAGAAGGATTATCTTCGATGAGAGAAAGAAAAGTATATAACACAGCCGTAAATGCAAATTTCCTGTTATTCTTAGATTCGACAAATTTTATATGGCTGGCTTGACTACGAACACAGTCAAATATTTTGCGCAGGCTGCTCATGACTTCGTACGTAGGGTTGCTCAATAGATATTGTCAGCTAGTAGAAATTCTGAATTAGATATCTTTGAGTGTTTAAGTAGACGTACAATTTGACCAGTTTTGGTATCCAGTGAGTGCAAGTATATCGCTGACATAGAAATGGAGTGCTATGAGATAAAGCTCAAGCAACTAACTACGTAGGTAAAAAATTGGGCAAGTTGACATCTGGATGAGTTTGCAAAGTCAATTCTTATAGATATGTATGACGCTGATGTTGCCTGTTCTTCTTCACGTTCATGCTAACATATGTGGAAACGAAATTCATCTTTAGCAGTTAGGTTTTGTTCCAGAAAAGCGTATAGTGAGTACTAACTACATGTATGAAATTGCCAAGGTGCCTGTGTGATAACAGCCCTGGAGACGATGCAGGCAGCCAGCTCGTACAAAATAACGGATATCCTGTTAGACTAAGATATCTATGTACTAAATGTCGAGCTGTTAGATGGCGCCGAAGATGTCAACATTCTCGTACTCCGCCATGCTAGAGTTGGATTTATCGTGGAAGGGGAGTACCATCCCACCATGCTCGAGTTATACCCTGGCTGAAAAAGCGAATTTACAATTGCTGGCGTCGATTCCGTCGAAGACAACGCCCGAATCTCGAGCAGAACACATCCACTTTCCCTTCGAGGTAGGTATTCAAGACAAAACCGCCCCCATAATTGGCAGTCTGGCTTCCATTGTCACCTATAGCCAAAGAGTCGATGGTTAGTTCATCCGAGTCAAGCCCATCAAATTTCATAGGAAGTAACCTTACATATAGACAATGGGAGATCCCAGGCATCTGTACAGCCCACCGAGCTCAGATCAAAATCTTGCTCTGTACCACATCCGGGTTGATCTTCTGCCCAAGAGGCGGAGACGTAGATATTGTTTCCGCCTTCTTCGACGTAGCCGTACGTATTTCCCGGTGCGAGGACATGATTATTTGTGCAAAACGCGTTGATTACACTTTCTGCATCAGCGAGCGTGAAGGACTGGTATTCGTCATCGGTATTTTCGTCTGACCAGCACATTGTACCACCCTCGTAGACATCCGTATTAGTGGGGAATGGCGGCCCAGAGCTCATTGTAGATGTCGAAGTAGACGAAGTCGTAGTAGGTGTCGTGGTAGTATCTCCGCCAATTGGAATGGGCGAACCGGTTATACCCAGAGTAGACAAGCCGCTCAATTCGGGTATAACCTCAGTGGTGGCCGGATAGATGGTGGCCGGAGTACCATCCAAACTGATGACAGTCACCACGGAAACAGTCACGATGCTTATCGTGGATCCCCCACAACAACTTCCCCGGAATTAACGGGGTAGGCGGTTCCTCCAATGTTTGCATATTCGGGGATGGCAGTAGTCGCGGATACAAAGGTCACGCCTGATGGATATGCGTCCCCCACGCCCTGTAACGATGCGTCATAGATTGGTGAAGGGCAATAGTTGCCTGTAGTTGTGGCCGTGGCCGTCACGTAACATCCCGTGATAACTGTAGAGCTTGTAGTGGTGCATGACGGAGATGAGCAGGAAACCCAGTAGTCTGTTACTGTTGACGTAGGACACTGGAATCCCACATACTCGTTACAAATAGTTGCACATGGGGTTGCTGTGCACACTGTATGGCACACGGTCGACGTCTCAGTGGCACAGGAGCTGGTGGTAAAAGTAGTTTGTGAATGTGAGTTGCTGTTAGGCATGGTACCACAGTTAGCTGTGCAGGTCGGAGACGAAGGCCCTGCTGTATAATGCGTGCTAGGCTGGTTTTTGTCAGGCGGGCAGTCAATGAAAAAGATGTCCAGGAATTTGAAGCAGTGTGGATCAGGAATTGGTGGGAGATCAGGGGGAGTTGGGAGGGGGAGTTCTGGAACAGTAGGCTCTGGAACTGGACTCCAGTAAAAGCCACCGGAATTGACCGGTAAGACAACTTTTATTGTGCTCGTGACAATCTGCGAGCCACTCGTTGTTTTTTCAGTCAAGGTGGTGGTAACGCTTGTCGTTGTAGTAATGGAAGTAAGACTTGTGATTTGATCTTCGGAGTAGGTTTGTGTGGTACTACCTGTTATGTAAACAGTTGTTGGAAGAACGTAAACTGACGTGCTGTTTCCTGATGTGGGCGTTGAAATCGAGACGTTACCAAATGCAATGGCAATAGGCTCCCCAGATACAGAGAAAACTGCTGGCGAAGGTTGTGCATAGGGTATCAGTGCAAATGTTGAAGAGGTAGTGCTGCTGGGTATATACAGAGGCTGAAAGCCCATGTAACCTCCTATTACTATTTTTGGAAGATAAGGTTGTTAGCCATAAAAAATGTGCTGTCATGTTGAGTAGGGAGACAAACTTGGAGACGGTGTTATTGTCGTTGTTATGGTGGTGCCTCCCAGGTCAATTCCCGTTGGAACTGGTGAGAAATAGATTGTACTAGTCGTCGGTACAGCCGATGAGGGAAACACGAAAGTACAAGGGGTGTAACACTGGATTGTTGGAGCGGGGTCAACATAAATGATATCTCCGATATACACTATGCCAGAGCCACTGGATTCGGGATCATCACTTGAGCCGATGTCTGCTCCTGTCAGAGCAAGCACTAGCCAGACACTTATTTCGGAAGTAAAACCACTGTAGGTGAAGTATATCAGGTTTTGAACAGGTCTTTGCGAGTGCTGATCAGGACTTACGTCTGATTGCTGATACTCTGGTAAAGAGGCGGAATCCCCCCATCTGGGCTGACTACTTGCTCAACACCCTTGGTAAAAATGTTATAGAGCCAAAGACCTTCAGTGTAGCTCGTCTCAATCAGCCTCAATTGACAGGTCTCTGTATCGACACAGGACTCGTCGTAATTTTGAAAAAGCTGTAGAGACCGGCACTAAAAATCAAAATATCCTGGGAGCTGATGATTCGCAAGGCCCATGCATTCTCGCAGCTTGTTTCTGATGCGCAGTCCTCAAATGTGGGGTCTCCATTGAAGCTACCAAGTGTGTAGGGCTGAGATGCATCAGGATCTGGTTGGAAATAAGGACTTTCCATCTGAAGTAAGATATAGTTAGTAACAATGATTAAAGAAATGAAATGCAGGTCTAATAGAGTACTTGCCTGAATATGAGACATGAAGATATTCTGCGCATCATTCAATTGATACTGGTAGATAACACTGTGCTCAGCAGACGAGTCATAGAACCAAGTAGGACCTAGAAAAGTCAATCCCGACATCAAGATTAAAATACTAATACGACACGGATTACTTGCCTTGCGATTCAATGAGTACACCGCGGGTTCCATAGATATTGATCTGCGTAGATGTGGTAGTGTTGGCTCCATCGACCGACACATCGAGATCATGATCAGCAACCGAGGCAGACATTTTCGAAGTAGCCAGAGGAGCTTTCCGTGAGATGCAGCAGCATGGTGGCCGCCATGCAATCGGTATTAACTGATCCACTCGACTTTGGGCATTTGTCAATTTGGAGGTCTGTTCCAGTTGCACCGCCGACTCGAAAATGGAAATCCCACATACCGGCTATAGATCTAGATCAGTATAATTACAGAAGCAAGTAGATTATTGGTAAGCAGGGTTGGTGTGAGTACTTACCGCTACCTTGAACGCTTTCGTGAACGTTCCATTCTACTAGAATGGCACCTGCAGTTGGCCCCTTGACTGTAAAAGTAGGTCCGACATCTCGATCACGCCAGTCTAATTACCTAGACCAACACTATACAGTGGAGATCAGAGAACCATACTTCATGGTGCACAAAGTTGGACAGAAGTTAACTTACGTACCATGACCTGAGAGTCACTCGCGTCTTGACAGTATGGTCCTTCGGCCATTAGCTACGACTTCGATTAGCATGGCAGTTTGTCAAACTCCAGCTTAGAGCAACTCGCCTGTGACCATCCTTCTCCAGCGAGAATCGACCCTACTGGCACAGAGACAGTGCTCTGAACCTGATAAATGCCTGCAGGAAAGAAAAGAGGGGTTCCGACGTTGCTGCTTACCAAGGTGTTGATAGCCGCAGACTGAGCGCCAGTCCCGCCATTGCTGATACCGTTGGCAGTTGCAATAACGAAGCTGGGGTTATCTTCGTACTGGGGCCGTGACCGAGAGAACATGTTTCCCGAGCTGTCTAGCAGAGATGCGGGCTTGTTGGGAGCCGGATCAAGCAACCCAGTGACATAGCTGCCGCTTCCATCAAGAGACTGGTAGCGCATGCCCATAGCCCAAGAAGTGAAATATATAGCACCGCTCGAACCTGTTCTTATAAGTAAAGCTTTATTGATTAAGACAATGAATTTTACCTGCGAGAATTGTCTCGCCACCGTAAATCAACACAACACTTGCAGAATTCTCTACCAGTAAATTGCCCAACACCATACTAGAATATGGCCCTCCATTTCGTAGCGTGATTGCATAGGGAGCACCATTGAATGTCGAATCTTGAAATTATCTGTTAGTAGCTCTCATAGTTCTTCTTCTCCTTGTTTTACGTACCCAATACACTAATTGAACCAGTCCCCTGGCTGCCAACACCGCCAATACTTGTGCAGTCAATGGCCATATAACACGATAGCACCGAAATATTCTTCCACGTAAATCCCCAATCCCAGATCATACTTATAGCAATCAGGCAAGAAGTAAACTGCAGGTTACGAGCCGTGCATTGCTGCGACCCAGCACGAAAACCAATGTTCCCACCTATGAATTCGAGATCACTCAGAAATCCGCCAGATCCATTCTCCATGAATATCCCCACGCCTGTCACGGATTGTGTTGCCGTCGAAACGGGCATTTTGAATTTGAGATTTTGTAAAGACGTAGCTTGGGCAACATGCCAATGAATACCGGTGGGAATATATTCTTGCCCGTTATCATAATTGGTCCAGCTCACGGACGTTAGGTCAAAGATAAAGTTGCGAATTTGACGATAGAATTGGTTCTGGTTAATATACCACTCATCTCCGTTTCCTCCCGGGATGTATGGATCTGTGTCAATCAAAGCTATACCAATGAAGTTTTCTGACCCCAGGATCGTAGGACGATCATTAGGATCTCCCACAAACTGGGTGTAGTAGTACCTGTAGATGCGTTAGCGGAGTCCGAGGGCTTCTGAAGTGAGACGACCTTACTGTATGATTGGAGTGCTGACCAAGTAAGTTCCAGGCTAATTATGGGCCCGAGCGACTTTTCCTTCGGCTTATGTCTTTATCCCCAACGCCAACGATCACCTCGCGTTTTGACATATACCCGGCAACATCACTAATGCCAATGAACAATTCAGGTGATGAGCGTGTGGCCAATACTATTTTCATGAGGGCCTGGGTACAGGCAGGTATTGATTTTGTCATGACATTTTCGACAATGTCCCAAGCATGTGCCATAAAAATCAATTTGAAACGTGACTAGGCGTTGACGAGACTCCATAGACATGTTAAATTCGTGGAATGCTTCATAATATCGATCACGACTTCTGTCGGGAGATTCCATAGGGCAGCCATGTTGAACCGGATATCTCGGACAGTATGGTACTCGTGGAAACTACCTATTATATTGAGGTGTATCGAAGCATTAAGCCCCTCTCAAATTAAGGTGGTGTGGTTTATAGCCTGTGAAATAGTAGTGGTGATCAAAGAAGTTGAACATTTAACCCGGATACAGTCGACGCGGAGTAGAATTTAATAAGGAGAGAGAAAATAGCGAGGGGTTGGGCTGGTGCCATCTTCATATATTGCGCTTTGAACAAATGGAATTAGAGGTAAATATACTTAACTAGGTGTTTTTGTTAGCCTAAAAAGACGCACCCATCAACTACGGACTACGTATTATTACTTAGTCCATGCTCCAATCAAACCCCCCTGTCTAGCTCTTTGGGATCAACAACAAGGTTAGGTATCTAAGTAACTAGTGGTTATCACTAGCTATACGTGTATGATGGTGCTTTTGGCATATTATTTTCCTTTTTTGGATATAGAGATGCGATATATGCAGGGCATGTTGCTAGGTAGTGAAGTTCTTGTGCAATGATCGACAAGAGTCATGGCGATCAGGGTTAGGGTCATGCATTAAGCGTCATGATTCATGCAGCGAGTCATAGTGGCTGTACCATCTGACGAACTAAGGATATCAAAATGAGAGAGCATAGAATATTTTACAAGGTCAACTATCCACAGGGTAGTATGCCTGGACGCGGTGGCCGGGACCGTTCCGCGCTGAGTACCTAGGGCTTATTTCGCGTAACCCTATATCCGGATTTGACCACTTTATGGACTTCGTATGTGCATGGAGATACGGCAAATGTCGTCGCATTAGAATTGCGCTTCTGCCGATACAGAAGATACCCTTTAACTTATGCTTTTCCAACATTGGCCTGAGCCTTCACCATTATGAGCTCCTATCACTTTCCACTTACCCCTTGACTACAATTCTGGAATCCCATAGAGGTTCCCATTATAGCAACCTCAGGACAGGGTAATCCCAAGAAAAGAATCTTCATTTTGAAGGTACGTAGCAACATATGAATAATGAAGGAGTTATTCCCAGCTACCGCATGTTTATTTCTTTTTGGGCTCGTTATGATGCCTCTGATTTAGAAGTAATGTATCACATGGTGGAACCCGATGATATCCGACAGTAGCCCGTTGAAGGAAGTGAGAGGACAACAGCCGACTAGTTGACTGATGTATCACTTGCTGTTGCTTGGCAATTGATATACATACGATGGCCATCACCGCTCTTTCAGAATAATTTCGATATGACTGTTTTGTGGTATACTCGAGCAATGATGACACGGTGCCTGAGGAATAAACCCAAGCAAGACAATGGTATAGAATGCCGCGCTAGTCCCCAACAGGCAAAATACCTCGGCTGTTCCTGACCGCTGCCAAGCCTTGTCTGCATTGAGCCTAGGCCAGTTGGAAATCCCGCCGGGTCGGATCAATCCCTCCGTCCGAAGACCCGCACTAAACTATATTGGGTAAGGTGCGTCAAACGGCCAGGCAAGACAGAAATCGATTATCGGAGAGGTAAGAAAAAAATGCTCCATCCTACGCGGCATAAACCAGCACAGGAAAACTAAGTTGCTGTTGCAGCTCTGAGTCAACACAGGATTCCCTGGGCATTTAAATACCGCGCTGGCATCATCATGGGGTATCGTCTGTTCCTTTTTATTGATTATCACGATTTCGTCCCATCCGTCAGTACACGCCACTGCGAATCGCAGCTTGTCTATCCGTGACATCATATCTATACCCCTCAGCTTATCATCTTATCCTTTTGAGCGAACAACAAACGTCTTCACGACATAGGACAACATGACTCCCTCTCCGGCTCTTCGAAGACTTGGTTCTTCACTACGAGTTTCAAATTCTCTCTCCAAAAAAATGCTCTCAGCAACAGTCCCTACTCCTTGGAGACCTGTCATATCCGCATCCTTATCCGCGGCCGAGGTCCCCACCACCACAACAACCGCCTCACAAACACGATGGAGCTCACACGCTCCCATGGGCCCTGTATCGTCCCAACAGACACGCAAACCAATAACAATCTCAACTCTACGCAACATGTACAAAAAGAATGAACCCATCGCCATGCTCACCGCCCATGATTTCCCTTCTGCATATGTCGCCGATAGCGCCGGAATGGATATGGTTCTTGTCGGAGATAGTCTTGCGATGGTCGCGTTGGGAATGAACGATACCAACGCCGTTACTCTTGATGATATGGTCTTGCACTGTAAAAGCGTCACAAGAGCGGTCAGGTCCGCCTTCGTGGTAAGTTTTTTTTTTTTCCTTTCTTTTTTTTGCTTCTTTTTCTTTACCGTCTTTTCTTGATTCGGACTCCTCAGACGGGAATATGCAGTAGCCCGCCACGTGCGTAACAAACAAACAATCTTACTGTTATTCTTGTGTATCATGCAGGTTGGCGATCTACCAATGGGATCATACGAAGTCTCTCCGCAACAAGCAGTCCAATCCTCAATCCGACTGGTCAAGGAGGCCCACGTCCAAGCGGTCAAATTCGAAGGAGGTGTCGACTTTGCTCCCACTATCAAAGCGGTAACTACAGCCGGCATCCCTGTTGTCGCACACATCGGCTTGACGCCGCAACGGCAAAATGCGCTTGGCGGGTTTCGTGCGCAGGGGAAATCTGTTGCTGGTGCATTGAAGTTGTTGGAAGATGCGTATGCGGTGCAGGAAGCGGGCGCGTTCATGGTTGTTCTGGAGGCTATCCCGGCCGAGATTGCGGCGATCATTACCAAAAAGCTACACATTCCCACTATAGGTATCGGAGCAGGTGATGGCTGCTCTGGACAGGTGCTTGTGCAGATTGATATGACAGGCAATTTCCCTTCGGGCCGTCATTTACCGAAATTCGTGAAGAAGTACGCCAATGTCTGGGAAGAATCCAAAAGAGGCATTGAGCAGTACCGAGCCGAAGTGAAGAACAGATCATACCCGGCAAAGGAACATACCTACGCCATTGACGAGGAGCATGTTGTCGAGTTTCAACGACTTGTGGATGAGCAGAGTTCAAAGAAAAGCGAGGAGTGATGGTGCTTGGCACGGATATACATTAACGACTTTATGAGGGGGAGATTTGCCCATTTGCACACATTCGCCATCTTGTATAGCACTGTTACCTGACACATATGCATCGTACTCATATTTAGGATATCCATACTTCATCTCAATTGATAGATTTTTTAGTCCATATCCTTTGATGAATCTGATTCAATTAATCAGATGAATTACCATCCACTGACATGGCTCCCACACTATCAGTAGTCATAGCCGTACCCGCAGCCGCAGCCATCGCAGCTTTCTTCTCCCTCTCCTTTTGCCTTCTCTTGATTTTTCTCTCCCGATTCTTCTTATTCCTCTTCTCGGCCTCGGTCATATTCGACGTCGCTTCAGCCTTTGCCTTTTCCGCGGCTTTGGCCGCGGCACGAATCCGTAGGATGATGCGTCGCTTCTTTCCCGGTTTCGATTTCTTCTTCTTCTCTGCCACTGCCGCTGCCGCTGGTTTCGTTTTGTTTTCAGTTTCGAGGAGTAATGGTTTAGGCACCCGATGATATTTCCGATCAAGCCGAACTACACGCCAGGGTAGATGACACCCAGGAGTCTCCATATTCTTCGCCCAATCGAGCACTTCATCTCCAGTTATGGCGACGTCTTCGTACTCTTTCTGTCTTTGCAATTCTCCCGCCTCTATTTGAGCTTTCTCCTCCGCGTCACGAGCAGGTATTTGCATCAACTCGGGCTTCGTGAAATAATACCTCCACCCACGAAACGGGACTATGAAGCGGCCATCACCCGGTTGGACGTCAACTGGCGACGGTGATCGGAGACGAACTTTGAGTTTCTGGGTTTTTATTTCGTCCCCTTCTTTTTGCGTACTTGCGTCTTGTTTTATCGTGGTCGAGGATGTGGGATTAGGTGCGCTGAAGAGGCGGAATTCAAATTCTTCCTCTTCATCGTCGTTTCCATCTTTGCTGTCTGGCTGTTGGGTAGTCGTTTCTGTAGGTTGTTGAATTTGATTTGTATCTGTTGATAGGTCAAAGGATATTAATTGCGCGAGTCTGGCATGCGCTTCTTCATTGTCGGCTGGTATGATCTCTGGTGAACTTCGAGTAGACGAAGAAGGTGAGATTATTTCATCGCGGCGGATTCTGTCGATAACTTCCATCAGTATTTTATTCATACCGTATGATAATTATAAAAAGCATACCGCTTTGCCTCTGGTAATTCAAACATGACGCCGAATCCGTAGTTACTTCAGATATTATCAGTACTGTTTGTCTTTGGTGAAAGTGTCGTCAAAAGATACAATTTTGATGTGGATCAACACCAAGCCGGAACAGGGCAAGACCGACCTCGACGCACGGACCAAGACAACTTTCCTGCCACTCCAACAACCTAAGCCTTAGGCCTCAAAAGGCACTTCCGCTCTTTCTTCCGCACGTCATTTTACCAGTTCATGTACAAAAAGAACAAAACAAAACAAAAGCATAATATCGATAATCCGTACACTCATTTCTCGTTTTTCTATCTATCTGTCTTGTTATGCGATGGATTGATCTTATCTCGAGTGAGGTCTTTTTTGTTTCCGGCCGTTTCCTTTCCTTACCTTATCGATTAAATCGCCGCCTTTTGTGTGTCCAGTGTCCACTGCCCTCGTGCCTCATCTCCAGGATTGACAGACGCCTCCTGGGTGCGAACGAATAGTTTATGTCCATCCTCCAAGCAATTATGGGCGCATGCCAATCTTGTCTCGGCCTTCGACGACGGGAGGATCATGAGGTATTTTCCCACCAACCTTGACGATTTGCTATCTTCAGAAAAACTGACGTGAAATAGTCTGAACATGCGCGCCTTATAGACGATGACTTATACCCCGGTGGTTATGGATATGGATCGATAAACAATGCGAATCAGCAACAACATGACCCCGAAGACCTCAAGCGTGAGCGAGAGGCGTTGGAGGCGATTTGTCAACGGGCTTCAGAGTACGTCCTCCCCCCCAACCATACACCATACACCATTCATCTAGTTTGAGACGTTACTGACGACTTTGTTGTAGTACGGTAATCGATATCTGGGCTCTCCAGTCGCAACCCAACTTCCAGCCTCGCGCAACACTGCCTTCCACCGATTCACCGGGTTCATCGCGCGTACCAAGTAACGAGATTCGAACACCACTATTAGACGGCGGTAACGATGTCGCCAACGACAACGAAGAAATTAGACAAGAATCTGCCGCCGCTGCTGCCGGCACAAGAACAACCATTCCATCACCCCGACCCTCATCGTCGTCAAATATTGTTGTCGGTCAAAAAAGTCTAGCGCCTGTACCGAATAATTGGGGCGAAGTCGTGATTTCGCCGAGACGGAAGAAGGGAAGTAACAATAATAAGGGTGGTCTTGTTAATGGTGCTGATGCTGGTGATGGTGGTGATATTTTTGGGGTTTTAAGGGTTAATTAATCCTTTCTTTTCATTCTCTTATTTTTCAATTTCTACGATTGAGTCGGTCATTCATTTTCTTTCTGTTTCTTTCTGCTTATACCCTTTGCCAGTCCTTCGTGTTGCATTTCTGTTTATTCTCGAGAAGCAAGATACATTGTACAGTATACTTATGTCGAAATGAACCATTGTTGAATTCAATAATTCAATTCCTCAGTTGATGTAAAAAGACTAAGTAGATGATATTGCAATCCCATAAATACATAATTACTCCATTGACCTTGACCCTCGCCATACCAAGCAAAAGTTCGATCATGCAGCCCTTGGCACCGGTAGATAGGTACACGATAGAATGAAAAATGAATATCAGACTTCATGCAAAGAGAAGAAACAAACTCCACCATTAATAGCGCCCGCTTAGTTCAAATGAATATCCCCTAACTGTCAGAGTCAGAGTGGCGTGGTACGGTATCGAAAGTCAGAAGTCAAGATGCATGTGTGGTAAGATTCCCATCCATGAGGAAGAGAGTTCAGACGTCGTCCATTGTACCGGCGGGTTCTTCACCACCGGACTCGTAACTGCCGACGGAACTCAGTTCGTCTTCTGATTCGGTGTCTTCGCCACCTTCTTCGGCTGCGTCTTTGTTTGCGTATTTGGCGACGTAGTCTGGAACGGCCTATCAGTATGGTATTTCAAAAGCTGGATAGGGAGACAAACCTCGGACTTTGTTTTCGTAGTTCTTTGGATCGCGCATAAGCATCGCTGCAGCCTCACCGTTCAACGGGTCCGACGGGTTGGGATAGCGTAGCAGTTGTGGGAGGAAGACTTCGAAGATGTTGATCATATCGTACATGGGCGACCACGTCTGGTTGATGACATCGAGACAGACAGATCCGGAGCTTGATAAAATATAAGCTTGATGAACTGCTTCCACACTCGGTAGAAAGTACTTACAGTTCATCAATATTCGGATGGAAAATGCGGTTGACGAAACCGATACTGGGACTCTTGTATGGGTATTGATCTGGTAATTCAACGTGGATCTTCCAGTGACCGCCCGAAAAAGGTGCTATAAAAACTCAGTATTTGCAAGTTGTACTGCTAGGCGAGTACATACTCTCTTCGGGGCCTTTGAAGTGGACGTAAAATTCTTGCCTAACGTTATAACCACGTTAATATCGACGGCGAGTTCATCGGAGATCGTCGGAGAGAGGGGTACTAATGGTAACGTACACTAGAAAGACAAAGTATTAGTATAAGTCGACTGATGACAGTAATCAGAATACTCACTATTGTCATTGACCAAGGTCACCTCATAATCACTCATCAGCATCCTAAATTGCGTCAGCGAAAGTTCCTTAATCTCGATAAACGTATACGCACTTCATGACCTATAGAACCGGAGAGAGTCAGCACTATGATTCTTCTATTGGACTATAGCATATGAATAGAACTTACATCCGCCTCGATTCTCCTCTTCGGACTACTCATTTTGACTGATTGTAGTGACTGAGCAGCAAGTGCAGGTCAAATGTCCTCGAGTATATCCTTCGCTTTATATTTCACCTCACTTGCAGTGAAAGCCTTGACGTTGTTGTTGAAGTGTCGTGTGGCAAGCTGGGTAGAAAGGATTGGGTTGGAACAGCAATGCTGAGATACCTAGATCAATGACGTACAAGATCCGACGAGAATGGCTGAGATTGGGCCGGACGGCAGGAATATGTGCTGGCAGAGCAAGTTTATGTTAATAGCCAACTGTTCTGCTGGATTCTGTCTGACACGTAACCGGTTTTGTTGACGGAAATAGGGGGAGCTTGAGTCGTAGGTTGAGTACCCGCGGAAGAGACAGACAATGGATGAGATGGATCGTCATGGGGGGTTATATAGCATGCGATAGCTTATCGGAATGGGGGGTGGTCATGTGCCTACCCGAAGTGCCAAATAATTCAGGCATTCCACTGTAGTTTAGGTTAGCCCGTGCCTGGATCATCGATACCAGCCTTACTTATAACAACTCTTTGACATTCCCACCCTCGGACTGTTCGGCACAATGACAGCTCTACGAATGAAGAACTAATCATAGCCACGAATGAAATAAGCATATTTTCTCATACCGCAAACTGCCATCGACAACATCAACATGTCCTCCCCATCGCCCTCCAACGGCTCTCGTCGCAATTCCCCGCAACCAGCGGTATCATCCCCAGCACTAGCGCAGAGACCCAGAGTTACGGGAAGAAGTGACTCCAACGCAGCTGGAAATACCGCCATTCCAGATGAAGACCATGGAGTTGATATTCCATTGACCATGTCAGCTTCAGTCGTCTTGACTGGACTGCCGCAGGATGCGCATCGAGCGTTGGCTGATGCGGAAGCCATTGATGTGGGCAAAGGTGTGTACTACCAATTACGAATTTATATTCTACGCCATGAGTGGTTGAGCTATTTTGACATTCATATGAAATATACTTTTTGGATCGAGGGCTGACTCGGTGGTCATAGTCACCGTCCGATTCCAGCCTCTCCCATCGGCACCCATCTTGAGAAAGACAGTCTTTAAGATCTCTGCATCTCAAAAGTTCGAAACAGTTGTCAACTTTCTAAGAAAGAAACTGGATTGCAAAGACACGGACTCGGTTTTTTGTTATATCAACAACGTTTTTGCGCCGTCACTCGATGAGGGTATCGGAGGCTTATACAGGGTATTTATTCGTCTCAAATAAGGGAAAGCATTGACTGACTGTTGTATAGTGCTTCAAAAACGAAACAGACGACCAATTATGGGTTCAATACTCCATGACCCCATTTTTCGGTTGAATCAAGCGATGTCAAGAACAGAATTTTCATTTGATCCTCCTGAATCTTCTTGAAGAATAGAGGGTTATAAATATATACATAGTCCATCATACATGGACGGAACCACGCGATCGCGTGGATATGAAGTCGGCCCGAAAAGCCCCATTCTGCAAAGGATTCTAGTTGTTGACAAAGAAACGACGCATCTAGCGATTGAAACCGGCGTTCAGTATTCCGAGGACAGGATTTGCGGGCGAAGTCGATGTTGGCTTTCGGATAAAGGCCACTTATCCGCTTTTCCAACAATCAGGACTTTTTCAACCTGTCGCTCGAGACGTTGTGGCCGAGATTGGGTAGGATGCATTCTATCACAAAGCATGAAAGATCATACGGCCAGCGTTCGATGATTCATTCTGGTGATAGCGTTGAAGGCAGTCGAGAAAGGGTCGCAATAAGAATATCCGAGAATATGCACCACGAAAACTCCAACGCCGGAAAAATGCACGGAATTCTTACAAGCCACAAGCCAACCTCATCGGAAAGACAGTACTCCTTTATCAATTCTATTGAATAAACAAAGACCGGATGTCAGTGATCCGCTCATGAGGGTATTCTCGGGCCGACGAACGGATGGAAGGAAGTATACTCGCTTTGTGATATTGTTCCAACGCCCTTTGCATATCCTCCAGACTGGTCTTGTCGCCATAAGCATCCATCAATTGAGCATTTCGTCGTAGGCGTTCTTCTTCTTGTATGGATTCGCGTTGGATGCGTTGTTGCGCATCTCGTATGGCGGTTATACCGTAGCCGATTCCTAAAACGGCGATTATCGGAACGCCTCTGCGAGGTGTTAGGATGAGTTAAAATTCGACGCGATGCAAGGAATTAATGCATCGGGCCGGATAGATTCATGAGGTTGGAGGGACGTACATCTTTGTCATGCGACCGATTCTGATAATATGTCTGGGTGATGGGCTACCACCATTTCCTAGGGGAGCTTGTCCATTCGGGGAGGCGAAGTGATCCATGTATGTACGTATATTGTGTGTAGTGATAATTGTAGTCGAGAGTGATGATCGAGAATTGGTGTATTCACGTCTTGCCCGAAGGATTAAAGGACAGAGGAGAAAAGGAGAGAAGGATCGAACGCCTCCTGTAGAAATACATGCTACGGAGTGTCGCATGCTCCCCCAGACGCGGCCGAGGCTATGCCATACAAAACATACAAACATTTACCTGATCGTATGACAGTACGATTTAAGCATCTGATCGCTGTATCGTGTATGCTGTGGGGTAATTTTCACAATAACTATTGGACGAAATGGCAAGTTGGTAGCATGATTGGTGCATAAACTTGGTTAGAAGTGTATATTACCGTATGACATCTGTAACAACCCTGTAATCTAACCTTCATTAGAACGGATATTACGGAGTACGTGGGGGATGGATCGGGGGGGACTCGCAAAAGTCCGAAATGAGGATTAGTATGGCGAGAATCGGAAGAGCGGCGTCCGGCAAGAAACACGGCAAGTGGGTTGGTATTTTGGACAATGAATATTGAATAATGAGGATAATGCGTTTACGTATTGGTTGATTGCTCCTAGAAAATATTCACGTACGTACTACGAGTCCAACAATAATAAGACACGTTATTGTCAAGGCAGGAGAGCATGCTTGATAGACTTACAGTACGTTACCATACAATATCCGATCCATGGATGGGTTGTCACTTTGGATTCACAGATCGATCAAAGTTGCCCATTGCAGCTGCTCTAATTGAGGTTCTGCCAGAGTCATGCATTCATCTGATGGCAAGTAATAGTTGCCATGACATAGACAAGGAGAGTTGATCTGATAAACTGTAAGAAGTTACTACGTATGCATAAGTTCCCCGCATCGCCCTGCTCAGCAAAAGTGGAGACCCGAACCACCATCTCGTCATGGCTGCCGACCACACACCAACCCAACTTCTCTCATGATTGAACCCTGCAACATCACACAACACACGGATTGCAACCATGTCCGCCGACGACTCGGAATTCACAGGAGAAACGAGAGATGGTCTCACGCGCCTTCCTCCTGTTGCAACCGAAGAGACGCCCCTGCTGCAAGATGCGTGTCCAGCCCAACAGGAAGATACGGATGGAACACCGATTGCCAACGAACCCACAACCTTCGAGCTCATCCTCGTGCTGGGGAGTATCTGGGTAGGCGTATTTCTTGCTGCTCTCGATGCTACCGTTGTCGCGACCCTATCCGGCCCGATTTCTTCGTCGTTTAACTCCTTGTCGTTGTTATCGTGGATTGCGATTTCGTATCTGATTTCCAATGCCGCATTTCAGCCGCTGAGCGGGCGATTGACCGATATTTTCTCGCGAAGAGTAGGCCTGGTATTCTCCAATGTTTTTTTCGGTATTGGAAATCTCATATGTGGTCTTGCGACGGAGCAATGGATGATTGTGACTGGTCGCGTGGTCGCTGGTATTGGCGGTGGTGGTTTGACGGCAATCTCGACATTCGTCACTTCCGATCTGGTCCCATTGCGACGACGGGGTGTGTGGCAGGGAATTGGTAACATCTGCTACGGCACTGGTATGGGCTTAGGAGGTGTTTTCGGTGGCATGGTTAATGACTCGCTCGGTTGGCGGTGGGCATTCTTGATCCAGGTACCATTCGTCGTACTGTCGACTGTCCTCATTTGCTTTACTGTGAAAGTGCCAGTCAAGGAAACGGACAAATCGCGCATCAAAAGAGTGGACTTTCTAGGTGCTTTCACGTTGATTGTGTTCCTGGTTTTGCTACTTCTCGGTCTCAATGCGGGCGGAAATCAGGTTCCCTGGAGCCATCCACTGGTTCTTACCAGTCTACCTTTATCTGCCGTCTTTCTTGTCATCTTTATCTACATTGAAGATAAAATTGCATCGGAACCCGTCATTCCGGTCCGCCTTTTACTCGACCGAACGGTCGGTTTCGCCTGCCTGACAAACTGGTTTTCTACAATGGCGGTATTCGGTCTACTCTACTACGTGCCAATCTATTTTCAAGTTCAAGGATATTCTGTTACAGCGGCAGGCGTCCGTCTCGTACCAGAAGCTGTTGGCACAGCTCTAGGCTCCTTGGGATCAGGAATGATCATGCGCGTTACAGGTCGATACATGCTTTTGAACTACGTGACCATGGCTTTATTGGTCATCTGCTCTGGCGTATTCTGCACATTTGAGCTGAATTCGCCGTCGTGGCTCCCGATGCTCGCTCTGTTTGGTCTTGGGCTTGGCTACGGCGCCATGCTTACCATTACGTTGGTCGCTCTCATTTCGGCGGTTGACCACCACTACCATTCCGTCGTCACTTCGGCATCGTACGCATTCCGCAGTACCGGAAGTACAATCGGCATCACGATTGCGTCCGCCGCATTTCAGAACGTGCTCAAAAAGGGGCTATGGGCTCGATTTGGTGATCGACCTGATGCCGATGAGCTGATCCCGCGTATTCGGGATAGTCTGGATGAGATCTGGAAAGTTCCTGCAGACTGGCGCGAGAGTGTCTTGGATGCTTATATGGTGTCGTTGCGGGCGATTTTTATTACTTTGCTTGGTGTTACAATTTTGGCTGCTCTTTCGAGTCTCCTTATGAGACAACATACCCTGTACAGCAACCTGGCTCGTCGGTGAGCGGGCGTTCAATGCATAAATCATATATATAGATGGGATATAGATGGAACATATACGTATTACATATCAGCACATAGAATAGCAGCTACCTCCTGACTTGCTACAAGACCAACCAGTTCAGTTTCAAATAGTTTCAGTCTTTTAGCCCATCCTCCTATCAACATATGAATAGACGGTGAGTTAACGCAGCCCAATGTCCAGGGCTTATCGGAAGTCCGATAGTCGGGCCAATAGGAATCACGGGATTAGCTCACTGCCCTTCTTTCTGTCTTTCGTCGATCGAACCACTTAACATCTTCAATTATTCTAAATATTCAGACTCACCAACCACCAGGTGACGTGTCTCACCAGTCTAGACCACTCGTCGCTCTCATGATGAGCATCATAAGTTGCCGTTACGCACTGGTCAATACTATTTCGTTCTCCTGACGTCTGAGTTCCCGCTTTTCCCAGCTTACAAAAAGTTGTCACGTTCCAATCAGAGCCGACGGATTGGTGGCAATCTCCAGAATCCATTCACCTTTTTGCCAGCCAGTTAAGTCAATCCCCGACTTTTTGAACTTTGTGCATCAATTTGTTCTGGTTGAGTGAGGGGGAAGGATAGACGACCTTATCTATACAAGCAAGCTTCTCCGTCTCCGTTTGTGTACACCGTTCTCGCGCATTTGCCGATTCGCATTTCGGATTGATTTGCCTTCGAGAGTATATATTTGCTGCGCTACGGATTTACGATCGTCTTACGCCGTCCTTGAAGAGAACGAACACCGAACAACCAGCGAAAATTTATACATATCCTGGACATACTGGCATGGCAATCAGTTTAAAACCCGAGGATGTGGCCGGACCAAAGGAGTCAAAAGGCCTCGAGACACCACATTTGCAAATACATGAAATCACCGGAGATATAAATTCACGTTCAGAGACTTCTAATGGCTCACATACAATGGAATCCTCAACAACCACGAAACCGCCACTCGAGAACACGCAACGCCGAAAACGAGTGCTGCTGTCGACGGAGAGTGCTTTTGCCTCCAACTTTCTACCGCCCTTAATTCGCAGTCCGGATATCGAGCTTCGATTAATCACCGACGAAGAATCTTCTGCAATTTCGACGGGGGCAACTAAAGTCCCTCACTATATGGACTCGGTCGATAGCCATACATTCGATAATAGAACGGGTTCGCGGAGATGGCTCAGAGCAAAAGCGGCGGAATTGTGCGAATGGGCTGATCTTCTTATCGTCGCTCCGATTGATGCCGGAACACTGGGTTCGATGCTATACGGTCTTACACATACTCTAACGCTTTCGTTGCTTCGAGGATGGGATATGAACAAGCCCGTGTTTCTGGTTCCCGGTATGACCGTTTCGGAATGGACGAATCCTTTGACAGAGCGACAACTACAAGAACTTGAGCATAATTGGCCGTGGATTGTGCGGATACCGCCTTTGTTGTGGGGTCATACTGGCCCGGAAGAATTGACGCAGTTACCGTGGGATGGAAGTCGTGTATTTGAGGACACGCTACAGAACCTGCTTGATTTGACCCCTATCTCGGCTGAACAGGATGCAAGTCCGTCGACACGAGAACCAGAGGAAAAACTTGAGACGAAGAATAGTTCCATGGCTATTGCTAAACTCGCGCAACAGGCAGCCAAGCATCGCGAAGAGTCCCAAAGTGGCCGTCCCAAGTCTCTGCCTTTGGAATTATGGCTGAATGTTTTCGTGGACCATTTAGGGGACTGGGAAATTGCAAAAGCAGTTGGCATTCCGACGAATCTTCCAGTCCCTAGAGAATGGCAGCCCCATATATTGAAGATGTCAACGCCTCCGTCTTTGGAGTACACCATACTTCGGGGGTCATTCACGGCCATTACATCGAAGATCAAGGAACTCACTCCGTATACGCCACTGTCCAATTTAGCATGCCATTTGATATTCAAGTTTTCAAGAACCGACATCTTGACATATCTGTTGGAAAAGCATCCCAGTCTATATAACACAACCACACGCTTCAAAAACATACCATATCTTGCTTCTGCCATCTACGGGAACCCGACTATTCTGACATGGTGGCGTGACTCTCCCGACTCATCAACCCAGGAACACAGCGCAGATGCCATGGACGGCGCTTCCCGATCAGGCCACTTAAACGTTTTGGATTGGTGGGTATCCTCTGGCTTACCACTACGATACTCCGAACGTGCCCTGGAATCAGCCAGTGCCGAGGGCCGCGTCGACGTTCTCGAATGGTGGAAAAATGCATGCTGGAACGCACCATCATCACGTCCCATCCCTTTGAAAGTGGGTAAATCAGTTCTTCTAGCTGCGCAATCCGGCAAGACGCAATCTCTGGCCTGGTGGGATGCATCTGGTATTCCGTACACCCATTCGGAATCTGTAGCGCGCATCGCCAGTACGCATGGTCATATCCACGTCCTGGAACTATGGTATCGCCTCAAAGGCGCAAAAATGATATTTGACAACCAGGTCCTTGTCGGCGCCACGCGGAGCGGACACGATAATGTCCTTGAATGGTGGCGCAAAAGCGGGCTACGCGTCGAATTCAAGACGTGCGATATTGAGGAGGCACTGGAAGACGCTGATCCGTCTACACACGCGGCGCAACGGGTGCGGCAGTGGTGGGCACGGAATGGGTTGAATCTTGGTGTGGGCACGAGTGAGTGGATGAAGGTTAAGGTGTTGACATGACGTTTTCGTTTTGAAGATTATATACCCCATTTTTTTCGTTGGAGTAAGTACAGTGTCATTTAATATTATGTTTAAAGATGTTTGGAGCATTGGCATGGCATAGCGTTTCGTTTGGTACACATGTGAATAATGAAAACTTGAACATAGCAACTAATAAATGATTATATCAATCAACATCAACGCTACTTTGCGAAAGTCTCATTCAACACCCTACAATGCTCCCGATCCGGTAACCCCGAAGCCCACGACCTCGGCCACTGCAAATTCATCACCTTTCCTCCCCCCTTGTCACTAGCTGAATAATACTCCTCAAATCTGAAGTTCGCAAAAAATTCCATCGAAGACCCATACTCCCTCACAGTCAAATACTCCGCATCCGGATTCGGATCCCCCGTTTTTGCGAACGAGGTCCATATGTCTTGTACAGCGTTTGTGTATGCTATATCCGCGTATACGCGCACGGGTTGATTGAAGATGTAATACGTCCCGAATACTTCGTACAGATCGCCTGAGTGGCACCTATAGTAAGGAGTGTCGGGTTGACCGATGGGGAATGTGCAGAGGTCGTAGAAGGAGTAGAAACTGAGTGCGTATGCACGTTGGTGGGTGTATACCCAGAGACTGCTGAATGGTTTTGGGGATGAGGAGGAGGAGGTGGTGATGGAGGCATCGATGAATTCGAGAATGTGGCAGATTATCTCCACGTCTGTGCCGATGTTGATGGTTGCGTTGTACGCGTCTGTGTAGTCTTGCGGAACGTCCCAGAGACCTGAAGAAGAAAGAGTTGATGCCTGGGATGAAGTGATTAATCCTCCTGCAACGAGTGTATTCAGACCAGCGGTGAGATTGGTCATGTTGGGTGCGATGCTGGTTGAGAGTAACGACTGCGCTTCTTCGGGCATCCAGCCCATGAGGACGTTGACGTTATTGATTTTGCCCTCTGCAACGAGGGAGAGTGGTTGATCGACCATGTACACACCGTCAACCACGGTGCTCCATGACCAATACTCCGTGCTAATATTGAGTAACGTCTCTGCTGGGAGTTGTCTCAGACACTCAAGCCTACCTTCTTGTCCCGCAGAAGCCGGACATAAAGGCTCAATATACGGTGCCATCACGGCCTCAATGATGCTCTGACTAACAACATTCCCAGCTAACGACTGCGGAATAGCATTCTTAAACAATCCCTTCGCTTTCGGCGAAACAATCAAATCCATAACCGACGCACCGCCAGCAGATTGCCCAAAGATAGTGACGTTATCCGGATCCCCGCCAAAGGCTCTGATATACTTTTGTACCCATTCCAGAGCGGCAATCTTGTCGGATAGTGCGTAGTTACCATTTACGACGCCGTCGTTCAGAGTTAGCAGGCCAAAAATGTTGAGCCGGTAGTTTATACTAACCAGCACCACGTCGCCGCGAGACACGAGACTGGCCCCGTCGAAGGTGGAATCGCTCCCGGCGCCGTTGATCATTGCGCCGCCGTGGATCCAGAGCATGACTGGCTTCAGACCCTTAGTCGAAGCCGACGGCAGAGTACTAGGCAGGGTTGGAGTGAAGACTTGTAGATGCAGGCAATCCTCGCTATTTCCCCAGGGATTCAGACCTTGGGAATTGCCTTCGAAACTGCCTACTTGCATACACGCCTCCCGGTAACGGGTTGCATCGACTATGCTTTCGTTCTGATATTCAGGTGGCTGCGCATATTGGAATCGCAGGTCGTCAACAGGCGGTTTCGCGAATGGTATACCCAGGAATCGATATGCCATGTGATCCTTTAGCCCTTCGAATGCAACCGCTTCGATGATGGGCGTTCGCACAGTCGGAAAAGTAGAATAATCCGTATCAACTTTTCCCACGAACGGAGCCGAATTCGTACACAAGAACGAAAATTTATCCCCAACGCTCTCAGCTTCAGTCTCAGTCTTAGCTCCCAAAATCCTGCCCTGAAAATCCGCTGGCCGATTCGAGTCGCACGACGTCCAGAGTCCCTCCGATCCATTGAACGTCCCCAGCCAGGATTGGTAAAGAAGTTCGCCTTCATAATAGTATAGTCCTCTACAATCGACCAGAGTTTCGTTGTAAGAAGCGCAGGTCTTGAGGGCGTCGTGGTAGGTAGCTGGTTCGTTGAATAGGATCACGCTGGGATTACCTGCGTGTTGTGTCCAGTCTCCGCGGTTATGGTACAGAATTGTTGTGCCGGTCAACCGGGAGTTTGGCTGGTCTGATGACGATGGTAGTGCCGACGATGCGCATAGAGCCGTGCAAAGCCCTAAGATGGACATCCACCTTCTAAAAATGGCCATGTTGGTCCCCAGAGAAGTAAAATAATTAAATCCCTCTTGGATATGTCTCTGACCCAGGTATAAATACCACGCTATATTTTCCATAACCCACATTTGTGCTTCAACAATAATGTACTTTAGCCTAATTGTTGATCTGCAAGACTAACAACGCCATTGAGGATGCGGGGAGCTGCTTTTGTCGTTACATCCACAGGACGCAGAAAAGCATTGGGGCACCCCGGAAGTAGGTATTGCGCTAGTTATGCATTTTCTAGTCTGCGGAGTACAGTATTTCCTTGAATTAGAAAGTAGGGCAATACGCTAGCAGATGGAGTCAACTGGTTTGTGGGGAGGTACTTATCCCACTTCTATTACCATCCCATGGCATCAAACGTACTTACTGTTTGGCATTTAACGATTTCTTTACGGGGACTTGCATTTATTCAGTTGAACGGATAGTAGGAGAATGATTTTGTACCCATATCTGCGAGACAAAAGCCCAGATATCTGCGAGACAAAAGCTCAGAGGACTAAATAGGAAAGGAAACGTAAATTACTTTATTAGGAAAGAATTGCTCAAAGTAGGGCTCGCTGTTGGCGTCGACGTGCTGACCTTTCAGCCATCATATGTCAAAAGCAAATTCGTCTAAGTTCAATTAAGTAGATACAGGAATAAAGATATAAATCTCGTAAATGACAGAAATCCGAAATAATCGCAATCGCTACTTCTGTCCTTCACGTGCAGTGATAGCGAGTTATATATCCGTAGAAAAAGCGAGAAATCGGAAACGCAGACAGCTACTAAAGAGTATATGCGATCAGGGTCAAATGCGGTTCAGGAGTGACGATAAATAAAAAGGGGTAAAATATGAGATGGCCCTGGAGACCAAAGCAAACCCAGCAAAGACGGAAATCATCCCTGCCATCCTGGGATTCTGAACCGCAAGCAGGGTAACAAGTAACGAAATGACAATCCAAAGTGACATATTCAGGCCAAATAGACCGTCAAGCTCTTGAAGACCTTTGAATTTAGATGCTGTTCCCTCTAGCATAGATTCAAGGTTGACTGCGCGAGCGGTGAGCTTCTCAAGTAGGGCGTATGCAATTTTCGTATTAACACCTAAAGCTTCTTGAGCCCGGGCTTGTGTCTCGATGGCTTTTGCATGATATGTTTGTGTTTCAAGAAGTTTTGTCGCACGTGCTTCAGACTGTTCCAGGTGGGTTTCGAAAGTTTGCAGTCTCTGTGATATGTCAGAAATGCCGATAGCTATACATGGGTGATCACAAACATCTAATATGAGACTTTCTTGTTGGTGAATAGCTGCAAAACGTTCAACCAACCATTCCTAACAACATCAGCAATGTACTAGCGGTTGTTGCTCTCCTACTTACCAGCGCCCCGTCTACCCCGGCTACTCTCTCCTGCAGATTGTTCAACGAGGCTTTCATGAAGAGCGTCAACTCATGGTTTGACTCCATGTCCCTGATATCTTGGCCTTGCATGTCTTTGAATTCAGAATTTCGGCGTTCCAAATCGTCATATATTTCCTTAACTTGATGTCGTAGCTGCGCAACATCTGCAATTGATATATGCATGCCCTATTATGTCGTTAGTCGGGTTATTCAACGTTTAGATTATAAATCATACCTGACTGAGAAGAGAAGAGTCTTCTTCCACGTCTTTCAAAAGTGAGAGAACTTTCGAGACGCTTGCGCTCATGATACCCTCAAAATCATGAAGAAGGCCGGTGAAGAGACTTCTCATCCGACTACTATCGTCTTGAAGCTCGGTCGTAAGCTGATTCCTTAGCTTGTGTACTTCTTCCATGAATACTTTTTGTTGAGCATTTTCAACAGCTGCGTCACGCAAAGCCGACTGTAAAGCAGAGTTCATATTTTCTGCATTCTTCGCAAGCGACTGGTGTAGGTTCAGCATTTCCTCCTTCTCGATTTCGATGCGCGCTGCCTGACAAATGGCAATCGCATTTTGCCTGCTATTGCTGTAACTCGTCCACCACTGAGGCCTTGACTCCAAACCCCGAAGACATCCTTCGACTATAGGTGCTGCGAAATCATCGGCAATTTCCATCGGGTCGATTGCGGATTCGTTGTGTATGCTGTCAGCAGCGATTCGGATTGATGAGCATGACAGCGGGATCGTGGCTCCAGCCCCTGAGAGTTCACACAGAGCGAGCCTCGCGGCATATATAGATTTCACTCGGTCCAACGTATGTGCAATCTCGGCACCACCAGAAACCTCTGAGCTACTGAGGCTTTGACAAGATGTAAGAAGTTTCATTGCAGCGATTCTACTGCATGAAGGCGATGACTTCATCGATTCGAGGAGTTGTATCGCATTTGAAAAGACGCTGTCATGTTGGGCAGTCCTCGAGCGAATCAAATTGACCAAGTCGGAGCTTTCTATAGATTTCTTCGGATTTGCTGCTCGTCTTGATTAGCTACCATAACCTTCGCAGTCAATGACAGTTGCACTCACCCTTTCGTATAGATGACGGATACAGGTCGAGAAATGATGCATCTGTTGGAGTCATCAAAAAGAGTAGAAGTAGGTAGAGTAGCCACAGCGACATAGTTTTGAGATCGGAGCAACGGTATGCCGAAGACAAAGACGATAACCTCTTGCGACGATGATCAGATCATACGGTGGTGATGGTTTGTGTTGCGCAGATAGGATGAGAAGAGAAAGATGAGGCTGTTCAAGTGAAGAAGGAATCGAAGATCAACGAGCAGGAGAGGACTTCTTGATCCATGTCGATTTGACTATTTGGGAAGGTGCGCATGGCTGTAAATGGAATAAGAGGAAAGTGAGGCCAAAACGGAAGGAGCCAGGGGAGGCACCTTCCTCAACAACACCCTCCCCATCTGAACCTCACCTTATCAGGACTTTAAAAAATCCGCGACTTTTACAAGGGTATTTTACAGAAATTATTTTTCTCGACATGAAGGATGAAAAAATGGTTGTAAGCTTTAGCTTGATGAATGTTTAGATCAAAATCATGCACGTGACGCGCTTAACCTAATACGGTACCTGCGGCTGTGCTAAATAATTTCAAGATGATTTTCGGAGCTAGACAACTTCCCCGACAAGAAAACATCCACCATCAACCATGTCTTGCGCCGCCTCACAACGCTGCCTGGTGCAGCTTCTACGTGAGCCTATTCGATCGAGATCGGTTCCTACATTCCTCGTTCCAGCACTTTCTCAGCCATTGAGGACACAATGCTTCTCGACAACGTCCGCGGCTCGGTCTCGTATCGGCGGTGCCCCCGTGTCAATACCACCAGAGGTCAATTTGAGTCTTATTGATCTTCCGCAGACCAACGTTCGTGGGAAGGCAAAGGATGCCCCAAAGATGGCTGTCGAAGTGAATGGTCCATTAGGTTTGTTATCTTGATGTTGGGTTGGGGGTGGCATACTCATTGATGAATTGTCAGGACAATTGACGTTGAACATCCCTCCGTTCGTCAACATCAACCATGACCAGGCCGCACGAAAAGCGACGATATCTGTCCAAGATGCAGAAGTCCCTCATCAACGTGCTATGTGGGGTACGTATTCGGCTCAGCAATAGTACAAGGATTATTTTAACACGATGGGTTTCATAGGAACAACACGCGCCCATCTCCAAAACTACGTCCTCGGTGTCTCGGAAGGTCACATTTGCATCCTCAGTCTGGTCGGTGTCGGTTACAGGGCAACCATAGAATCAACTGCGACTACAGTGACTGCCGAATTCCCAGGTCAACAATTCGTGTCGTTGAAGGTCGGATACTCACACCCAATTGAGTTGCCCATCCCAAAGGGCGTCAAAGCCTCCACGCCTCAACCCACTCGTATCTTGCTCGAAAGTATTGACAAGGAGGTTGTCACTCAGTTTGCGGCTGAAATCAGAGAGTGGAGGAAACCAGAACCATACAAGGGCAAGGGTATTTTCGTCAACGGGGAGACTATCCGTCTCAAGAACAAGAAGATCAAGTGATCTGTTTCTCGCTTTTCTTCTGTCATACTTTTTCTTGGATGTATATTATGCCATGGTATCTTTGTATTGTATACTCGTGTGGTCTAGATTTCTTCATATCATGATCATTATCATACTTTTAGTCTATTTTAGGTTGAGCACAACCTGAACTGCATCGATGACTTTGTCTTGGAGGGCCGCAGGAGCGGCGACAACGCCTTTGTTATCCTTGAGGGTTCTTCCCTTGGTGAAGTCAAGACGCTTGCCATAGATATCAGTCACCTGGCCACCAGCCTCGCGAACGAGAAGGTCACCAGCAGCATGGTCCCAGATCTTTTCCTGGTAATCTTTCTTCATAGGCAAACGGAGATAAATGTCTCCGGCACCACGAGCAATTGAGCAATACTTGGCTTGAGAGTCCAACCGCACACTTGGCGCAGTGATACCCAGGCGTTTCGCGACTGAAGCATTGTCATCTTGATTGGAGTGAGCGGCCTCAACACCTTCACAGAATACAGCCTGGGACACATCTGGGACTGGGCGCATAGATATAGGCTTGCTTGGTGCGAGACCGGCATTTGTTAGGGGTCGGCTGATAGCCCCTTCTCCCTGGACAGCAGAGAAGAGAACACCTTTACCCTCTTCGTCGGACTGCTCACTACCGATATTTGTAGTGAGAGCTTCAGAGTCATCAATTGGAAGATTGGGGCATCCAATGACGCCTACCTTCACGTCACCATCAACTATCAGGGCCAAACAGACTGCGTATTGACCTCCTCGGAGGAATCCCTTGGTACCATCAATAGGATCCAACGCCCAAATACGACCCGTTGCTCCACCAAGTGATTTTCCTTGATCTATCACGGCCAACATGGCTTCTTCGTTCGCTAACGAACCTCCGATAGCTTCGTCGCTGGCCGCATCATTCAATTTGATATCCTTGACCAAATCCCAAACCTCCGCTCGCAGGGCAGCATCTTGTCTTAATTCACTTGACTCTTCCTCTGCTACGATCTCGTCGTTGGGGAAGTTCTTGGCAATGGCTTGGATGATCAGCGCTTGAGCGCCGAAATCGCCCTTTGTGACGGGAGATTTGTCGTCTTTGGCCAATGTTCCCTTTGCTTTCTCGTGAAAGACTTTCTTTGTCAGGAGGCAGGCCCGTTGAACGGCGAGCTCAGCGATTCGGCGTTCGTGTTCGTAGGTCATCTTGGCGGTGGTTGAGAAAAGATATCGATATGGGAGGTGATTGAGGATGGCGGAGAGACGTGGCCGACAATTTGCAAGCGTTGATGCCAGGTTGGTTGTGGATAGTCAACAGCTTCGGTAAAGAGTCCTCGGAATATATTGTATAGAAATGACAATTCAATCAAGAACTATCTTTCCAAGAATTGATAGCCAGCCGAGACTCTGGGGAAAACCTCAAAGCAATCACTGGCGGAAATAGCGGGTCTGCCTTCCTGAAGAGGACTAGTCAGCACTAATAGGCCAATCGGCAGCTTTCATTGCCCGGACTGTCCCGCACTAGGCCGAATGAGGTAAAACACCACGACTGGAGGGGTCAATGACGGCAGGGCATTGTTGACTGTTGACAAGAACCTCGCAGTCAACAACTTCAAGGTTTGTCCTTCATACCCGAGAATTGTGTTGTCGGTCGCTTTGGACGCTCGTCAAAGCCACGGCTTCCTGCTCGAACTTTGCTGCACCCCATTTGCAGCTTTGACATTCGACTTGGTTGTGTGTCGTGACCCAAGGACTTTGCGACGTCGCCTGACAACCTTGAGGCTGTGAAGGCTTTGTGCACAAATTATCGCTTATCATTTTACACATATTGCTCGACTTTACGCGACTGATTTTCATTTCTTACGTACTGACTATTTTGAACACAACGAAAATACTAAGAAACGCCGTCCCGCCATGTTCAGATCAGATGTTAGTGATAAATGCCTCTCAAAGTGTGTACCGGGAGGGGTGATAAACTTATGCTAATTCGAGATAGAAACCATTCACAGCCGTCTCTGTGCAGATAGAGAATCTGACGAGCGAGCAGTATGAAGTCGAGGACTCGAGCGGAATTGTCGACTTGATCGAAGTCATCCAGATCCAGGCAACTGGTCCAACCGAAGCTAGTCGCGCGTTGCGGAAGAAACTGTGAGCGCGAGTTATCTATCTGATGAACGATTTCTCTAATACAACTACAGGAAATATGGCAACCTCCACCGTCAGCTACGAGCCCTCACAATCTTAGATTTCCTCATTCAGAATGCGGGCGAACGATTTCTGCGTGGATTTGCCGACGAACCGCTACTCGAACGTCTTCGTATTGCTGCCACAGATCCCGTATCCGATCCAGAAGTGAGGAAGAAATGTCAGCAGCTCTTTGGACAATGGGCAGTGAGCTACAAAGACACTCCAGGCATGGGTGGGATCACGGCACTTTACAGGCAGCTACCAAAGCGAAAACAGCCAGCACAACAGGCTCAGGCCAAAGTTCTTAGGGAAACGGCACCACCCGCACCGGAGGCGCCGATGGGTCACTCGGTCTCAATTTCAGTTGGAGAAGGCCCTTCAACCATATTGACTTCCCCCAAGTCGACCAAAAAGTCTAAACGTTCCTCGACATTCGGCTCCTCTAGTTCAAAGGGTCACAAAAAGTCGGGCTCTAAGGCGTTCAACATGGAGAAAGAGAAGCCTGAGATCCTGCAAACGATCGCATCGTCGTCAGTCGCTAGTACCAATCTGCAAAATGCGTTGAAATTGGTGAACCGAGAAACGCGCCGAGTGAGCGAGGATGAGGAAGTCATAACCCAGTTCGAGAGATGCAAAAGCCTTCGACGACAGATTTTGCGTTACATTCAACACATCGAAAGTGGTGATCTCCTCGGTAGTCTGATTCACGCCAATGAGGAGCTAGTCACAGGATTGATGGCGTTTGAAGTGCTGGACAAGAGTCTAGATTACGATAGTGATAGTGAAGACGAGGGATATCTGCGAGGAATTGACGAGAGTTTCTCTGGCATTACCATTGGACCTCCCAAACCACCTCGACCAGCACGACCCACAAGCATACCTGGATTTCCTACGGATAACAAGAAATCACCGTTCAACCTCGAGGACTTGGAAAGTGCCAGTGAATCCGAAGAAGATGATGACGAAAACAATCCTTTCGGAGATAGGAACGAAGTGTCGACTCCATATCTTGAAAAGCAGCAACCTACCTGGTACGTATGCATTCTCAGCTAGGATGTTAAAAAGTTACACTAACAGTCTTTTAGGAGGGAGGTCTAGTGACACTTTTCCCAAGATGGAACGAAGCCATTTTCATTTCCTTGTACCGCGGGTTTGAAAATACAATTCAGAGATTCTTTTGATACTGCAATCATACGCGATAGTTGTGGTTACACTGCTCTTTGACTAGTTATACCCTGATTTTCGATAAGTCACAAGAGAAGCAACCACAAAAGGGGCGTTGTTTTACTTTGTACATGCTTTATTCGCATTACCCAATCTGCAAAGCTTCAATTCGACTTGTACATACTTGACCTTCACGCTATTTTTGAAACTCAAATAAATCCCATTTTGTCAATAAATCAATCTTTCAAACGCTTTGGAGTTCTTTCCATCGTGGAAAGCTACAAGCTACATGGATTCCTATTTGAGCACATCTAACTAGAACAACAATAGATTAAGATTGAACAAAGGTTTCACCTAATCTGTTATCAAAGTTTTGGCCTTGTATTCTGCTCGTTTCTATACAAGACAGGGAAACTCTTCCCTTCGAGCGCAGCCTTGATCTGCATTGCAATAAATCGTGAGTAGAATCTTGCATGATTGATTCCACCACCTATATACCAAAGACCTGGTTCTATACAATATCATCAGCACGAAAGAAACATACATAACAAAGGATAAGGGGGAGCATACGTCCAAGAGGCTTAAACGCTCCCTTGATTTCACCCTCATCATCAACACCCCAGCAATCCCCTGCTCTGTCCGCGACTTTGTCTCCGAACATTTGACGGACTATATTGCCCAAATTACCCACAAAACCCGTTGCGAAAACTAGGACGTCTGCTTTGAGATGGCTGCCATCTGAGAATAATAGGCCGGTATCAGTATAAGACACAGGCAATGAGCCTGTTTTCATTTTTATCTAATATCATTGATCAGTTAGCAAGCTCTCACTTACCATATTCAGTGATGAGAGGGGGAGTAAAAACAAACCTGCCCATCAGCAATCTTCTTCGAAGCCCCAATATCCATATAATGTCCTCCCAGACGTTCACAAATGTGTCTCGTAATATCGTCATCCTGCTCAAGCAGAAACCCAGCCTTTTTCAAGTCAGAATATAGATTTGGTTGAGTGGTATATTGAAGGTGGTTTGCGAGTAACCCTAATTTCCGACTGAGAGCGTTGGGGTAAGCGAAACATTTGATATCGGCGGTGTTCATGTCTGTTTGGGGGTTGTATTGTGCTATATGGGTCTCTGTTAGTAAGAATTCTCGTGGGATGCTGTGTATGGCATACTGATTGCATATTTTTGGTATTCGAATTGAGATACTACGTCTATAAAAAGTTAGTGATCTCGTTATGCTCAAGTCCTTCTTTTTATATGCGTACAAGTCTTGTTGCGCTGTACGATAGTGACTGAAGCAAGCCCGTGGTTGACCATGTCCTCGGCAATATCATGACCTTGCAAGACCGGAGAATGTCAATATCAAACGAGAAGAGCACCAGCCTGAGATAGACTTCTCACCTGTATTCGCAGTACCGACTACAATGCCATGCTTCCCTTTCCACTTGGATGCGTTTTTGTAATCCTTGGAATGCATTACAGTGCCTTGAAATAGGGACTGGAGTTCACCTCAGTATGTAGCACCGGCACTTACTTTTAAAAGACATACCTTGTTTGCATACTCCGGAAAACTGGGTATCTGCGAGTTTATACCGACAGCCAAGACGACGTGTGAACTTGTGACTGTACTTATATCGGATCTATTGGAGTCTGATTGTTGTCGTCGCAGTCTCAAGGTCCAGATTTTCGTCGATTCGTTCCATGATCCGGACTTGAGGGTAGTGGAGAGCCAGATATTAGGGGTCTGAGTTTCTCATATTTATTAGTAAAGTTGCCCCTTTTTTCATTTTCAGATATGTTGCTTCAACTTACAAGTCCGTATCTTTGACTCCATTTTTTGAAAGCATCTGCCAAATCATCCTTCGACAACCACTCCGGATAATCAGGGGTAAATGTCCTTTCGAACGGTAAGTGAGAGGACTCTCGTATAGTGTGGACTAATGAAGGGTCAGCCAAAAACTTACAGAAGCGTAGAGGTGTGATATACTCTTCGATGAATCATATCGTAGTCTCCAGCTATCGCCAACCTCACTGTTACTGTCAATGCAAATGTATGAGACTCCCAATGCTTGCAAACGACCAGCAGTGCAGAGGCCGGATTGACCACCACCGACAATTACGCAGTCGTAATGTTGTTGCGG
Source organism: Talaromyces liani (assembly GCA_022814505.1). Lineage (NCBI taxonomy): Eukaryota > Fungi > Ascomycota > Eurotiomycetes > Eurotiales > Trichocomaceae > Talaromyces > Talaromyces liani. The sequence goes on from JAKLNL010000012.1 coordinate 655,576, forward strand.
AGTCTGTTGATGACTTCCTATTTCTTCCTTCGAGATACTTCTCGTTGCATTATAATGCAAATTGTTCGTAGATGACCTGACAGTATCAAGCCGATCTATATCCCCAAACTCAGGTACTTGATCCAATATAGTCCCCATAATCCAAATCTTCCATTCACTCTCACCACCACCATCAGGGACAAGACAAAAATACCCACAACAAGAAGTTTGCATCGGCAACTCCATGCTGAATGTAAATGATACCTCTATCCAAGTAACTCCCGTCTCTTTCCTGCACACAAATGCAGTTTCCGGCCTAATCTTGAAAGATGTCGTCTTTCGCGTTTGGCAGAGCAATTGCCATGTCGACAGTATGGTTTTTGCGGAGTAAATGGTGCGCAGAGTACCACTTAGGGAGAACATGTCCCTCCATATCGCGTCGTGGGTGAAGTCATTTTCGACTAAGTTGGCTAGTTTGTCGTTAAATACCTTGCTGATGGAGACTGGATCGATGTCATTGGGGATGTGTCTTGTGGGTAATGAACATGGAAGACTATCCAGGACTGTCTTCTGGTAATTCCGGGAAGAATCCATAATTCAATGACGATGAAGCTATATGAATTGCTGGCTTATTGTGACTTCAGTCAATTTCAGCTCAGGACGATATTCTGCATGAGAACCCTAGTTGAGATTCCTAGAATGTATGTTCGGCCGAAGAAATATGATCCTGGCCTACTCGAAAATCTCTATATACGAACAAAAATACATGGTCATAGCTTATTGTTACACCATGAATCAGATCGGAAAATAGATGTACTATTCGGGGTGGCCTCTCATTAGAAAGTCCGAGTGCCCAAGTGATTTATGGAGGAAAGCCCGGCCACAAATGATCTCCATTGGGTAACTGAATACATTGTAAAGTGGCCAATAGCATTTTTTCTGCTTCTAATGGTTGTCGCTGCCTATGTAGGTACATTAAGCATATGTCAAATCCATGTCTGCACGAGGTATACGTCATATCACAACCTTGAGTACGTCTTGTTACTTAGTACTTACATAAGTAAATTGCAGCATCAATTGATAACTCAAGTGCAGAAAATAATCCTCAGTTGTTGCTATGTATCTGCATATCAACAAGGGATAACTACAATCAATTGATATAGCTCTGGTTAGGGTTTATGTCGAGCATCACGAGATTTTTGGCGCAGCGGCATAGAGAGGAATGTGCATTGAACAAAGACATCAATATAAATAACCCTCAGAAGTTGAAACTTGATTAATGGATCGCCTACCAAAACAAGATATGTATGTACCTAGGTATACACCGAATCTTCAACTTTGCACCTCAGTATGGCACACTTACCCACGTTACAGGAGGCCAGGCGCATTTCCAAACAAGTCACTTAAAAGCCATTCATGATAGCGAATGAGACGCCTAGAGGGAGAAAGAAGCAAGTTGTGACTGACTTAGAGGTGGCTTAGAGGGCTTATGGTTAATAGTTATGCCAGCACAGACGGTGCCCAATGTGACTTTAGAGATGACTAATGGGGACGTTATATCTGACTCAGCCAGGTCCACCATTTTGCGCCAGGAATAGAATATCTTCCAACGAATCACTCATCGAAAATCTTGAGTGCACACTTGAGGCATTGGCCGCCACCGGAACTTCTGGATATGCTCTCAGAAAATGAGATGATTGCACGGACGCCGACGAGGGAGTCGAGTGTTCACCAAAATCGAAGTCCTCTTGTGCTGGAACTGGCCATGGCCAATGATCAGGACCATGGAGAGTCGGGGATGATATCGATTCAAATTCCTGACGTTGTCCTGTTCCGTTCTGAGGTCTCCGCTGAGAAGCAACCTCCTGTTCGTAAAAGGCTTGAACAACTAATCTGTGAACATCTACAGCAAGCCTTTCCCCATCCTCGCTCATATGACCATGGACTGCGTATTGGGTCGGATTACTGTTGGGCACCATGGTACTAGATCTTTCGCTCAACAATCCTTCTGGTCGTGTGTGCAGCGGTTGGTTTTGAATGCGGTCATGCTCCAGCTGAAGCAATAGACGCAGGATTCTCACTCCCCTTTTTGCAATCATACTTATCTCGCTCTGGCCGAGGATCGAAATTGTGTTGTGGACAAGACTGCAATGTTGTCGATATTCAGATTCAGAGGGGGATCGAAATCGGAGGTCTAAGCAAAGTATAATCTAGTCATGTAGTTCAGACAATGCAAACCCAGTATAATAAAATCAAAAGAGCAGGGGATGGAACGTACACCGGCCGCCACGCTGAATGCATGATAAATCCACAATTCTGGACCGTCGTCCATCGCAGCTTGCTTCTGAGCGCGGATAATTGTCTTCGAAGCGGCGATGCAGGTCTTGCGCGTGACGCTAAAGGCAGGATTTGTAAAGCTCTGCCACAGAAACTTGCGGTGTACCATAATGATTTTGTGAGCGGAACTGATGGTGAGGCAATGTCGAGCCCAGGGTACGTATTGTGGCCAGCCGGGTTCCAAGGCTGCGCTCTTCAGGCATGGGGGAACATGCTTGCTGGCTAGGTTGCGCATTCGTGTGTCATATCGAAGAACATGTTCATATTTTGTATAGACTGTATTTGATCGGCTTAGGTCGTCGTGCATCTGCGGCATGAGAAGGGCAACATCATACAGGAAGCGATGATAGCTCGTTATCGTAGGAACATCATCAGGCAAGGGGATCATATCCTCGTCCATACAATTACGAGGCTTATCTGTATTGAAATCGAGTTGGCGGATTAAGCAGCTTTCTGAGAAGGGAATTGAGAACCAATCCTGAATACAAAGTTCTGACCAGACTCTCCGTCCAATCTCCCTCCTTACTGTGTTCGTTGGGTGATCCTCGCTTGGGCTTCCAAGTCGGTGGAAGCCCAGGCTTTGGGAGATTCTCACGGCTGTTGCCAGCATTACCGAATGACTGTTGGAATGGCCCAATATATGAGCACTCATGGTCATTGTCGTAATGCACTGCAGCGCATATATGGTGTGATTTGCTGTGTAATTCGCTCGGTTCAAGCAGATTAGGGCGGCTTTGAACCATCGCTGAGCCATCAATGCGCGCTCTTGATCCTGGAACCCCCACGAGCTTGCAATGAGTGCAGGAGCGCTGGTCATGCTAGCCGTAAGCACAGCAAATAACAGTGCCGCCCATTGTAGATCTACGTCTGGGTGATCTATGTGCCCTTCATGGTTTGCCATGAACATATCCAATTCCTTTTGAAATACTAGTGCATGGAAAGATGCATGATACCACAGAAGACATTCGCAATGATACTTGACCATGGCCACCGTGCTCTGCTTCGGTGGAAGTAACATTTGCAGGAGCGACAGCGAAGATTCATCGGACAATTGAAGCTGTGGCGCTACCGGGTCTCCAGTTGGATCTTGATCTAATGCAACATCTCCTAAAACGCGAGTTGGTCTGCTCTTTGTACCAGGGTCAGTAAGATCTGTCTCATAGGTAGAAACTTTCCTTCGGCCCCAGGCAAGAAACTCCAGGATTGTTGCAGCGTCTTCAGCTCCTGCTGACTCGGAATTCGATGGAGCGTGAGAAGCAGGGACGCTTTGAGACTGGCGATCAACTTCTGGGGACGCCGGCGTTGCAGCTGCTGGCCCCTCTGGACTGTCTGCCGCAACGGAGATTGCACGGTCTTGAAAGCCATAAGTTGACGAAGGAGGATTTCTGGCCGCATTAAGTGTTTCTTGCAGCTCGCGGAGACAGGTGGTCAAGTTTTCTGCGAGCACGGCAGGGTCTGCCGCATCGTTACGGGCCATTGTAGGCGATCTCAGCGCTGCTCGTCGCTGAGCATTGCTTTGTCGCTCATTGCGAGAGCAAGCAGTTCCACTACCGGGGCATTAGAGATTCTTACAAGCTATGTGACCATCTGAACCAAATGGCATGTTTCTTACCGGCGGGTGCAATTTCGGCAAGGAAGTACCTTGTCGCATTTGATCTTGCGTCTGGTGCACTCGGCACAGGCTAGTCTTTTTCGTTGCGCAGACGGATTCATTGCGCTCGACAATTTGAATAGATAGACGGCCTCAGACGGGAGTTGGCCGGATATCGTCACGAGCAAATGCAATTACATGTTGAGGATACCCGTAGGTATATTGATATCCGCGCTATCTCCTCGGCCGAGCGTGCGGCCGACACCGGGCAGATAGCAAAGATACTTAGATAAGACCAATATCTAAGTCTTATCACGCTAGCACGTCTTGACTCTTGACTTATCGAGGCTCGAGACCGACCGTGAGGGGATTAGAATGTTGAAAGATGCGCAGACCGATACGTAAGCCTTGTGATACCTAAGGATGGCGCGCCATTGGGCCACGAGCACACCACATCATCGTTTATCTGTGCTGTCGAATGAGAAGCTCGGCTGGCGCTCATATAGAAGCTGTTGAGAACAGTATTCCGGCTAGGTGATAAGCAGGCCTCTGTTCATTTATTAGCTTCTTATGACCTCGATGGTCCCTCTAGATTTTAGTTCACCTTCCGAGGAGACTACATAGAACTGTCATAAGGACTTGAACAAGAAGCTTGATCGTCAACTTCCCGCTGTTATTGGGAATAATACGCATGCAAGTGATCTAGATTCGTGGAACATTGAAAATAGTTTACGATGCGTGTGACCCAGTTGAGAAGAAAATTGGTGCTGCCCAAGCAGCCCAGCAGTATTGCTCCAGATCACGTTTGGAGCAACGCAGGTTAGTGGCAACTATTTCCCTCCCGGGCTCACATAAAACCGCTCTGAAGAATGTCTGATTCCTCTTCATTATCGCCAATGTAGATCAAGACCCTGTTCCGCCGGAGAAATGGACATGGACGGGCTGGACTTTTACCCAGTACTGGCTTTCAGATTTGGTCACTGTCTCGACTTGGTCCGCCGCAAGTTCGGCGTTTTCCTCGGGTCTTACAGCTACCGACACTGTGCTACTGACTCTCGTCGCCGCCCTATGTAATGCCATTCCAACCGGTAAGCTTTCTTTGCTCTACGCAACGATATGTATCTTCCATGTTTCTAAAGTTGACCATCACAATATAGTACTCAATGGGGCAGTGGGTGCGGATCTGCACATTCCATTTCCAGTAGCCATTCGTGCAAGCTATGGGACATATTTTGGTTACTTCTGCGTTGCTTCGAGGGCCATTCTGGCGCTCTTCTGGTTTGGGATCCAGAGCGCGTACGGCGGGCAATGTGTGACTCCTGTAAGTGACGACTTTTTGAAACGTATGCACCTTCCTAATTGTTGGGATTTGTTTTAGATAATAAGTGCCATTTGGCCAAGTTATCGAAATCTTCCAAATCATCTGCCTGCATCAGCAGATATTACTACACAGGGCATGATATCTTATTTGGTCTACCATATACTCCAGGCCCCTTTTCTATTTATCCCGACACATCGATTACAGTATATGTTCATCTTCAAGTCAACGCTCGTTCCGCCTATGGCATTAGCCATGGTTATATGGATTAGTGTCAAGGCTGGAGGAGGCAATGATTTGTTCCATGCCCCTCCAACAGTACATGGCTCCGAACGTGCTTGGTTGTGGCTGATGAATATGACATCGATTACTGGTACGTACCTCGAACATAACCTGCACCTCATTCAGTATCTAGGGGTCTTCGTCAAAATAGTTGCTGACAGTAAATAAACAGGCGGATTCTCGACCTTAGCTGTCAATATATCTGATTTTTCTCGGTTTAGCAAGAAACCAGGTAGTCCTGTGTGGCAGTTACCAATGATTCCTCTATTCAAAGTAATCACTGGCCTCTTTGGCATCATTGCTGCAAGTGCCTCACAAAGAGTCTATGGAACTGTGCTTTGGAGTCCACTTCAAATCATCGATCAGTGGCAAGGCTCACCTGGCAGTCGAGCAGCGGCTTTCTTCTGTGCATCATTGTGGCTACTTGCTCAAATCTGCAATAATATTTCTGCTAATTCTGTGTCATTTGCCAATGGTATGTTACCTCTGATATCCGGATGTAGGATGAGAAAGTGATTTTTATTTTTTTTCTCCCCTTTAGATCTCACAACGATGTTCCCTAAGTGGATCAACATCAGACGCGGCATGGTTGTGTGCATGCTGCTGGGCGGATGGGCACTTTGTCCGTGGATCATCATCAAAGATGGCAAGACATTCCTCAGTTTTATGGGCGCATATTCTATCTTCATGGCGCCCATTGCAGGAATACTTTTCTGCGATTATTGGTTGATCAAGCGACGGAAGTACGACGTTCCAGCCTTATATGATCCGCGTGGGATTTACTATTATTGCGTAAGTTTTCCTTTCAATGCTCCACCAAAGTGTCAATGGTACTTACTTATCGAATTAAATACAGTTTGGAACAAATTGGCGTGCTCTAGCATGTACGTTGGTGGTCATTGTTCCCCTTCTACCAGGTCTCGCCCACGCCGTGACGCCTCATAACGTTTATATCAATACCGGACTTCAGCACTTGTACTCTATAAACTACCTATATGGATTTAGTCTCTCGGTGACGTTTTATTTTGCTTTGAACTACTTTTGGCCACATCGACGTACTCTCATTCCGGCTGTTGTTCCAGGTGTCTTTGCTGCTCATCTAACTGCTGTGGATTTGGACATCGAGACGACATCGACTATAATGGAGGGAAAGATGGTCAGGAATCTGGAAAAGTTCGATTAACGGTTCGATAAGGAAAGCTGTTTTGGACTTAGAGACTGTTTCTGGAAAGATAAATGAAAGTGAATGAGCGCTATGATTCAATGTTATTCTAAGCGGTTGGTTAATTGTTCAATTCTTTAACGATCTGAATTCGGTGACTGATAATGACTCGGCTGTTGTATACCTTCTAAACATATGTTTTTGCATGCATGTATGCCATAGGATCATTTGAAGGGGATGTAAAACTATTAGGTATCGATCTAATGCAAAAAGATACAAAATTTCAATAGACAACCTCGAAATTCTGGCCGAGGGTAGGTATCTGCGTCTGGAAGAACCCACGGTAGCTTTAGCTATTATGAGCAGTCACTCTTGTCGCTATTGGCAATTGGTAGCATAGTATTTATAATATCTATTTCCTAATATAATATTGACTAAGTGGGCGCTTTCTCCACCATATTGTCACGAAGCATGCAGCAGTTGGTTTTCTATCCAGACGGATGGTCAGAAGCAGCAATGTTGCACTGATGCATGACGCGAGGGCCATACGACTCGGGGAATTCCGTCTAAACCATATTATTAATACCTCTTGGTACAAAGAGTATGAAACGAGGGAGGAAAGATAACGTACAATGCTATGCCAAAGGGCCCTATTGTACCAAAGAATAACATCTTGCTCCTTGTGTGGATGAGCGTAGATATTTTCCGGAGACAGGACAGGGGACATGATTCTAGACAATAAGTAATCGGTTTCGAATCACCTCGGATTTGTGAATGAGAGGCAAACATACCTGTGCATAAACGCCCTAACTTCTTTCAAATCACTTACTATCCTCTCCTTCCCATGAGGTGTATCTTTCAGATATAGCTTAAAAGCGCCTTGTCCATGAACCTGCAATGATTTCTCGCCCGTCACCGGATTCGTCCAAACCATAGGGTAAATACAAATCTTATCCTTTGTCCACGGCGACAACTTATCTAATGGCTTCTCAAGCCCCTCGGTCTCAAGGATATGACCTAATCGCGCACTGTGTGCTGTCGACATCCATTGAAACGCATGCGGTGCATACTCTATACGACTATGCATGACTGTATTACGCAACTCAGGATCAAGAAGCTCCAATGCCCGCGATCCAGCAACCATGGCCGTAGCCCCCGGTGCAATCTTCTTTGTCCGGCCAGTGCCATCGCCCCAGTGCACCGTGACATCAGGGCCTTTGGGTGTTCGTACGGCAAGTAGACAACCTACGCGTGGTGGAGGAATGTCATACAAAGAGCCGTCCCAATGCCATTGATAGAAACGACTGGCTCCCTGATCCCGTTCTTCTTGAGGGATGTGGGGCGGAAGATGAAAATCAACGTGATCAATTCCTTTTACTTTGAAACCCAGCGGAAAGTCAAAGTGGTTAGGTGGAAGTTCTCCGCGTCCGAGAATGTGGACTTGAGGTTGGGCGTTGATGGCCGGACGATTAGGAAGACCGTAGATGGTGACCCCATTCCCCCGGAATAGTACCGGGTCAGCGCCGTGGGCGAAACCACCAGTTGTTTCATCTGGATCGAAGCTGTATTTGTCCAAAAACTTCAGTACGATTCAAGAGTAGGTAAAATGAACACATACCATGCAGTCAGTCGGTATTGTTGCTGAGGCGTAAGCATCTCTGGCTGCTCCTTGAAGACAAGAAGCTTATGCCGGTGAAGAGCATCCGATATCAATTCAAAGTCGGCAGAGGTGAAGTGATTTAGATCGATTCCATAAATCTCGGCTCCAAAATCGACTTTACTTTCAGCTGCATGTTGAATAGGCACAACTCTTCCATTGCTGCTACTCGCTTTGGGGGGTATGTATCCTTCTTTGACAGTAAGGGTTTTAGGTTGCTCGGCCTCAGTGGCCGTGGATGAGAGTGCGAAAACCATTATTGAGTATCAATTGATAGGAGCAGCCTTTCCTTAAGGTTTTTTCTTTTATTGGCGTGAACTGAATAACAAAAAGATAGCGAATATGATACCTAGGTATTATAAGTCCTCATGAAGTGTCTACGCTTTTTTCTCTAATTGAAGTAAAGTACGGCCGAGGTAAATCTCTATAGACGTTATTCACCAACTTACCGCAGATTAGATTTGCCGTGTATCTAAGTGCATTTGATAGGGGAATAGAGAAATACCTCGAAGTTTTGATTTCTCCAACGGACAACTCGGCCGAGGCGGGTTCCGAGAGTATATCGCCAAACACCCGAGGACTATAACTTCACAAAAAAAAAAAAAAAAGAAAGAAAGAAAATATCTGTTAGCCTCTCTCAAAAGGGCGTAAATTTCAAGAGAGAACCAAGATAAACGTACGCCAATGTCCTCACCAATGTCTTCCTACTATCCTGTTTCCCCTGAAACCAATATCCACATAACCCAAAGCGGAAATCCAGCAGGACCCTTGGTACTCCTCCTTCATGGCCTAGGTGGCTCAACAGCAACATTCGAGACCCTCTTACCTTACCTCAACATAGAGACAAATCGACTTGTATCTGTCGACTTCGAGGGATTTGGAAAGACTGGTCTATCGTCATCGGGCATCAAACTTTCCATACCGCGCTATGTCGACCAGCTGGGATCTCTCGTGGCATTTTTGCAAAAGCCTGTGGAAGGAGAAGAAGATGCCACCACAGCAGCTGCACAGAAACTTATCGTCATCGGACACAGTCTAGGCTCGATTATCGCCATGCATTACGCTACCAAACACCCAGAAAAGATTCGCGGTCTCGCGCTGCTCGGTCCGGGGCGATCAATTTCCCACATACCAGCAGCCAGAGAGCGTATGTTGGGTTTAGCATCAAAGGCCCGCATAGAAGGCATATCTGCTGTGGCAGATGTTGCTGCCATGTCCAACTTTCCTTCTCAGTCCGAGATTGCAGTTCCAGATGAATTACGTGATATCGTTCGACGTGCGGTAGCCACTTGCGATGCCGAGGCATATGCAAAGGCGTGCGAAGCTGTTGCTGGTTTGGATCATCTTGATCCGGACTACAGCCGTATCAGTGCGCCTACCTTGTTGTTGGCAGGGAGTGGTGACGTGATATCGCCTCCGGAGAGGTCGGTGGAATTGAAGGGGCTAATCGGGGATAATTCTTGGGTGACGATACTTCAAGGCGTGGGGCATCAAATGATTTTGCAAGATTTGGATGGATCTGGAAAGGCAATTAAAAGTCTGCTAGAGGCGGCTCATGTGTAGGCAATTTGTGAATAGCTGTGCAAGCTTTCTACTGCAAATCGAATGACATCTATCATATATCTATGAGACGTTGAATCAATACTGAAGGGGAAAAGAGATTTTAAAAGTTGAAGAGAATCCTACCTAGGTACGTGTTGTATGTTTTGAACCTTGGAAGTATATAGCATAAACAGACGCCAGATTTGTACCTTTCTCAACTCTATTGCGGCAGAAACAGATAGCAGACATGTATGCTTTCTTAAATTGCATTCTATAATCTATACAGAGCTTAGCTAAAGCGCATCAATCATCTACTAGACACTTCTTTGTGTAGATTATGTTGTATGGCTGTGACAACTCGTCCCATCCTCCGTACGCGAACACCCTGCAGGACAAGGATAGCTCGAATTGTACTGCCACAGAAAGTAAGGATCCGTCTCATTTGTGAGCAAATTGCCCATCAATCGAGACTGATGCGGTAGATCAAAAGAAGCCTGAAAGACATCAATTGAGTTAATACGAATCTGACCCCAGCCTTGCTCGATCAGTGTGTCGATGGATGTTGCATATACGTATTCGCGGAACCCGGCCCATCGGATTGCGGAGGCACACTGCCCGTTAATTAGCACCTTCACACCATGGTCGAAGAAAAAAGCATATGAGATAGAATTCTTGCCATTGGACAGCTTTCTGCATTTGTGTACAGTGTCAAGTCGGCGAATGCCGCTTGAGCGTCGGTCGAATCCAATCGATATTTTCCGTAAGGATCGGTCAGAACGGCCGTGCAGTTCTTGATAGCGGCCATTTCCCCTATCAAATTCCATCAATATGCCAACAACCCCTATGATTCCAATACAAACTCACCATGTAGAGAAGGGTTTCCGGTCAGGCTATTCTCATTAACGCCCATACAGACCAGCTCCCCTAAACCGTCACTGTTCGTATGGTTCACAATGACTGTTCCGAATGCAGCAAACGGGCATGGTGAACCGCTGAGTTCTCCTAAAGCTTCATTGGCACGACGCATCCAATGTGCCCGAGTAGCGAAAGGGATGTTGTTGATGCTGAGCGTTGGGTCGGCGATCCTTGCAGCCGCTGTAACTGTAGCCGAAAGAGCAATGAGAAGAGTAGCGGAGCGCATTGTTCACGACAGTAGGCAATTTATGGATACGTTTTAAAATTGTAAGTAAAATAGCAACTTCCAAGCTCTTGAAAATCTGATTGAGCGAGATCTTGTTATTGATTATAACAGTCTAATGTATCATTGCAATCACAACGAACTGGCAGCTCGGCCGTGACCGGCCGAGCACGGCCGAGATGATAACAAATGTGCTACACACCTACAAAATGCTCTCGAAATGTAATTAATAAGATATAAGAGGTCTACTGTGTGTTGGGCAAGGCGTAGACTCGGATGTAATATCCACGCGGCCTGTATCTCATAATGAGCGAAGCAACTCTCTTTTCTGTGACCGCTATAGAGCGGAAGCCCGACGAAAAATACAATGTAAGTGTTCATACCATTCTATAGATTCACGGTAGTTAACTTCAAGAGTCAGTTCGGAGCATACGTTACTGGAGTAGACTTGAATGATATTTCCGGTAAGGTGCGCTACTTTGAAATACAAGAACGAAATCTAATCCCATATACTAGATGACGATATTGACCGCCTCAAGGCCGCTGTGTGGCGTCACAAAGTCGTCATTGTGAAAAGTCAGGCAAATTTGGATCCCAAAAAACAATGGGAGCTCGTTACCAAATTCGATCCCAAAGCTACGGACGGCCACAGTCATGGTAGCATTGAAAAGTTTCGGGCAAAGGGTGGTCTCCTGGCAGTACGTTCCCAATGCTGACACTTCAGATTGATTTGGGTCTCTGACACTAGCACTACTAGCAAGGAAGAGAAGTTGTCGGCATCCCAGGCGCGGAAAACGTTCGCCTAATCGGCAAGGGCTTCCAAGGGGAAGACCATTTCGGAATCAAGAACCACACCGTGGAACGTGGCCTCAGCAATGACTTTCATGCCGTTCCCCCGTCTCCAAGTGATTTCGAGAAGGGGATCACTCGTTTCCAACGGTGGCACATAGATGCTCCGTTGTATGGTAAAGATCCTGCTTGGTTTACATCCTTGCGATGCATTAGACTGCCTCGCGGAGACGATCTCACTATTGAATGGGCCGATGGGTCTGGTATGAGCATGAAATGTCCGCCCGGACGGACAGCGTTTTTCAGCACATCGCAGCTATATAGTATGCTCACGCAAGAGGAGAAGCGATTGGTGGATCATAGCTGGGTTGAGTATGCTCCTTATCCGTATAAATGGATTGAACGTTGCAAAGGCAACAGCAACGGTTTAGGCCTCGCACCAGGAGGTACGCGTTTGGAGATTGAGGAACTCGGAGAATTTGATCCTTCGGCTGTGAAAAAGGTACAGTCCGATTACTGTCTGCCCTTACGGTTAGGGTCATTGTACTAACTGACGTAGTATCCGTTGGTGTGGGTTAATCCATTGACAGGAGAGAAAGCCTTCCAAGTTCATGGTATCTGCGCGCGACGACTCTATCTGCGCAGCTCCAAGGATGAAGTGCCTCGTGTAATGGATGACGTGGAGGAGATAAGTAATTTCATACTGGGGATACAGAACCGGATACTGAAGCCCGAGTACGTCTTGCTAGCCCCAGCGGAGGAGGGTGACATGGTGATTTGGGACAATTACGGTGTATTCCACTCAGCAGTTGACTACCCATTAAGCATGGGTCCACGGACTATGCATCAAGCAAATATTGCAGGCAGCGTCGGTCCAAAGGGGCCAGTTCCCATTGGAGTGGCGGCATAGTGCAGTTCATTCGTTCTGGCAGGCCGAATACCGACCGTTTCTGTGACACTGAAAAGAAAGAGCTGATAGTGATGAGTTGTCAAGCTACAAGGGAAGGTGGTTGGGAACGACCAAATTGATATCGAGGGTGCACCTATTTATTTGTCGTGCAGCTTATATTTACATGAATTAAGTGTTCTAATGACTGAAACAAGCTACGGATCAAGATGTAGGGGTGTAGAATATAATCTAGAATGTTAACAGCTGGGCTTAGGGCTTAGGGCTTAGGGCAAGGTCGACGATGATAATAAAGATCGCGGCTCTGATTGGCTGAAACTTCGGATTACGTCAGCACAGACAGTATCCTCACGTGACTCTAATGATGACTAATGGAACCGTATCTCCGACCCCTGACTCAGTCCAACTCCGTCTATGTCAACTCGCCGACCTCAAATAATCTTGGACAACCTTCCCCCAGTTGACAGCATTCTTGTACACGTACATCATGGGCGAGCTTCCATTTCGGAGCCCATCGACGGCTTCTGCGAGCTGACTTCCTAGACCTTCGGCGTTGATGGAATCGAGCGGATACATGTACGTCTTGATCGTGAAGACAATAGCTCCAGATTTTGGTAGTCGATGTAAGGTTTGTCTTTCGCAAAGAATACATGCCTTGAATAAAACGTTATAATGGGAAGAATCATTTCAATGACTGTTCTGTTGCATTCCTTACAAGGGTAAAAATTCCCCAAAGTGAGTTCCTCCTCGTGTCCTCCATAATTGTGGAGGTAAGACCTCTTCATCGGTAGGAATTATGGACCACTGTTCTATCCTCAGTACCACAGCAGCAAACCTTGAGCATGGCTTCAAGCCGAAGTTGAAGACTTACATTGAGTCGGGTGACAAATTTGCGCGGCTTGAGTCGTCTTAGGAAATGGTCCATACTCAGTTGCAGCTTTTTCTTGTAATCTGGACAGGTTGATGGATTTCAGCGAGGGGTTTGCCTCTATTTCTAGTCCAAGAAAACCCCACTGGAAAGCAGGCAATATACGCCTCAAGCACCAGCTGTTCTTCGGGACCGGAGGGCAATTCAAAGAGAAAATCTTCATCGACTTGACGGCCAATGATGCGTAAGGCACCCTACGGTGACTGCGAGTATGGATCAATTGGCACAATATCATCGGATACTTTGTTATGCAGAAAAGTTTCAATTTTCCCTGATGACCCCCTGACGATGAAGCTCGAAAATGTCACCGTATCTCTGTGGGAGATATTGACCAACCGGCCAAGAGTACAATTCCTGCACTGCTTCAATTCCTGGTGCGTTAACAGCGAGCACCTTATCTTCGTGGTGAGCGATCAGAAACTTGCGAAGTTGAATTCTATCAAGATACATTCGATCGATTTGGATCAGCTCTGAAACTTCGGCCTGCTGCACCGTCGTGTCAGCCGTCTTCGCCAGTACGAAAACTAATCTCTTTTCATCGTAAGATCGTGGAGTCTTACCCATGGTCAAATGATACTGAGATTTGAATGGCCGATATGCCAGTGGCTCTGTTTCATCCCAGCGAAAGCCGTGGAGAGGTACGATGTCGACGGCCGAAGGTAGATTGTCATTCTTCAACGTTTGGCTTTCTTGCACCAATTTTTGACGGTAGTACCGTACGAAGACAGCACAACTCGCCAAAACCAGGATAACTATGGCATTCTTCTGTAACCAGGCTATTGCTGGACGGTCGAGGACACCATCATTATCGCGATTAAATGAAGCTAACTTGTCAAAGAACGAAATAGCCATTGTGCTAGTCAGAACGCTCAATTAGATCTTGCTTCTTCTCTCACTTTGCACTATCAAAGACTTGATAAATCAAGACTTTCCTTTCGACACATTTTGCTGGCGAGTGTTCATACAGACTTTCTTGATTCGGTACAGAACAAGAACAGCGACGAACGAGATGCGATTGGCTGCGCTCCTTACTCCGCCGTACATACTTGCCCAATTCAGATTCAAGTCTCCATTTGTGATATCCTTCATTGCGATGGGTAATACACGGAAAGCTTTGTATCAGCTACGTACATGCGATGATGGAGAGGCAGGCTGGTATCTACGCTATACCAACAGCAGATGTAATCATGATCATCTGTCTGTCTGACCTCATCAAAATCATTGAGTCTGAATTGATCAATTTAGACCAGTATCATCAACCATGGAGGACCTCAAGACACTCCTGTTGACGACATGAATGCCACCTATACCGGGCATGTTGAGGAGCCGCAGCGCAGTTTTGGCGTGCTCAGCGTCTCTGGCATTGGATATTTAATCTGCTCTGCGCCAACCGCCATGATCTTATCGTTTGGTCCCAGTTGGCAGTGATGGTCAGTTCGTCTTTATATGGTGTCAAATCTTGATATACCTTGTCGTGTTCTGTGTTGCTGTCAGTCTGGCAGAGCTTACGTCCGCCTTTCCAAACGCCGGGGACCAGTACTACTGGGCCGCGAGACTGACTCCTAAGTCCTGACACCGCAGCGCTTTCTATGTTATTGGCAAGATTAGCTGGGCATCGACCATTTGTGGTTGCGCCTCTGTCTCAATGTATACCCTGAGGGGACCCCGATGCGCAAACTCATCCCTGGAACCTTTTCACCACATACTAAATCATCACCCTTGCGATGTTTGTCGTGAATTGCTCGTGACAACGGCTTACCGATACCCAAATACATTGCTAGGATGCACCAGTCCCGTTCAACGTCCCCTTCTGGCCCATGTCTATTCGTCCCTTTTCGTCGCTCTACTAGGATGCTTATATCTCGGATCTGACGTGGCATTCAACTCCTTCATCAGCGGTACCATACTTTCTCCAGTATGTCTCTTCCTCTTTCTGCATCCTCTGTCTAATCAAGCGCGGCCGTCCATTCTGGATGGGTAACTTCGGACTTTACATTGTCACTGTTGTATTGGTGTTCTTCTGCTTTCCTCCGTATTACCCCGTGATGCTCACTACTATGAACTATATTTCGGCTGTGGTGGTGGGATTTACAGTACTCGTCGTATTCTGCTTTGGGTAGAGGAATCTTGCTCATTTGGCTCAAGAACAGTGCATTCCCACACTAATTGTTGAGGGCTATCAAAGGCTACATAATCAAGTTTGCCAGACACGGAACCCATGTACAATAAGGTCAGTCTATATCTGGGTCCTTTATATATAGGCAACAATGTTGGAGAGTAATCAATTGATCCTTGGACGTTCACATAGATGTATCAAGATGAACAGTTATATTAAAATTTCTTACTGTCAACCTTTAGAGCTTAAGACCTGTGTAGAAGTGGTTTGAAATTAGGGCTTACCACTTCACAGACTGCGGCCTGAGGCAGAAATATCCATATTGAAAGCCAAGGCGGCCCTC
Source organism: Talaromyces liani (assembly GCA_022814505.1). Classification (NCBI taxonomy): domain Eukaryota; kingdom Fungi; phylum Ascomycota; class Eurotiomycetes; order Eurotiales; family Trichocomaceae; genus Talaromyces; species Talaromyces liani. The sequence continues at coordinate 671,665 of JAKLNL010000012.1, forward strand.
GTCATTAACAAACCGAACAAGAACTCTTCACTCTTGAGACTCGAGGTTATCCGCTATAATTCTATCTTTTTGGCTTTGGCTACTTGAGAGCGCTCAATCAAACGATCCTCGAACGCTTTGCTTCCCCTCTCCCGCACCTTTCAAAGAGGTTGTGCGATCGCGTTGTTGAAATCGCGACTCTCATTTAGATTCCCCCGCATACCGCTTCGTGACGGTAATTAACACGCTTGCCTCTCTGTCCGGAAGCTCATTCTTACTCATTATCATTTGATTCCTAGTATATATATAACGTACGGTACTTCTCCTGGACTGCGCGCAATCTACACCTGCATATCAACTTGCTTTTTTTTAGACCCAGCTTCGCGATCTTGACGGATCGGATTCGACGTTTTACAAAATGGCCGATCAAGCTATTGCCGTCGATGAATTCGCGCAGACCCGTGGCGCCGACGATTTGTTCGATGACGAGATTATACCCATCACAGGCGATCAGGAAATTCAACATGTTACCGAGACGAGTGCCGAACCTGAGCAGCAGCATCAACAGCAGCAGCAGCAGCCGACGGAAACCGCGACGCAAGAATCTGCTCCTACATCGCGACGACAGCGCGGACATGGTCGAGGTGCACATGATGGTGGAAGGGGTAGGGGTCGCGGAAGGGGGCGTGGTGGTAGAGGCAGCGCAAATACGGGGCCGAAAGGGGAAGCTGTAGTAGTCAAGGAGGGTACGACGGAGGGAGTAGAAGCACCAAAGGATGTTGACACTACCGAGAAGAAGGAAGATACAGCTACGGAGGAAAAGAAGGAAGAAGAAGCCGAGGGCAAAGCAGCAAAGACGGAGAATGCGCGCGTGCAGGCTGTTCGGGGTGATCGCAGCGGTACCGGTGGAATCAAGAAGGTTCGCCCCCAGGAACTTATCAAGCCATTTAAGAAGAATCGAAGCTAACTGTACCAGCCCAAACTCACCGAAGAAGAACTAGCAGAACGCATGGCCGCCGCAAAACGCAACGCCGCGAAAAAGGCAGCCGCGCATGCCCGCGCCGAGGCCGACGAAGCCTCCTTCCACCAAAGAGAAGCCATCGCCGCGGAGAAGCGACGACAGGAATTAGCGAACAGAAAAGTAATGGACAATGAGCGCGAGCGGAATCGAATGCGCAAACTTGGCGCGCAGACGGGGAGGGAATGGGATGCGGAGAAGAAAGAGGAGGATTATAATGGACGTCGAGACCGGGGCAGTCAGTTTCGGCGCGGGATGCATGGTGCTGTTTCTGGGTATGTGCGGCGGGATCAGCAGGCTGATAGCCCAGAAACGTTTGATGAGATTCCTGAATCTCGTGGCCGGGGAGGAGGTCGGGGTAGAGGTGGTCGTGGACGAGGACGCGGTGGGCGAGGAGGTAGAGGCGATTTTGCGAATACCCAAGATCGTCCTGCACCACAGACTGCGCCGGGAATCAGCAATGAGACGGAGTTCCCATCTCTGCCCGGTAAACCAGCAACCAAAGAAGCTGCACCAGCAGAGAATACTCCTACAGCCGACAAGCTCTCGATACCAGCAGTGGAGAAAATTGCCTCCCCTGGCTCACCTTTATCGCCCGCAGAAGGAACCTGGGCAGAGCAAGTTGATGCCAGTGAGGCGCTATGATTCGATACCCTTAGTTTGATTTGAAAGTTGTGTATTAATAAACATATAACGTATATATTATATGATTGGCAGCACGCATACAAACACATCTTGCTTGAAGTATACATGAGTACCACAGGATCATCGGTTGATGATTAGTGCCTTATCTTGCTGTGTTGAGCAATATGTTTAGTAACCCTAACCCTACTAGCTGTATGACGACATCTGATCAATGATACTTTGATGTTTCCAAGGTCAAGAGGCAAATTCAGTAGTCTAATACATGTTTAGGCGAGCCACAATATGTTCCTGTCATCAATTCAGTCACTTCTTAGGGCGTTATAGAGAGATAATCAGAGATGCTGGTTGGCCAGGGGATGTGCTCTGTGGTCACTGTGATATCATCGTTGATCAGCATACAATTCCAACATCAACTTCTATATATTCGACTTCATTTCTCTCTCTACACCCATTGAACCTTGATAATTGCTCACTGTACACTCATTCAACCTATCTTTCATTTTGACTCGCTACACACTCGACCTAGGTACAAATCAAAATGGGCGCCCACGAAGACCGCAACACAAAAACCTCCGTCCAAGGCGGCGCCAGCGCCGTCCCAACACCCGCCAACAACGTCAACACGGGCTCTGAAAGAGGCACCCAAGACCCCAAAAAATCCGGCGGTCCTGGCAGCGACAGTGGGAGCAGTTACCAAGGCCCCGGACACGCCGCAATCCCTAACCCGGCAGCCTCCATTGGCGGTTTTTTGGGTCTATCAGATCAAAAGGGTGCTGCGGCGGCACATACAAAACAACGAGTTGTTGAGTCTGGTGGGTTTGTGGATGAGGACTTAAAAAAGAGTGGAGTGGAGGAGACGTGTGAGACGGAGGATCATAGTTTTATGCAGAGGAAACCTGGGGGGCCGGATATGGTTGGGCATTCGGTTATTAAGGGGGTTGTTGATCGGTATGTCTTTTCTCCCCCCCAAGGGTCTACTTGATCAAATGGGTTGTTGGCTAATGATGGTGATAGGTTTACGAAATGAGAACGGTTCAGGACATATGTTTTAGTTATCTTGTATACCTGGGGCTTGCCCGATTGATATCCAAATTGATTTGTTTCAATTACTTTTCTTCATCTTCGAGGCCCTGCTTTTGAAGCGATCACGTATCATGACCAGTCTGCTCGCCAACCGAGCCTTGAGACTCAAAGACCGCAACGCCGGCTCATCGGCAGGCACAAACCGGCGGACCAAAAGGTTAAAAATACTTCCAAACCCTAGCGCCATGACTGTGCTCGTCAAGATAATGACGTTGTACGGCATACTGAAATCTGGTGTGGGAAGAGACAAGAGCAATCCCGTTGTGCGTAGGTAGACTGGAGAGCGGTTTTCTTGGTCGAGGATTCTGATCACGGCTGGTGCGACGTTGAATCCGCGGTTGGCGTCGGGGGGATACTCGGTGTATCGTAGAATGGCCTTTTCGATGTCGTAGATGAGAGTGACGGTTGAGTCTGCGGGCACTGAGAGTACCAGTTCGAGTTGTGTGCCTTTTTCCCGATCGATAGCTGGGCGGTAGTATATGCCCTTGATGATTTCGGAAAAGGGTAGTTGTCGCGAGATACCGTCATTGCCGACAACAGTAGCCTGGAGGGTATGCAGATACGGACGCATGAACCAAGGTAGAGATTCAAAGTAGATGAAATCGACGCTTTGGACAGTTGACGGGTTTCTGAAAATGACTCGCAGACCACCGCGCTCCTGTCCATGTCCGATAATGGTTCGCTCGGCATGTAGCACGCCTTTTTGTAGAGGGACCGGTGTCTTAACTTCCTCTTCCGGCACCACAAGATCGAAATCAGTCGAAGACGACAGAGTATAGCATCGAGAAAAGTCACTGCCGTCTTTTGTCTCTGTTGCACCGACAGCGAAAACAGTCCGACTATCCGGCACTTTAAGGCAAACGGTTTGGGCACCAGGCCCAACTTCATCTGTCAAAGGACAATGTCCTTTGATGGGACGACCAAAGATCTCGGATAATGTCCATCCGACTTCGGATTTTTTCTCTAAAGGATAGCAAGTATCATGGGTGTTGTAAGGTTTTGATGGGTCGCAGACCAATTCTTCATTTGGAACAGGTCGTGGGATGGGATTATCTAGATACGTCAGCTATGATTGACCTCATGAATTGAAAGAGAGGACATACCACGAGGACGCTTGGATCGATCAATATCCAAGACCATATCAACACTCTGCTCTATTTCAATCAAACATTCCCCTTCTGTAGAAGGGCAAATTGGTCTGACGTCGATGGACATGCTCTGCCACGAAGCATCGAATAGTTTATGTCCATCAAACAGACTCGAGATACCCGCCTTTCCTTTGCATGGAAGCATTTTCAGGAAAGGGGTGAGATTCTCCGTACAAACTACCTCGCCAGGTAGTGTTCCATGGAGTAAATGTAGTTGATCGGACGTCGAGTGATCCCCTAAAGGTTCAAAAGAGACAACCGGGCTTGTGGTACGTGTGGAATCGATGAAATTCATAGAAGCGCAAAATAGACCGGAGAGGGATTGTGTCAGGGAGATCCAATGCGCGAATGCTCTGCACGATTAACAATTAGCTTCGCCTCAATTTAGGTCAACAGAATAGAACGCACTCTTTCTGAGACTCAGAATCAATCCATGCCCATAACTCCACACCCGTCGCACCCTCCTTATATCCCTCCGACGGCCGGGCTCCCCAACTCTCATCGTCCCACCGACCAGTCGTAAAGCGGACATGCAGCTCCTTCGTGTTCGTATGTTGCAATATCTGGCCCAACGATCGCGGGAAATAACGGAAATGCTGTTTATCGAATGCTGAAATAGACGAATTACTGCGGAAGTTGAACGAGGCGAGGAGCGATGAGGTTGGGAGTGGTTGGAGAGTGAGTCGCTCGTGGTAGTCGGTTGCTTCTCCTAGACAAGAGGCCACGAACGCCGCGAGGACGGCGAGCAAGTGAAAAGAACGCTTCATTCCGACATTATATGACTAGCGATGCGGTCGCTCTTATAGGTGTATTGGCATAAATTTGCAGGAGGTCAATCCATTGGATTGTTGGACGGCCTACGATGTTGTCAATATTGAATGTTTAAGGGTCAGTCTATCCTTAGACCTGGAGATCCACAGTCAGGAACCTGGGGCAGCCAGGCACCTTTTCTCTGTTACAGCCTACAACTTATCATCCATAAATTAGTATTAGTATATGAGAATATCTTCATTACTTAAATTAAAATCGATATTTTTAATAGTAAAATTGCTAGTTACACATGACAGGCAGCAATCGCTGAATATCAGCAAACAGCTCTATGGAGCTTCTGATTGGCCAGTTTTGGAAGACCGCCACTAGCGTCAAAAAAGTACTGAGCGAGTGAGTCTATGCTCTCTCTCAGTATCAGAGGCACTCATCACGAACACCCTTTGCCCCTTCGAGACTGGCAAATTTCTTGTCGTAAAAGGGATCGCTTTGTGTCAGCCATACAGAATATCAAACTAGATTACTCGACTAAGCCTGCTTCAACATGGCAGCTGAGCAGAGGAAGCTGTTGGAGCAGCTCATGGGAGGTATGTCTCCTAAGCATCCCATAACCTCGTTTGACAAGCCCCATGCTAATAAGATATAACAGCCGACCAACTCATGGGCGGCACAGCCTCCCGCAACGCCCAACTCACCATCACCGACCCCAAAGTTTGCCGCTCCTACCTGGTCGGCACCTGCCCACACGACCAATTCACAAACACCAAACAAGACCTCGGCCCATGCCCCAAGGTGCACAGCGAGGGGCTAAAAGCAGAATATGAAGCTGCATCAGCGGCCGAAAAGGCGAAATGGGGGTTTGAGTACGACTACATGCGCGATATGCAAAAGTATATTGATGAGTGCGATCGACGGATTGATTCTGCACAGCGACGGTTGGAGAAGACGCCTGATGAGATTCGGCAGACTAATAACTTGGTATGTCCTTTCTTTGAAAGGGATTTTACATACGATACGTTACATTTGCTAATTTCTGGTCAGTTAAAACAAATCTCCGAACTCACCAAAACCATCAACGCAGGCCTCCTCGAAGTTTCCGTGCTAGGCGAAATGGGCTCCGTCTCCCTCGCCATGTCCGAACTCTTCAAAGTCCGCTCCGCAAAACACCAAAAGGAAACCTGTGAGCGCGACCTCAAGGACCTCTCCGATACCTCGGGGCCCTCGGGACACCAAAAGCTACAAGTCTGCGACGTCTGCGGCGCATATCTCAGTCGTCTTGATAATGATCGTCGACTTGCGGATCATTTCTATGGGAAGATGCATATGGGGTATTCGGATATGAGGAAGACGTATAAGAAGCTCAGTGAGGAGTTGAAGGGAAGGCCGCCGCCGGCGAGACATGATGATGGATATGGGGATGAGGGTGGTTGGAGTGGTCGTGGAGGCGGTGGTGGGAGAGGATATGGACGGTCTGGTGGTGGAGGTGGGTATAGGAAACGGGGTGGTGGTTATGGAGCAGGGGGTGGTAGATGGTAATGTCTCTCCCTTTTCAGATTTCATGATTACATGCCTACTCCCATGGCTTCTACAATCGCATAGCGCAGGCGTTTCGCAGATGATGTCAAGTACCCTATTCATTTTTGGTTCGATTTTTTCCTACTCTGACAGAGGACAATTTCACTTGTAGTTACAACTTGTAGAATACATAATTGCAATGTTATACACATACATTACCCATGACCTGCGCAAACCTCCATAACAACACCGCGTAGACATTGCAACAAAAGACAAACATGAAATGTGCATATTGGCGGAGGTAACCAAAATCCAAACACGAGAAAGGAAAAAGCTGAAAATATGAGGACTGGGATATCATACTCAGATTTCATCGCTAGCACAAAAAGACTAAAAATCATTCATTCCAACCCGTCAAAAGATGAACTTCTCAAATCGTCGGCTTCCATCGGCTACGATGCAGATGCTTGACCGTTCTGGATCTCTTCAGAATACTGCTGAATCGAACTCTTCAAAAGTGGGTAGTCATTAGCAGCCGCCGGATTCCGAGCGATAATCTCTCGGACAATGTTCAACTGCGGAATTTCTGCTGCGGGCGCCCAGTGCAAAAGCTCTTGAATTGCCGGCGCGTTCGCATGGGGACCGAGCACATGAGCTGCAGCTGCATGTCCAACTAGCGGAGGTTGTTGAGGTGGTGATCCCTCTGGTACTTGCATATGCTGTGGCGGTGGAATTTGGGCTTGTCCTTGTGGAGGAAATTGAGGAGCTGGGTGACCGTTACCATTCAATGCCGGCGAGCCAGCTGGGCCTGACGACGTCACCTGCGAGCCCTGTCGTGACGCAGGAGTAGGGGAAGCGAACTGCTGCTGCTGAAGATTTTGAGTAAAAGGCGTAGTTCCCAATGGGCTAGCAACAACTGGCGGGACTGCCTGGCCGTTGTGATAAGGAGTTGCTTGCTCTGAAGGCGTAGAATCCTTGATTTTTACAACAAAAACCATGAGAAGGACGCGATCAGGTGTCGGGTCTTCGAGGGCGTTGTTTTCGAGCAACTGAATGAACTCAGGTTTAGGGCTCGCTCCAGCATCGACTGGAATCACATAAACGTCTTTGACTGCTGTTAGCGGATGCTTGCCCACCACGCCGTATCTCTTTCGATCGGTGAAATAGTTGAAGAGCTTGTCAAAACCTGCACGCTCACTTGGCTGATGAGGAGCGGCTATTGCCATAACCGTCACATCCGTAGAATGGCTAAACCGTAATCCGCAGAGATATTTGCTGGCGAGTTCAATATCAATTCTGCCGTCAACCACAAGGGACGAAGGTGCTAGCTGGCTCCATGGTATCTTGGCACTGAGATCGGCGCCAGCAATATGTCTACCAGTCGATCTAAACTCTGCAATGGAGCTCATGCCTAGCTTGCCAAACCAGACATCGCCTCCAGCCTGAAGGTCTTTCGGCGAGTATGGCGGCGATTCCACATCCTCATCTTTGAGGAGATTATCAATCTCTTCATCAGCCTGGACCTTGCCACCTACGGGCATTGGCTGGTGTAGATGAGCAGGCACCTCGGGAAACAGGCCATCTTGAGTCGAAAATCCAGGAGAATGGGAACGCATGGCATCACCATTCGCTGCGACATGTGTTTCAACCGATGGCTTTGCTGTGGGTTCCGCTGGCTGCGGTCCCTTTGCGACAGTCGGGCTTTCAGGAATAGAGGACTCGGCGTCCAGAGTGGGACGACGAACTGCAGTCGATGAGAATATGGATTCGGATGTTCCTGCTTGACCATCACCATCAATGACCTCCTCCCCCTTGTGGGTACGTCTAATCCGTGGTCCTTGTTCCTGCATGATAATATGCTGCTTCTCTGCTGCCCTTTTGATCTCCGCATCTTTCTGCTGTTGCTCCTCGCTAGCCATATCTTGGGAAGTCATCGTGGCAAGAGCAGCGGGAGCGAGACTTCCGTTTAACAATCGATCACGTAGTGAAGGATTGTTCTTCAGATTGAACGTGATTGTGCGAAACTGATTCTTGTAGGCTTCGTTCAGCTCTCCAGATCCACCGCATAAAACTGCATACATTGCATGTTCAACAGATAGTCCTAGAACCATACCCACATCTTCGTCTGTTTTTTCGGGTGGTAGACTGTAAGCGCCTTGCTTCTGTGCCGATGCTACCTGCTCTTTGAAAAAGCCAATCAGATACTCTGCATGCTTTCGGCGAGCTGCGCTACTAATATCTTCAGGCTTTTCAGCTACCCCGGTCTGCGAGTCAACCATGCTAGGTTTTCGTGATTCGGCAGGGGATGCCTTGATCGTTTTATCAACAGATTTCCTCGGCTCTGACAACCGTTGCTGCTTCTGTTTGGGGCCCTGCGGACGTCCATTAGTTACTGAACTGTTCAATATGCTTGCACTAGGGCTACTTACAGCATCAGGTGTAGATGGCTCCTGGTGTTCTTCAAACTTTCGCTTTTGGGTACTGACAGCCTTGGAGTCTGTGGTTGGTTCGCTAGGAGCAGGAGCAGGAGTCTTGGCTTCGACCGACGGCCTGGATACAGACGGCGCCGCAGGCGTTTCCGAAGCAGCGGGAGTCGATGGCGCACTGGTCTCGGCCTTGATATCGCTGGGTCTCGCACCACCCTTTTTACCCTTCTTGCCCTTTTTGCGTTTCGCGGCCTTCTTCTCCTCAATCTCCTGCTGGCGTCGTCGAGCGACTTCTTCCCATGGCTTCTCACCCCGGGCCATCTTCTCCAAGAGTTCCTTGTGGTTTTCGGGCTTGCATCGTTCACAAAAGTATTCATCAGGCTCCTCGCCCTTGGCAAAGGTCAAGCCCATGCAGTCATTGTGTTGCCATGCCGAGCACCGATCACAGCAGATCATGTCTCGCTCGATATCCTCTTCCTCCTCATATTCGCCACAGATGCATCGAATGATTTCTTCTTCGTTCTGTTCGCTAGGAGTCGGAGTGGGCTCGGCGGATGGTTTCGCAGACTTCTCCTTGGACTGGCTCTTCGATTTACCTTTCTTTGACGGGATATCTTGTACCAGCTCAAGGTTTTTGTGCTGGCCCTTGGTGGCTCGGCCCGATCTTCGTGGTTCATCTGTTTGAAGTTGTTGTTAGCATGAGTTTGTGAACGCGACAAGACCATATATCTTGTCTTGGGTGTCGTGTTTCCTTTCTTGCAGTAACTGGCAATGTAGCCATTGAATGGGCATGCTTACCGGCCATGATTATGTATCAAGAATAAGGGATAATTCTACGTATAATAAGACGTTCTTGATAGCCCTAGCTAGCTCGAACACCACAACTGATCCAGTGCCTCTACAACATCAAGTGGCTAAACAATATAAGCCGCAAGCCTAGGTGTGTGAAATGTACCTCCAGCTCCAGGAAACTACTGATTCACACTGGTTTGTTGTGCGATAACCACGCGTAGTGTAATGCGATCTGGCCTGGGCTCTTTGTACTGTCGCGCAATCAAGTCTTGGCACTTTTGGTGGGATTATCGCTGTGTATGTCCTGCTGCCCTTATACAGCTAGAGACTGCTTTGTTCCAGCACAAAATTGTAAGAGAGGTGTACAATAGCGTGTTTAAGTCGAGAGTTTTAGCTGTGCTGAGGGTGGCGTGAGGGAATGGGATGAGTTGTGATAGAGGAGAGTTGGGAGGGTAGGAAGTGGATTAGCAAGCGCGAAGATATGAACACAGACTAGCGCCAGGGTCACGTGAGCAGTCAGAATGCGGAGAAGCTTGCACTGCCACAGTTCTCCTTGCACGCGCCACATCTCGTCATAGCGGTTGCAGTTCCTCGATCTCTTTTCAAAACAGATATTTCTACTACTACGAGCAAATACCTTTAAAGTGATCTGCAAAATGGCCGATATCAGATCTATGCTCCGGAATGAGCTCGCGTCTCGAGGATCATCCGCACAATCTGGAAGCACTGGAAGGGTTACAAAAAAGCGCAAGATAGAAGAGCCCGATACAATTCAGCCTGCCCACAAAAAGTCACGCCCTACGACACCTTCTTATACCAAAGATGATGACAAACTTTCTGATTCGGCCATCGCGAATCAAGAAATAGCAGAGGAAGGCGAAGAAAATGTTTCGCAAGGCGAGGAGGCTGGACCAAACCTTCCTGATGATGCGCTCGCGCAACAAGACACGAACCCGATAATTTCCAACACAACACAAATATCCGCCACCAATCAGAATATTGATGAAGATGAATGGGCAGCTTTTGAACGAGAAGTCGTCGCGCCCACGCGCGCCGCGCCAGTTCCTGCCGCTGTCGCAGCATCATCAGCAGCTACCATCTCAGCAGCCCCCGTAACCGCCGACGAACTCGCTGCTCAACAACAAAAACAGAAAGAACAACAAGCCAGGGTACGCGAAGAAGACATCGAGGGAGAAAAGGAAGACGCAGCCCGACATTTGGAGGAAGAATTTGAGGAAATGGAACAACTGGAAGAGCGAGTGAAAAGATTAAAAGCAAAACGAGAAGAGTTGAGGGCGCAGAATGTGGTCGAGAGTAATGGTGCGGTGGTTGATGCTCAAGAAACCTCGCTGCAGGACGGCGAAGGGAGTGAGGATGAGGATGATGATGAAGACTGGGACGATTGGAGATTCCGATAGTTCACCACCTAAGAAAGAATCAATTGAAATTATGTAAGACGACTCTATTGGGCTCAGATCTGAAGGTCAATTTACGAAGGACAGGCATCTCTAGGCATGAAACGTTCGTATAATGTGCGATGCTAGATATCCTATTCTAGTCCGTCTTATCCATAGCTTCACCTCCGCCACTTTCAAAATAACTCTTTAAGCTTTCCTTGCCCCTGATTTGCATAGCTTCTTGAATCTCGGCAGCTTCCTTTCGTAAGAGTCTCTTGCCGTGAAGTAACCCGCCCTTCAGACGTCGTTTCTCTTCCTCGACACGGCGCTCTCTCTCGGCCAATGCTTTCTCCCTTCGATCTCGTTCAAGCCGTTTCTGCTCCCGTTCTTGTTGTTCCTGTGCTGATAGAGCAGCAGCTTCTTGTTCGGGAGCAGGGGGTAGGGTGGAGATGTATGCTTCTATTAATGCATCTCTGACTCTTGGTGGTAAAGAGATATAGCGTATATCGGTCAAGATCGCAGGAGGAAGAGCTTCGATATTTGAAGAGTTGTTTAAATCCTGGGAAGGAATCGACTTGAGTAGAGTAGATAAATCTGATTTCCGGGTGCTTTCGCTGAGTTTCAGACGTGCAATATGATCGCGATAAAGCTTCTCCCGATCTTTGTCTGACATGCGCGTATTCTTCATCTCGTCCTCTTTTCGATATTTCCGCTTAAATTCTGGCCAATACAGCTTTGGCGTAGCAAATTCTTGAAGAAAAGCAATATATTTTATTCGTGGATCCTTCTGTTCTTCTTTTTCCTTGCGCGCTTTTATCTCTTGGATGCGTTGGCGACTCCAATTTGCGAACGCTTCCCGGCGTGCTTTCATATTCGATAACACCGTGTACCTAGTGTCTTCGATAATGCGACCCTCCTCCACGACCTTTTCCCACGTAGTAAACGGATTGATACGGAAATCGTCGAGCAAATCACTAAAAAGGGCTGTTGTCTCTTCCTCGGTAAGTGTAAGTCCTTCCACACCTTCTTCCCAACCTTCCTCGCCTGCCTCTCCGTATTCGCCGGGATCCAAGCCATAATCCTCGCCCATGGCCGCGAGCTGATATTCAATGTCTTCCTCATTGAACTCCATGGGCCTATCGTCATCTGCTCCCTCGCCATCTATCCGTGGCCGCTTGTTGAGCTGGTCCTCATTCTCTTCATCATCGGTCACCTCCACTTCTTCATATTCATCGCTATCCTCTCCATCTGGCGCGGCAGCGGCAGGAATATCCTTCGCTTCAAGAATTCTTTCATCTTCATCTTGCTTGGCCGTTTCGGGCGCCTTTTGGCGCTCCTCTGCGCGAAGCTGTTCTTGCTCTTTCTTTTCCCTTTCCAAACGATCAAACTCTATCACGCCTTTCATCACATGTTCCGGGAATTTCCAATAACTCTCGTTTGTGTCTGGGTTGTGTACAAAACGCCGTCCATATCTCGTTTTTACTAAAAGCCATGGCGCACATCCGGGAATTATGTGTTTTGATTTTGGGCGATCATTAGGCTCTCGATGCCTTCGATTTCCTTGGCCTCTGCCGCCATCATGGCCTGTACGGTATTGTTGGAATCTGTCCGGCTGTCTTGCCCCTACAGCAGGTCCATATGGAGTCGAAGAGAACGGTGGAAGATTCTCTGGAGCATAGCTCGGTTGCGCCTGAGTAGTATCGATCGGGGCGGCAGAAACGGGAGCTGCGGTAGGACGTTTGTAGGTAGATTGTTTAGTTGCTGCGTTGTAATAATAAGAGTGACCTGCACTATTTCGTTAGATTAATGATCGTAGAGAGGCTACCTGAATTATAATGGATATCAAGCTTACCTGTTGGGGCTTTATGTTCTGTCCACCCTGGTGGAAGCGGAGGTGGAGGTGTATAAGTCGACTTCAACATGGTTGTCAGATAGCCACAAGATGATCCGTCATATGCTAGGCAATTCGATTTCAATTTGTACAGACCTCTTCATCAACCCTGTGTTCGTAGAGATAGTTGAAGAAGTTCTTTGCATCATCAATTTTTGATGCGTGAGAGCTGATCTGCGGAGTGGTCCGAGCTTGGCGGAACGCGACCAACCAAGCAAGTTGCCTAGTCCTCCGGGAGCTTGACAGCTACACCACCGCCTTTGCACCCTTCATCCATCTAAGCAAGACAGCTATACGAATAGCTTGACAAACTTCTATTCATCAAAGAAAATACACTTACGTCAAATCTTCTCTACACTAAGCTCGATCTACCACTGCTACCTACAGAATGTCCAGGCGTTACGACTCCCGGGTGAGCATCCATCCAGCCTCGATGCTTTGACTAAGCTGACAATAACAATCTTCATAGACTACGATCTTCTCGCCTGAGGGACGTCTTTATCAGGTCGAATATGCCCTCGAAGCTATTTCTCACGCCGGCACAGCCCTCGGCATTCTAGCCCAAGATGGAATCGTTCTCGCTGCTGAGAGGAAGGTGACGAGCAAGCTTCTGGAGCAGGACACATCTGCAGAGAAGCTCTATATCCTTAACGAGTGAGCAAGACCGTATCAAATATCTTTCGGGATAGGATTAACAGGCCGTCTTGATAGTAACATGATCTGCGCTGTCGCCGGGATGACTGCCGATGCCAACATTCTCATCAACTACGCCCGCCAGGCCGCCCAACAATACCTTTTAACATACAACGAAGAGATTCCATGTGAACAACTCGTCCGTCGTCTATGTGATTTGAAACAGGGATACACTCAGCACGGTGGTCTCAGACCGTTCGGTGTCTCCTTCATCTATGCTGGCTACGACCCCCTCCGACAATTCCAACTTTACCAGAGCAACCCTAGTGGTAACTACGGTGGCTGGAAAGCGACAAGTGTTGGTGCCAACAATGCGGCTGCACAGAGTCTGTTGAAACAGGACTATAAGGAGGAGTGTGATCTCAAGGAAGCTTGTGCGCTGGCTGTGAAGGTCTTAAGCAAAACGATGGACTCTACGAAGCTAAGTAGCGAGAAGAGTAAGTCTTTTCCACGTAAATCCCCAGGTCAAACCCATTCTGACAACGTATATCCAGTCGAGTTCGCAACTGTTGGAAAGACCAAGGACGGCAAGATCTACCACCATCTTTGGGGCGCTGATGAGATTAATGCGCTGTTGAGACAGCATGGACTCGCCAAGGAAGAGGAAACCGAGGGCTAGTCACTTATAGAGAAGCTTTCATATTTTCTGCAGAAATCGAGACCTCGAATGATATACTGACTCAGTGCCGTAAATAAAACCCTCCATGGTGGCTTGTTATTTTCCGTACCTGGGTTATTTAGATGCCCATCGCCAGCCCATTTCGAATAACGCTCTTTGAAAGAGCAGCATCACTTCCTGTTGAATTGTGACGTGGCAGGCAATAGGTGCTGTAAAAAGCGCCATAAATTCCCGATAGGTCTCTGTACCTTGTAATATGTAGCCCTACCTGAAATCCAGGCTGTACAGTACTCGTCAACCCCAGCCAGGAAGTTCCACGTCAACGGATAGCGTGTCCTATACATGGGTCATTCCAATAACATAACAATCCCGTACTCTTCCATTTCGAAACATGTGAGCGGGCTTTTCATAAATAAACCATGATTCTCCGGGTTGCTGAAAAGGACTAGAAACTGGCCGCGATATCTTTTTGAGATCCAAGAGCCTAAACGTTCGGACACCTATACGTTGGGATTCGACAAGAGAGAAATTCCTGGGCCAAGCAATCAGTCAATGGAGAACAATATAGCAAAGTATTTTGTGAAGAAGGGGTGCTTCGAAGTTGACCACGTGATATATAGCAACGATTCACGTGTTCATGTTGTTAGCATCTCCACCAACAACGGCCCGCTGGACCTCCTCCTTCCCTTCCCCGCGTTCATGTTGCACACTCACTCAACGTTCGAATTTGCGCCTTTTGCTGACCGATTATTTCGAGTCGATATGAAAATTGAAAAGCCTTTGGCCCTCGCACCCGGTTTCAGAGATTTAGCCGCCGACTCCCCTCAATGTCGGACGTTTGTGGTGCCATCGATATTGACCGCCCCGCTCGTGGATGGGAGGGCGCTTACGAGCAACGAGTCTGAGAACGAGAAATCATCAATTATACTCAAACATGTCACAAAAGAGATTTTTATTGGAAAAGACTGATTGTGTGATTATGATGTTACAAGAAAAAGTCTCCTCAGACAGAAGACATCCATCCCCCGTCACCTAAGCCTTGTCTAGGTCTCACTGTTAGACCTCAGCAGCTCTGGCTAGCCAACCAATATATGTGAAAACGTCGGAGCAACCGCTCCTCTTCCAAAAGACTCCGATAGAAAAGATACGAAACAGAAACCTAATGTCAATCCAGAAAAGCGCCCAATCATCACTCGCGGACGTAAGAGTGTCCACGGGATCCAGTACCCCTGAACGTGAACGGCCCAGTGCCGACCGCTCCATTCTTCAAGAGAGAGCCTTTCTCTTACAATCCCGCTCGTTCTGAAGCTGGTAGATCTCCTTTTCAAGGTCACTAACCAGTTGCTGTGAGCGGCTCATTGTTGCCACTAGGCTTCCTCCCTCACGTCTCCAACGATCCAATCGTTCCAACTCTTGGCTGCGGCGACGAAACTTGGTTTCAATCTTCTCACAGAGCCGACACTGCTTAGATTCATATTCTGTGAAGTTGACCAGTCTCATGCCACACGTCTCGCCGGTTCGGTACTCATAGTTGCACTGGTGGGCAAAGTTTGTCCAGTTCCAGTCTCCGCAGGCGAACTTTTTCTGGTTGTAGAAGCACATTTCTTGACTACTCGTCAGCCACTGTCCCGGTTTCATGTCTACAGTCTGACTTACTCGGCACTCGGAGGGGGATAGCAATGTTTCTTCAGGCTTTTGGGGGTTCGATTTGCCAATGGACGCTTCAGCCTCCTACGTATTGAAACAAGGAGTTTTTTGGAAAATAATGAGACAAATATTATCTGTTTGCTGTCTCAGACTGTGAGGTATTGGGGAAGGTATGATATCTGATTTGTGATTTAATTCTTGACTGATGATGTTCTGAGACCGATTCTCAATGATGGCCTCGTCAGCACGAAAACCTGGGAGCGCTTTGCGATATTTATGTTTCAGAAGAATGGTCCAAAATACGTGGAGCGGGATTCCACTTGTTTTTCCCATTCTCGACCGACGCGTGTTCACCGTATTCTTGTTGGGTTCGATGACTATCACTTCATTGAGCAATGAATGTTGCTCACGTCTTGGGGCTAGTGCACTGATAGTGGACGCGTCACAAAGCTTCAATCTCGAATGGTCCCTAGGTTGCTATCGTCGTCTCACCGGTTGCCTAGTCTATGCATGTTCGGAAACCTTGGATGCTATCTCGTCCACTCTTTCGTTGTCTCCTCATCTGGAAACCCCTCAGTTCACGGCAATTATCTGGTTCTCGGAGTTGATGTGACCGTCGTACCATTGGGTCAATTTGCGTGACCTGTTTTTGATTCTTTGATTCAATGATTGCCATCGACCGATCCTTGTCCACGGTGGCATGACAATGCACACGCTAAGGCCTTAGGAGAGTCAACCCAACCTCCCTTCTCCTCTTTGTGAACTCTGTTCTACGATAAACAAGAACCAATTGGCACCATTGGGCAACGATGCTACTGGTCATCCTTCTCATCTATCTGAAATTTTTTTTCGAAGTTACGCAGACATGCAGACAGAGCAAGGCTCCACCGCTCTTCCGTAGAGCTTCTTGCCCGAGTTGCCTCCTGCCGAAAGAGGCAACTATACTGCAGAACGCCTGCAGATTGCAGACTAGGGCTTAGCTCCCGTTGAGACTTAGAAGCTCGTTTCCAATGAATCCTGACGACTACTGCCAAAACGCGTACCAAACTTGCTCGGTCGTGATTATCAACACCGGTCTCTTTCGGCCCATGCATACGATCCGCGTTCTGAATAAAGTGATAGCTATTGCATATGCCTCCAATCATTGAAGGTGATGAACGACGTGCCCGCACTATGTAGTCACCATCAACAGCAATTATTTGCCATCCCATCCGAGGTCACACCCTGCCCATCGCATTAGTCTCCTTGATTCCGGTCGAACTATTGACTTTGTGACTCAACCTCGCTCTTCTCTTCATACCACCTTTGATCAATGGCCAATGATGGACCCCTGAGATACCCATACCCAGACGTGGCAGGCGAATTCTTTCAGCTGATCAGCGACAGATGCACTTGAATTGTCCCGCATTGACTTTTGCTCAGGTGCACGGTCTTGCTTCTTGCTTGGGAAACCGGATGACTCGGGTCTATGCGGTCATCCTGCCCCTCAGTCGTGATAGATGGCGTTCATTCATATGCAACTGCATTACGGCTTCCATGTTCTCTGACGTGGCAGGTTACGTCTGGCCCAGAACGCATGGTTGCAAACTTCTCAGATGTGTCTTCCCTCGTTTTACCTTCGTCGGATGCGGCGAAAATTGGGTCGCTCATGCCTCGTCGTGTAGGTCGAGGAGGGATAGCCTGCCACCTCATGCTGTGTTTCAGAGCAAAAGTTCTGTGCCCGCTCGTGTCATTATGCCAATTTCTTGACAAATCTATGGCTGCTATTGTCTCAATCATCAGATAGCTTGGGGCTTTCTAAGCCCGAGATTACGATGAGGTTTTTTTCATTGGCCACATTCCTGTTTACCCATGCAAGGCGAGGCCTCGAAAAAAACAGATTTTCATGGACATGCAAGTGAGGACAGGCAATCCACTCCCAGTGTGCCACATGCGTCAATTTGCCACAACAGCTGGGGTTACAACCTTCCGGTTTTCTCAATTTTGCATATTTCGCGCCGGTTTACTGTGCATTATGCTTAGAGAGAGGTCTTGCACTCTGTTCTTGACTTACTCAACGCATTGAGACGATATCTGAATGATTAACTTCATAGAATTTTCATCCCAAATTCTGACTAGCATCAAGAACGTCAAATTTGAATTTGGACTCCACATGCATCTCTCCCAAGCAACCGGATATGTTTGACTCTCGTGGTCAAAGCATAACGGGACTTCCCGCACTTCCGCATACTAGACAATTACAAGGGACAAATAGGGTCGCATAATAGAGCTCCCTTTTTATTAAGGTGCTAGTGCATTTGCATTATCAGCGTTGTATGAGCAGGGATTGGTTTCCAGCCCATGCTGCATGCATCCTTTCGCCCCATCCAATGATCTAGCTTCATGGGTTGCGCTACTTTAGGGCATACAAGCTTCTTACTCACCCGGGTTTGTGGAAGTTGTTTTGATATGCACTGAATCACCATGGTTCAATGAACTCATCTAGATGGTCGGACTACTTCACCGCTCCTTGTCAATTGATGCTACTCATTGGCTTATCTGTTGTCTACGCACTAGGTTTGTGTTATCCCTGGGAGGCTGAGTTATGAATGCTATGAGATTGGACTTACGTGTCACGGACACGGCCTTCGCTACGATACCATCTGCAACGCGCAGCCTCGATCATGCAGCCTTTACTCGGCTCGCATCGGCTACGTGACGCGAGGATCTCGCCATGGCTGTGTATCTGCGAACAATACAAGGGGCATTGTTGTGCAGCTACTGGCAAGCACATGATGGTCGTCTACTGCATTGCTGAGAGATCGGAGTCTGAGTTGTCACCGACTATCAGGCTGTGTAGCTGCAGGTGAGTACTAATCAACAGCATTATGCATAGGTATCGCGGAAGATATCACTTAGACGCGTTTCTTCCTGCGCATGGACCTATGCTTCACGCGTACTAATCATCAAAGCAAGCCGTGCCTTTCAATGAAAGGGCATTCTCATGTGATGTCGAGCCTCATTTTAATTACGCAGAGCTATGTGTCCTCAATAGAGTGACGTGGCAAGTGGCCAACCCATTCTGGATTGATTCTTGTTTTCAAATGCATTCATCTGCAGATACCGCTGAATAGCGAAGCGAGCAAGCCTTCAGATGCACTCTTCCTTCCACAAGTGTATTCAAGCAATTGACCAAACTATTGTCTTGAATTGTGATAGCGAGGACTGGCTGCATCATACTAACGAATTGAGAAGTGCGAACAGCCGCTGCTTGTCCGGCCATGTACTACACTTACACTACGTACAAATTCAGTTGAGCCTCCTGACAATTGCATTCTTAAAGCTTACTTCCTATTTCGTACTAGCGCATCACAAGTATGACATACAGATGCCAAGCCTTATAATGCCTGAATTTTCAGGTGTCAGACCGCTTCGATGAGATATGACGTCATCATGACAGCCATCCATTCGTAGTAATTCATGCTTGATCGATCATCTCGTATAAAGCGTACTCCGTAGAGTCACGGCTTGAAAATTTCATGAAATCTCTATCCTAACATATTCCACCTGTCAATTAATCTAGCCACCATGCATACCACCCTCCGTCAGACAGCCCGGCTCAGCACTGCCAAACTCCTCGTCGAACGAGCCCTGACAAACCAAAACGCCGCAGTCACATGCGCTCAAACAGCCCGGGCCCAATTCATACAATCATCCCACCGCAACATCCAGACAACCCCGAATCTCTGGACAGCCCAACATGAGCAAAACGCAGACCATCTCATCAATCGAGATTCCCTCAACCCTTCACGATCAGAAGGCACGGGCACCGGCACAGATGACGAGGTAGCCAGCCACGAGTCATCGTTTGATCCCAAAAACACCGCTCCAGAGTCTGAGATGGAAGCTGCGGGTCGAGAGTCTGAGGCTAGGAAGGATAAGAGTAGTCCGCTGGACGTGAGTCCTGGGAATAGAGAGGTGAATAAGACTCGTGATCCGTCCCAGGATCCGCCGGACAGTGGTGTGGATAGGCCTGCGAGTGCGAAGGGGTGGACGCGGAAGGGTAAAGCTGTGAATCAGGATAAAATTAGATGATTCAATCAATTGATCGGCGGAGAGTTGTACTTTGCATGAAATCGGCGTTTATTCTGCTTTTCATGTTGGGGAATTGGTGAAGAGGTGAAGATATGTTGTCTCGAAGTCGCATTTCCATGTCCATGTGTACTACTTACATGTAGTTGACCTTACCCAAATACAGTCCATGGGTGTCTTGAGGTTTGGTCAAACAGTGCATGAACTTTCTAAAGTTTAGCGCAGAAATACATGATAGACAATTAGTATCAAGAACAACCAAAAAAAAAAAAAAAAAAAAAAAAAAAAAACAAAACTATATATATATTCAACTCTGGCGCACCAAACGAGCAAACACACCCTGCGCAATAACCCAAAATTTCGCACAACCCCCCGGCGCCTCCCCAGTCAAAGCCTTCAATCCAGCAAGTATACCCGCCTTCGCAATATCATCCGCATCCTGCGCCCATCCATCTTTAAGTGAAGAATGAATCTTCCCCGCCGTGCTCGCGATAAACCGCGCTGCAGCCTCGAATGGACGACTCTGTCCCCTCTGACCCGACGTAATCACACCCGGCCGTAGAAAGACTGTATGCTCAAACCCGAGCTCTTTCGCAGTTTCCTCAATCTCCCCTTTTAGTTTGAGATACGGTAGCAGGGAAGATGAATTTGCGCTTCCGCTCGACACAAGAACGTAAACTTTTGCGCCTGCGTCGCGAGCGGCTCGCGCGCATTCGATGTTTGTGGTGAGTTCGAGGGTGTATTGATTTTCCAGGCTGCCGGCTTGGCTGCGCGTTGTGCCTAGGCCTGAGAAGAAGATGGTGGGTGGTGGAGAGAGTTGGGATATGTGGCTGGCCCATTGGGATGTGTCGGTGTCGATGATGGTGGTTAATTTTGGGTTAGGGTTTGAGCTGGTGGCTGCTGGAGGGGTGCGGCGTGAGATTGTGTCGATGTGGGATATTGATTTATGGGATAGGAGGTTGGTTAGGAAGTGTGAGCCCTATAATCAAGAAGTTAGATAGAGTTGGAGTTCGATACATATAAGGTGACTGGGGTAGCTTACCACTAACCCTGTAGAACCCAACAGGGCAACATTGATTGCGTTGTGAGCCATTATTGAAGATTAAATAATTGGGAGATGTTTGATTGATACTGACCACAAAATCCCAATATCTCGAGGGAAATAGCACTATTTATATAGTCGTTCTTGACATTGTGAAGCTGTTGTCCTTGAACCCAAAAGGGTATAGCGACACATGGCTGCAGAGTAAGCAGACTAAGCCTGATATGGTTAGGCTGTGAGATAAACACGCAGCAGTAGCACGCTATGGCCGATAAGCATGATAAGCAGAAGCCCTAAAGCCCGCTAATCTCCGAAAACATTTCATCATCTGTAAATTCTGCGACGCAACTATTTGACTAAACACATTTCTGTCTACGTTTCTTCAGAACCGCCATCTCAATTCGTTTGTGCAGTATTAATTGTGACCGTCTTCGTCGTCAAAAACTCAGCCAGTCCTGCATCAGCATTAAACCGGCCCCACCCACTGTCCTTGACTCCCCCATGGGGAAGTACAGCCTCATCATGTACCGTCATGCTATTGATATGTACTGCACCAGCTCTAATCTGCCGTGATAGCGAGAGTCCCCTTGCAATATCGCGTGTGAATACGGCGGCTGTTAGTCCGTACTCGGTATCATTCGCAATGGCGATTGCGTGCTCATCACTGTCGCTTGCAATCAAGCTGACAGTGGGACCGAAACTCTCTGTTTGAAATAGATCCATGCCGGGAGATACTCCCTGCACAACCGTGATAGGCAGTTTGAGTGGTTGAATGTTGTCACTGTGTTCATCATGACCTCCGTAGATAATCGTTGCACCTCTGGACACGGCTTCTTTGATCAGTTGTCGATTTCTAGCAACGGTGCCGGCCTGAGCGACTGTATGAGGCGTCCCTTCTGGGCCGTGAACGTCGCTTATGGCAGCTTTGAGCAGCTCAGTAAATTGTGAGAGCACGGATTGATGGACGATTATGCGCTCCGTGGACATGCAGATTTGTCCGGCCTATCATCCATTCGTTAGCCAAAGCAAAAGTCTGGGGAGGGATAAATTTCACATTCAAAAACGCGCCAATCGCACATTGTTCTGCGGCTAAGCGCAAATCAGCATCTTCGCAGACAATAGCACTCGCCTTTCCACCCAATTCCATCAACACAGGCTTGAGATTTTTACCCGCCGTTGCAGAAATAATCCGACCTACGGCTGTACTACCCGTGAAATTAATTTTTCGTATGGCGGGATGCTCGATGAGTGCAGTTGTGATCTCTGCCGCATCTTCGGGGCGATGGTATACGACGTTCAAGCATCCATCGGGCAGACCGGCGTCTCTGAAAATGGACCCAATGAGCCAAAAGCAGCGTGGAGAGACCTCACTGCCTTTGAGAATGCAAGTGTTTCCAGCCCCTAGCGCATATATGACCGCTCGAAAACCGAGGATAAAAGGGGCGTTCCTGGTTATCAAGTTACTCATTAGCAGATTATACATCACAGCAATGAGATAAAATTGTCGAAGTACCATGGCGCAATTCCTAGGACGACTCCATATGGCTCCCGCTGCACAATTGCATACGTCTCCCCTTCACAGATAGGAGCCTGCCCACTCAATGCCCCGGCGATCCGTCCTGCCACATCCCGTATCATCTCCGTTGCGAGATTTGTGTTAAGT
Organism: Talaromyces liani; assembly: GCA_022814505.1. NCBI lineage: Eukaryota > Fungi > Ascomycota > Eurotiomycetes > Eurotiales > Trichocomaceae > Talaromyces > Talaromyces liani. The sequence goes on from JAKLNL010000012.1 coordinate 694,062, forward strand.
GTGAGAAACGGCTCTACTGCTCCCATCTCATCTGCCATCACAGCCTGAAACTCTGCCGCGCGTTGCTCGAGAAGGTCGGCGACATGCATGAAAATGTCTCGACGGACGGCAGGCTTGGTCGCAGACCATGCTGGGAAAGCGCGCGAAGCAGAAACAGCAGCATCGTTCGCTATAGAACGTGTAATGCTGGAGCATGACCAGAGTTGTTTCCCTGTTTTGGGGGAGATCACGTCAAATTGTTCAGGTGTGTAGATGTCTTGGCCGTTGATTACGAGCGGAACTCTGGCGAGCTCGCTGGCAGGTGTTTGTGACTCAACCATTGATTGATTGGGAGACGTAGAAAATTACTGAATCGAGGATGCTTGTATTTACATGCGTAGTATGTATGGATTTCCAATGTAGAAAATCATAGACAATCCAACAATGGTTTCAGAGAGATACGTAGCCCCTCGCAAACCGTAACCCTAATGCTTCTCCAGGTAACAGCTGACTCCTTCCACATTTCCGACCAACTCCTCAGATTGTGCTCGGCTCCAAACACAGACCTTACTTCAATGTAGGCTCTGGTTATCATTCGACTCTCGGATACTATTGAGACGTGGAGCCGAAAGGCTTCGGCTCGTGGGGGAGAATAGCGCTAAAGCGTTTGGAGTCATTTACCCCAACATTTCCCCATCCATAAATGCACGTAGGCCATTGAACACCAAAACTTACACCGTCCATAATAATTGAATCTGCAGCAAAAAATCTTTAAGCATGGCTGATTCACCCGAGATACACGCCAATGGTGTGGCCAACAGACCTTTGGATATATTGGTCGTTGGAGCTGGAATTGGTGGCTTGACAGCTGCCATCGCTCTTCGTAACCAAGGGCACAATGTCCAGGTACACAGTTCTAATCGGAATACTCTTGCGGTGATACTTATGCAGTGCTTTAGATATTCGAACAGTCAGAATTGGCAACCGAAACTGGTGCAGCTATTCACTTGGCTCCTAATGCCAACGGCCTTCTTCGGCGTTTGGGGATCTATGCAGAGAAATTTGGCGCGAATCCTATGCAAAAGGTATGTCTCATTCAAATTAGAAGATTCTGATTCAGAGAAAGTCACTGACTTTAAGTTTGCAGCTCACTGAATATACCTCTGCTGGCGAGACAATGAGAGAGATGGATCTTACAGAACCGAATAAGAAGTGGCTGCATGTTAGTCATCGCGTCTTTGTATGTAATTAAATCCTTTACTAATATTAGGGAACTCCAGCCATGGCTACTCGCCCATCGGATCGACCTTCATAACAACTTGAAAAAAGTCGCCGAGAGCCCGACAGCAACGCATAAAGGAATTCCTCTACACAAAGGCTCTCATATTGCCAAGGTCGACGCTGAAAAGGCCATCATCACCCTGGAAAATGGCACAGAAGTTCATGGTGATGTGATCGTCGGTGCTGACGGTGTTCATTCCGTGACTCGCAGTGCTATCCCAGGAGGCCAGCTGAAAGCAGCTTGTCGCGGAAAGAGTGCGTTCAGATTCCTCGTATCCAAACAAGCCGCCCTAGATGATCCAATCACCGCTAAATTGGTCCAGCACCCCGGTGAGCTGAGCATCTGGTACGGTTCTGATCGCCGCATCATCATGTATCCTACATCCGACAACACGGTCTTGAACTTCGTCGCAGTCCACCCTGAGGCAGAAACGGCGAAAGATACCGATAGCAGTTGGGGTCATCTCGGCAACGTGGATAAAATGTTGCACGTTTTCAAGGGGTTCGATAAGACTATCCTCACTCTCTTCGCCAAGGCTGATCCGCGGACTGTCAAGGTCTGGAAATTGTTGGATATGGATGTGATTCCTCAGTGGCATCACCACCGCCTTGCTTTGATTGGTGATGCCGCTCATCCCTTTTTACCGCATCAGGGACAGGGTGGTGGCGCTGCTATTGAAGATGCTGTGTCACTAGCTGTCGTACTTGGACCAGATGTACCGCTCGCAGAAGTGAGTGAGCGGTTGAAGCTCTACAATGACATACGCCACGAGCGCGCCACTCGCATCCAGAGCTTCTCACGAATGATTGGTGAGGACCGTAGTAATGATAAAGATCTCGATAGTAAGTGGCAACACTCCTCGAATTCTGAGGACAGAAGCAGGGTACTAATTCATTTTGATAGTGTACGGCTTTACTAATTTCAATTTCGGACATGACGAATGGGATAATTCAACCCAGCGCTTGCGCCAGTGGATCTGGGACCGGATACCCAATCCTTACTGGCGTATGCCCATCGCATTTGGTCCAATGCCAGGACCAAGACAGACTCACCTAGGAGTTCCCCGAGACGGCACAAAATCCACTTTTACAACGGCGTCAATCAAGTTCAAGACATCACGGACAGTCCTTCAGAACTTATTTCCACCTGGCCGTAAGGGTTGGCGATTCACTTCTCCGGGTACAGTCGCCTACGCTTCATTCTCACAAACAACTTTGAACAAGATGGAGTGGCTTGGTGGTTCTGGATACAGACATATCGGCCTATACGTGCATGGAGTCGAGTATGTCAAGGATGATGGCTCCGTTGTTCAGGGAACATATCTACCTATTCTTTTCGAATCACTCACCGACCCTATTGTCTCTGGACGAGAGGAACTCGGCATGCCCAAGCTCTATACCTCAGTGGACGTATACCGCCGCGCGAACTCGTACCGTATCCGGACTGGATGGGAAGGTGCGCTATGGGGAAATTTCCTACTCGAGGATCTTGTCGAAGTTGATCCATCAACGACTACAGGAGCTCTGAGCGGAGAAGCTGATGCCGGTATCCTGGCGTATAAGTATCTACCCAAGAGTGGACGAGAAAACAAAAACATTGCAGCAGAGGAATATGCAATCTTTGATCCCTTCTCCAAGGCGACACCAACCCCGCGGCCGCAGAAGGTGTACACGACTAAGAAAGCGAGTATTCAAATTGATCCGTTGGACTGGGAGCAGCTTCCTACACTGCATCATATTATCTCACGATTAGCAGAAGTGCCTGTATTTGAGGTCGTGCAGGCCAAGTTGGTTGAGGGTGAAGGCGTGCCGGACGTGTCAGGGGCTGCTCCTATCGAGTGAAGGTCTGTGTAGAGCAAAGCATTAGTGAGGTTGTATGTATTAGAATTGTCTGTAGTTTTGGTTAATGTGAGTTGAATGAATGAAAAACTTATTGCATAATATCTTAGTGTTACAGGCCTTGTAGTAATACATCGATCTATAGTCACCAATCTGATTCAATGTTTGGACTTTGTAGATTGTTTACCCCTTATTTTGGCCGAATAGAACGGAGTCAACCTCCACTGAGATGATCTAGAGTCAAAAACCCTTGGAAAATCCTTTTAAAACATAGACAGTTGAAGATATCCATTTTACCTACCTCGGATGATTCGCAGACTAGGGTTAGAGAGCATTCGAACTGCAACTCGCTTGTGGATCGATACAAAAGCCATGTTATATTTCAATTCTATCACGTCTTAGGTACCTATTTCTGTCTATATATGTTCAGTTCTATTAAGATTCATGATTTTATATTTCAAAAATCTCATCATATTTAGGTTTTCCTCCGTAATTATGTATTAGAAATATCTAGCAACCCAACACAACAAGATTTTCTCAAGAACATGAACGATCACACCAGTAAAAGTAAAATACTCTTTTTGATTGAAAAGAGTCTATAGGCTTGCTTTGTACGTATTGATCCAGTCAAACTCGTCTTTAAGATGGCGATAAGCTCGAACATCTCCTGATCGTGCATGACCCTCAAAGTTCTCTGCTCGAGCTGCTCGCCCACATAATCGGCCCAATTCACCGCTGGCAGTATCATTCAGCACTTCTTGGTATGTGACAGTGCGTAAAAACTTGCCCACCCACAAGCCTCCGGTGTATCTGCCTGCCTTGCGAGTAGGTAGGACATGGTTGGTACCGATAACCTTGTCGCCATAAGAAACGCAAGTGTTTTCACCCAAGAACAATGCTCCGTAAGCATTCATATTTTCCAGCGCATCACGAGGTCTGCGTGTGAAAATCTGAACGTGCTCGTAGGCGTACTCATCTGCCAATTTCCAAGCTTCCTCAATCGTATCCACAACAATAACTTCCCCAAATTGTGCCCATGATACACGAGCAATATCCGCCGTGGGCAAATTCTTCAATAATTTGTCAATAATGCGAATAGATTCACGAGCCACCTCCTCTGAAGTAGTGATAATAGCAGCCGGTGAATCAGGCCCATGCTCAGCCTGCGACAGAATATCCGTCGCCACCAGGAACGGATCAGCCGTCTCGTCAGTGACTATGAGGATTTCAGTCGGACCAGCAAAGAGATCGATACCAATCTCCCCGAACAGTTGACGCTTTCCTTCTGCTACGAATGCGTTGCCGGGACCTGCGATGAAGTTGACTTTGCGGATGGTTTCGGTGCCGATGGCCAGGGCTGCGATTGCCTGTACTCCTCCGAGAAGATAGATCTCATCTGCTCCTGCAAGATGCATGGCTGCAATGGTAGCGTGAGGCACTTGACCGGCGATGGGAGGCGTGCATCCAATGACATGGGGAACACCGGCGACTTTTGCAGTAAGGATTGTCATATGGGCTGATGCGAGGAGAGGGTATCGACCGCCGGGGATGTATCTAGTTATGTCAGTGGATTTGTCGACAGTAGTGGACACTGAGATACTTACGCGCCAACAGCCTCAATAGGAAGGTTCTTTTGACCAAGAATGACACCCTATGACAGTCAGAAACACCCTTCAAATATTGTAGATGAAGAAAGACTTTACCGGCTGTATCTCAAACTCTAAGTCCTTCAGAGAGTCCTTCTGAGCTTGCGCGAATGCTCGCACATTCTTCTGCACTTGCTTAATATCCTCAATTGTCTGTGGTGAGCACGCAGCAATTGATGCCTCAATCTCAGCCCGAGAGAGCTTGAAGGAAGCCGGCGACCACTTGTCGAATTTCTCCGAGTATTTGCGCACTGCGGCATCACCGTTGGCGCGCACATCGTCGATGACTCCACGGACGATGGAGCTTACATCGACCTGTGCAGAGCCAGTGGCAGGGGGTTGTTGGGACTTGAGGAATTTGGCAGGCATTTTGTGGATGATGACTTATGAATGTCGATGGTTTCTGTTCCTTGTATATTGGATTTCCAAGCTGGGTGCCTGCCTATATATGATATTGCTGTATACATCTCTCATTGGTATCATAGCTCACTGTCAGTACGTATATCATTCAGACCGATCCGCCCTCGGCTCCACTTCGGATATCGTTGCGCGTTGGCTTCGATGTTCGGACATCACGCCGCTCTTCCTCTGTTAGTTTTGTTTGTCGTTGGAAGAATGAGTTGTTATTGAGTCTGCCTGGGCGTTCACTTTTGGAGACTGTAGATGTCATGGAATCAAAGAAGTTTCTAGATATGGCTCAGGTCAGCATGTCTGGATTATTTATGGAGGTCAATTTTAATTGATTTATTGATGGATCAGAAACAGATCTTATAGGCATTGTAGATGCATTCAATTCACCGCCTACAGAACGCTGTCTCTCTTCTCTTTCACGTCTGCACTATTTCGACGGTTTCACATCATCCATACCACCACCATAGTCCTCCTCCAACGGCTTTCCTCCAACTTGAATCGGCTCCGCCTCCTGCAAAACATAAAGCATGCGCGCCCAAGTCGTACTACTCGGATTCCTCCATGCATGGTTCGTACCACGCTGCACCGCAATATCTCCCCTTTTCAGCAATCTTTTCTCCCCTGAATCCAGAATCAATTCCACCTCCCCTTCCAAAACAACACCATAATCCAGACTGACTGTGCGATGCATCGGTGAAATCGAGCCAGGGTTCATATCAACCACTCGCAACACCGTGCCGCCGGGGATGGTGATACCGGGTAGGTCGCTGAGATACGACCGATAGATGTTTAGATCCTTGTCGTCGCTGAGATCAACGGGAGTCCCGTTTGTGGCATATCCGAGAGAGAAGCGGGCGCCGTTGGCGAGCTGTTTCCATTGTAAGGTTTCGGGGAGTTTGGTTTGGAAGCCCGTGACGCCGTTCTCGTCGTGGGTGGTGATGTAGCGGCTAAGGGGGCGGAGGCCGTTGTCTTCCATTTTGTTGTAGCGATGCCTTTTCAGTTCGATTCGCGTTCAGTGGGCGTTGGATGTTTGTCTATCTTGTTCTGAAAAACGAAAAAATATTAAATTTCGGCTATATTGTAGTTATGCAACTAGAAATAACCATCTTATTCCTGCGGTTACGTGGGGCCGATGCCCCATGTCCGCATCGGTAGAAGCATAGCAACTTACTGTTTTGAGAATTTACAGGAGGAAAAAGAGCTGCCTCTATCTGTTTCTTTTCTAGAGAACTTGCCATCTGACAGAATCAACATGAACTGCCCAAAAGTAGCCCTTATTGCAGGCGCATCCCGCGGCGTCGGCGCAGCCGTTGCGCGGTCTCTGGCCGCACACAGCAACGTGCGAATCATGATCAACTACCACCAAAACCAGGACGCAGCAAAACAACTAATCAGTGAAATGGAACATCTGCGTACTCAATCAGGTCACGATGTCAAAGTTAGCAGCCAGAGTCCAATGTTTGCAGCCGCCCAGGCCGACACAACCAACAGAGCCGAGATGACACGACTAGTCCAACAAACGGTCGAACAAATGGGTCGCTTGGATATCGTCATCTCAAACGTGGGATGGACACGCATGACGAATTTTATGAATATAGAAGATGCAGATAATGAAGAGGATTGGGATCGATGTTTTGATGTGAACGTTAAAAGTCACTTTCGTCTCTTTAGGGCTTGTCAGGCGCATTTGGAGAGTAGTGAAGGCACTTTTATTGCCACAGCGAGTGTGGCTGGGGTTAAGCCTAGTGGGAGCTCTTTGGTGCATTTTGTCTTTGTTAATACTCGGTCGATGTTTTCACTAATAGAAGGGAACTATAGCCATATGCGGTGACCAAGGCCGCTCTCATTCATCTTATCAAGAGTCTCGCCATTATTGCAGGCCCGAAAATCCGTGTGAATAGTGTGGCTCCAGGAGTTCTCATGACGGTGCGTTGTTTAAAGTGGTAAATATATCTGGAAACTGACAATCCTGCCGAGAAAAAGGACTGGGGAAAGACGTTCTCTCCGGAGAAAATCCAGGCAGTCCAAGACAAAAATGTTCTTAGACGCCTGGCCACGCCGGAAGTATGTCCAAACCTCTCAATTTTTGGGAAAGAAGAAGAAGTACAGGTGCTCACCAGATTACAGGATGTTGCGGAACAGATCAGATTCCTTGCACTGAATAGCTCTATCACCGGTGTCAATACTGTGATTGATGCCGGTTTCTCACTATAGCCCTGCCGTCGGACTTAGGGCAACGGGAACAAAGCCCTAAGGTCAACGACCAGCCTGCGTTTGATGGAATGTCACGATGATAGCGAGGTGTTGGATTGTATAAGTTGGCTCCAATGATAAGGATGATGTTTCCTGGACCATCTGGGATCAGTCTTCATGTTACTATTGTAATAGTATGTATCATCATCTATCTAGCTTCTAGCACCAGCTTAGAAGTCGTCGGCTGTGTGGCCCGCTTACCCGGCTAAATAAAGTCACTGGATTAGGGACAACGGGGCGCTCTAGAGTGCACATGTATTTAGGCATATATAGAAATACCAAAGTTGCATCGGTGACTATAGCTAAACCTCTAGTTAGCTGGTGATCTCCCCGAGCTTCTCCAGCAAATGCACAAGGTTTACGACCAGCGGAGGCTCACTCGCATTCTGGCCGCTATGATTGTGATTCATCAACTGCACGGCCAAAGTCAAAGTTTCCTTCGGATCATGTAAATCTATGGGCCCATCTTCAGATGAGAGTCCCTGAAGCATGGGCTGATTGCGTTCCAAGGTGATGAATTGTTGCAAATTGCTAGTTTCTGTACCGTCAAGCCAAATAACGGGCACCGTTTCCGTTCCGGTTCTTCCTCTGCCTATGCTGTATGCCCATAGGGTAAGAGTTGAGTGATAAAGCGCAATAGCCGTAAAATCTCGCAGATGCTGGGGCGCTAAGATCTTGAGCTCGCGAAATATCTGACCTGCGTGCCATACAGCCCAGCGACCTTCCTTGCTCCGAGACCATGCTTGAATCGATGATAGGATGCCGTTTGAATGAGTAGGATTTTGCAAAAAAGCGGCCAAAAGCTGAATGTCTTCGAGAGACATGTGTAAGTGCATTTGAATACAGTGCCAGTATACGGCACCGTCATCCCGGTGGCCGATGCCAAAATAATTTAGCATTTCTGAGAGCTGCTGGTATCGCGATGCCATTACTAAACCACGATGCCAGTGACCAGGCTGATTGACAGCGCCGTTACCATCCAAGTTTGAATTGTTGCTCCTACTATCCCTGGTTATAAGCATGTTCATCTGCTTATATTCTGTAGTCATCCCCCAGAGAGCGTGGAGAACTGCGGCGCACGAGATTGTCATATCTGTCAGAAGACGGTGTGACTCCAGCAGATCCATATTCAAAACACAATCCGAGATTGTTATCACACGAGGGAGAGATTGGCACTGGGCCTGCCAGCTCAAGTAGAGCCTTTTCCATTGCTCTGCATCGTTGGCTAGCCAAAGATACGAGGGAGCGGGAAGTGGGATTGAAACCTCCGCGTAAGATATCAATGGATTGGTCATGAGTACCATAGAGGTCTGCATGTCATATTCCCACAGATGGTAAACTAGGCGTTTGGTGGACTCCTGCCGTGCCCAAGCGAACCACTTTTCCTCTGTGATACGGTCTGTATCATCTGGATGTAGATTGATCGGTGGATAACCAGCTGTATAAAACATACCTCTACGCCGCAACATCGTAATGAGCGGCTGGCGAAAACTCTCCGCAATTTCTATTTTTCGGCTATTGCCGCTCCACAGGCTGATTTCAAGATATAATAGATACGCCTGTTGCAGTTCAAGGTCGCGAATAAGGGTGTTGTCTGCTTCATAAACAGTGGGTAGATGGTGTCGCACAACCTCCTGCATGGCGAACCCTAATTTTCGCAAGGCTGAATCTGGTGTGAGTACAGCACCAGCAGCTGCCATAGCCAGCAGCACCTCCGGGCGGGCCTGCTTGACGTTGAAAGTAGGCCGATGAAACCAGGCACCAGCACTGGAGATGGGTATTGTTAGAAAGTATAGGATCAAGCGATCTAGAAGTTCAGGAGACGGGAACGAAGAAATTGCGCGGGAAAGAGGCTGTGGCATTTGACCCAGAACAATACTCAGGATCTTGTCACGCAAAGATAGATCAACACACTCCATAGACGTGGATACTTCCGGCAAGCTACGAAGACTCTGCGGGGTATCTCCTGGCCCTGCCTGGCCTTCAAGAAGGAGATTGCCGTGTTCAGAGTAACCGTGATCCTGAGAAACAGGCACAAATCGCCACCGAAGCCGCTCAACGTATCTGTCTTCTCTTACATTCCCATCTAACCGACTGGCTTCGCCGTCTGCATCGCGTACGGATGGGACCGGAGATAGTGCTGTATATGCAGCTTCATTCACGAACGGAATATCCGTATTGTAAGACTCTAAGAAACTCAAATCAGCGATGCTGAGATCGAGATTGGTTTCAAGAGCAAAGTCGATCAATCCTCCTGGCTTTGTACTGTAGAAATCTGGTAATATGCTTTCCGAATTTGGTTGCAGCAATGTCAGATATGGATCAGGAAGCACATGGCCTGTTTCACTGGACATTTCGATGCCTAGCGTCGCTGCATTGGATGACGCCGGTTGAGCTTCAAGTGCAGAAGATTCGACATCCTCGTTCAAGGCCATTGTTGTGTCGAACCCAACCATTGGCGACAGCTCTGGCTGTTGAAACGGTGTGGATCTACCAGCATCCACGAGCGTGCTGTCTCTAAAGGATGTCTCTGCTGACTCCTCTGTAGGCGCAGGGTCGAGGCTGCATTGGATGCCTCGTCTTTTACATCGCCGGCAGGGCTTGTCGTCATCGCAGCGCAAGTGATTTTCGGCACACGCTTCGCACGCCTTTGATGCCCGAAAGACGCTGGCGATGCGTCTCCGCTTTGCTGAATTGGATGTCTGCTGAGAATCATGAAGAGTAGCGTGTCGACTCAGGAGGTCACTATATCTGTTAATTCGTCATATTTATAATGTGAAAAGAAGAAACATAGAATCTCACCTGCGGCCAAAACGCTTATTACATACTTCGCAACGGTAAGGCTTCTCCTGTGTATCTACAGTGTTCAAAAATATTTAGTAGCCAGGACAAAACAGATCAACGTAGGAAGCGTACGAGAACGGACGTGTCGAGCAAGATGGTCAAGCCGAGTGTATGACTGGAGACACGTTCCACATTGAAATATGTTGCCACCAGTTCTTGAAGAGCCATTAGGTGTGGAATTGGAGGCTGCAGAACCGTGCGGAGAGGCCATGAGGCACAATGACGCACTATGTAGTGCGCAAGTAGCACCTACGGTTGAAAAGAGAGATTTGCGATCAACGGTGGACAGAAAAGATCTCTGCAGTCCTACTGTCCTAGGTGGTTGTAGTTTGTAGAATTCTGGGCTTTCCGGGGTTTCCAATGTTGGAATCTTTGGATGCGGGGAAGTTAGGGGAGGAAGCACGGCTGGGAACAACTATCGCCCGGTATACTGAGGGCTTCGATTAGACAGACTACTTCGTTTCTAAGGAGTATACGGACATTCTCTGTCTGTAGTGTTATTATTGTAGAACGTTCGGTCAATTCAATATTTAAGCATGCAAGGGTCATAGGTTTAAGAGGCTTCCATCCTTTGGGCTGATTGCTCTTCCTATACCTATATGTCTCGTTCATAGCTTCCTAATCAATATAATTTAGTCAAATTGTTAGGCTACCCCAGATTTCTAACCCGTTTAGCACTTAGTCCATACATCTGTTGAGCTCTAATGTCGCTACTAGCTGCCTTCGGGTAAGTGGAGGTGGAGGTGGACCCGTCGGCTAACCCTAAGATATTGATCCAGATGGCCTATCATTATATAGCTAGTTAGAGTTTGACAGTGAATTTATATAAGCAAAGTGTGCCAATTGAATAAAGAGAATGACTATAGACCAACTACATATGTAAATGGCAGTGATCGGAATCGAAGAACACGAACCAGTTTCTTTACCATAGTATGATACTTGGATTGGATGCATACTGCCAAGTCATGCCATAAACCGAACTTACTACGGAGTCGATCACTCCACGTTGCTAGGAAACCAATTCTCGGTCGCTATCCGAATCCTTTTGCCGTAAATGTAGATGGGAACCGTCAAAAGCCCGAATATGCCCATCAGCATGCAGAAAATCCCGAAAGGTTCCGCGGCACCGCGCGCCTCGACCCAGGTTCCGACGAAAAATGTCCAAGCAAATCCAATAATGGCTCTTAGGCAGGTGATCATCACGAAGCAGTCATGGGCTGCCAATGGGTAGGACTCAATAATCTGAGAGTTTTGAAAGTTAGCAACAGATGGGGTTGTGGGGATGATGGAAAATGCTATTACTCACATAATTGAAACCGATGGATGGCACTTGCATAAGTCCGAACACGAGCATACCGTATCCGACTTCAAGACCAACCCATCCGGCACCGGAAGTAACATATTGCTCGCACATGCCAAACGTCAACAGGCCCATGGTAGCGAGGAATAGTCCTGGGAACAACGCAGGCAGTCGCGCCTCAGGCTCACTGAATCCCCGAGAATGTCGCAAAGCATGACGTTTGAGAATACGATCCGAGATAAGAAAAGTAGCCAATGCTCCTGTAACGCTCCCAATTAGACCGCCAATATTAATCAAACCCGCGTTGGCGCCCCAGTTATACGGAGGTGCAGCGACAAACTGCGGTCCAACAGTTGAGATAGTCACAATGCCACCGACCAAGCCGCCGTAATGCAGCATCACCAACCAGACTGCGGGAAGACGAAGTGTTTTCCAAGGAGCCAGGAAATTTCGAACAAAACTTCCTGTATAAAGCCCGACTTTCAAGGAACATGCAAATGTGTAGGGTAGGTAGGGATGACTAGAGGCGACGACTGTCCTCACCTCCTCGTACTCTTCACTGTTCTGCTTCTCAGTCACTGTTACCTTTCCTTTTTCTCGTTGAAGAATCCCCTCGGCCGCAAGATCCAAGGCAATAGAGGCGTCCCGGTCGAAATATGTTTCCGGAAGGAATAGAGAGCATGATAGAAGCGTGACCCCGGACAAAATCACATTCAACCACTGTGTCCAGCGCCAGCCGTATGCTGAGGCAATGTAACTACCAATAATGCCTCCCACAAGAGGCCCCATCGTAAGAAAGACGGTATAGATTGCCTACGGAACATTTAGCTTTAACATAAAATGGAAGTGGAATTTTAGTTCGGGCGCCAAAACACCCACCATTGCTCTGCCTCGTTCATGACGAAAGAAAATCTCACCAATAACTCCCGGGCAAAGGGTGTCCGCGGTCGCTCCACCAATACCTTGAAACACTCGTGCTGCCAAGAGACTGTTGAACGATTTGGCTTCGGCCGCCCAGACAGAGCATGCCGTAAGAATCAAGAGGCTGAAGAGGATGACAGGTCGACGCCCGAACACGTTTGAGAGAGGAACCCACCAGATGTTGGCAGCACCGAACATCAAGACGTTGACCTGCGGCGGGTGTTGCGAGTTAGCATCTGGGTGGCACCAGAGGAGTGGGATGAAGAATCCGACATGATACATACGGCAATCAAGTGACCGAGGTCTGCCTGAGCCACGGGAGGGTTGAAGCTCATCGCTAGAAAAGGCAAGGCACTGGACAAGGAAGCGGAAGTGATGTTTGCTAAGAAGCAAAAAAGCGATACACAGAAGAGCGCCATGAACTTTCGCCATTGACTCCAGTTCAAAGGGTCGGCTGGGTTCTTCGAGGGCATTGGCGAAAGTTGAAGATGTGAAGATGGAGTAGCTTCCGACTCGTGGTATTCATTGCCTTAGTGATACAGATTAATTTCCAGATCTTACTAAGCAAGGGAGAATCGTACGCACTGTATAGCTTGACCGTCCCAGGAGGCATTGCTTCCAGGACGGCGCTTTTAGGTAACGAGAAGGCCTGGCGAAAACCCGTCATGTCGCCAAATGTGAATGAGAAGTAGTATATGTTTGAAGTGGTATAACTCCGGTGACGGGAGTTGAAGAGACCATTAATGAAAAGACCATTGTTTTAATAGCATGTCGGATATCCCGGACCCCAGACTTTTATCGGGGATGTGGAGGTGGCTTGCTCGCAGCCAGAACACTCATCGAATGTATCGGGGCACCCCAATCACACCCCAGTCGATTCTGATCACCCATACAGTAAGAATGCGGCTATTAAACCAGATAACAGGGGCTGAATGAGAGTCACCATGGTGGTACTTTGGGAGACGGCACCAGACTAGGTTGAGGGTCAAAGTGTGCTTGCCTATGCCAAACAGCTCTGGCGTCTGGTCCTGTGTATCACAGTGTGCCTATTCACATCAAGGAGATAAAACGATGTCCTCAAATTGAGTAGGTACACTTTGTTCATTGAATATGAGAATGAGGATTTTCCCAGGCTGACGCCGTTACAATGGCATCATGAAGGGGAGTCGAAATGCTCGCATCAGGAGCTGTTGGTGCCTAAATATTCAGGCATCGAAAGCTCATACAAGAATGAACAAACAGAGCAAACTAAGCAAACTAAGCAAACTACGCAAACAGTGCAACAGTCCACCATAACCCTAATCAATCGGCCGACATTTGCGGTGCTTATCGATAAGAAATGGCGTGATTGGCGCTAGACCCAACACGGAAGGCGTCCCTGATGGGGGAATTTTTTGTTCAATTTCTGGAGAAGATCCTGATCAGCATCTTCACTCTCTCGCTGCTCTCATAGTCAGATTCTTTGTTTTGCAGCCTCGAGATGGGTGGTGTTCCAGAATTAAGGGCCATCTCAGGTCCGACCTACCTCACTGCGCAGGATCTTATCCAGCAGGTTGCATACTCTCTCTCGGACAAGATCTTCTCATATTCCCCAGAGTCATTCGACCTCGATTCGGCCGTGAAGCAATGGGTGTCCCAGAATGAAAAGAATGTGAATGGAGAAGTCACCTCTGTTCAGTCTCTCCAGACTCGTCAAGGTGCCGGTTCAATTGCCCTTGGTTACTTATTCTCCCGGGATTTCGACTTGAAGAAACGCCATGTTCCCCAAGGGATTATCGCCTCTTCTGCAACTCTGACCTACTTGCGGTCCTCCTTGGAGCAACTTTCGCTGCTCTACGCCGTCGCCAACCCGGTGGTCGCTCACGTCGCCGCTGTCGACTATGCCGGTGAACGTCTCGTTTCGGACTATGTGACAGCATTGAACTTGGCTGAGGACTCGGGACTCGGTCTAATTTCAAGCTCATCCGTCCATGAATCACAGCACATGGCTCTCTTCTCGACCTTAGTAGCCAGCTTCTTTCCAACCATCCATCTCTACGATGGAGTCCGCGTGGGTCGTGACAACACCCGTGTCATCGATGTCATGGACCAGGCCGGTCTACAACGTATTTACCAGGCTGTTCAGCAACAGACTGTCGAAGATACCAAGGCAAAGCATTTGGATGACCAGGGCAAAGTGTTGAATGTGTTGCAATCCTTGAACGGCGAATTGGGCACTGACTACGGCTTGTTTGAATATCACGGTCATAGCGAGCCCACATCCGTCTTGGTCGTCTTTGGTACTGTGGAGGCCTCCTTGACTTCCCAAATCGCCAAGTCATTGAGCAGGCGTAACTCGCGTGTTGGTGTCGTCAACGTTCGCGTCTACAGACCTTTTGTCGAGGAAGAATTCCTTCGCGTCCTGCCAAAGACTGTCAAGATCGTCGGCGTCCTCGGCCAGGTTCGCGACCAGCAGGCTGTCCAGGATGAAGGTGTTCACTCAGCCTTATACGATGATGTCCTCGCAGCTTTGACCTTTGCTGTTGACCGCACTGAGAAACCTGTCTGCGTCGACATCAAATATGACGTTACCCATCAATGGACCATTGTCAATGCCGCTGCCGCCTTCCAGCGTATTTCCGATAAGCCTATTCTCCAGACCAACAACCAGGGAAGCCCGCTTCAGCTTATCGAGCAAGCTAGCACTCAAGAATTCACTCTCTGGGATTTGGACGATGGCCAATCCCTCGATGCCGCTGCTTTCTTGACACAAGCACTTGCCAAGGACCCCTCCGTCAACGTTACTACCAGCACTGTTTTCGACAATCTGGTGCAAGGTGGCGTCGTCCGTACCGATATCCGCAGAAGCACCAAGATTGTTGATGCACCATACCCGGTTATCACTGCAGATGTCGCTTACGTAGGCGATATCAAGGTCCTCAACGATGTTGATGTTCTTGCATCGGTCAAGGACAAGGGCCACGTCCTCATCAAGGCTCCTGGCCTCACCAATGAAGACCTCGAGAAGAAGTTGTCTGTTTCCTTCCAGCAGCAAATCGCGAAGCGTGGCATCGTTCTTTCGCTATTGGATGCCTCTGAATCCGCAGCTGTCCAAGCCGCCATTTTACGTGTTGCTCAGAGTTCTTTCGATGGTCTGAAGATCCAGGTTCCTGAATCCCTTGCCGAAGCCGAGAAAGAGCTTGAGACCACTCTCCGCAATGTCGCAGTCCCTGAATCATGGAGCACCGCTGAGATCCCCGCCGATGCACAGGAGTTGCCCAAGGATATCACTTCGACCAGCTTTGTGCCTTTCGACAAGACTGAAATTGAGCCCGCTTCCCTTCTCAAGGACTGGAAGACTGCTGCCCAGGGTCTTGCATTCAAGGAGGCTTTCGGTACCCAAAACTCATTGCGTCCAGACGTCAACACCAAGACTTTCACTGTTCACGTCAAGGAAAACCGTCGCTTGACCCCTGTTACTTACGACCGAAACATCTTCCACATTGAGTTCGACCTCGGTGACTCTGGTCTCAAGTACGATATTGGTGAAGCTCTCGGTGTCCATGCCGAGAATGATCCTGAGGATGTCATGGAGTTCATCAAATTCTACGGTTTGAACCCAGATGAGGTTGTCGAAGTCCCCAACAGAGAGGACCAGAACATTTTGGAGAACCGCACCGTTTACCAAGCCTTGGTCCAGAATATCGATCTATTCGGTCGTCCCCCTAAACGTTTCTACGAAGCCCTTGCGGAGTTCGCCTCTGAGGAGAAAGAAAAGAAAGAGCTCCTTGCTTTGGCCGGACCAGAAGGTGCAGTTGAGTTTAAGAGACGTGCCGAGGTCGACACCATCACCTACGCTGATATCCTGCTCGAGTTCCGTTCTGCCCACCCCAGCTTCCACGACATTGTGCGCATCGTGAGTCCCATGAAGCGCCGTGAGTACTCCATCGCATCTTGCCAGAAGGTCACACCCACCTCCGTGGCCTTGATGATTGTCGTCGTCAACTGGGTCGACCCTCGTGGACGCGACCGTTTCGGACAAGCCACTCGTTACCTCAGCGGTCTCCAACCCGGCGCTCCAGTCACCGTGAGCGTCAAGCCCAGTGTGATGAAGTTGCCTCCTCGCTCCACCCAGCCCATCATCATGGCTGGTCTGGGTACAGGTCTCGCACCTTTCCGCGCCTTCGTGCAACACCGTGCCTTGGAAAAGGCGCAGGGCAAGGAAATCGGCTCCGTCCTTTTGTACATGGGATCTCGTCACCAGCGCGAAGAATACTGCTACGGCGAAGAATGGGAGGCTTACCAGGCTGCTGGAGTCATTACGCTTTTGGGTCGCGCATTCTCTCGTGACCAGCCGCAGAAGATCTACATCCAGGACCGTATGCGTCAAACTCTTCCCGAGATTGTGCAGGCCTACATCCGCGAAGAAGGTGCTTTCTACCTCTGCGGTCCTACATGGCCTGTTCCTGATGTCACCGAGGTTCTTGAGGAGGCTATTGCCATCGAAGCTCGGGCCACGGGCAAGAAGGTTGAGACTCGCAAGGAGATTGAGAAGTTGAAGGATGAAGAACGATATGTATTGGAGGTTTATTAAACTGTTTTCAGTTCTTGATAGCGATTGCATGAGTAGCATTAGACTTGATGATTGATTTTGATGTATCTAGAGTGCTTGTTCTTTTGGTATAAACATGATCTTCATTTTCATCGTCAACTCCTTAAGTATATGCATATGTACAAGAAACGAATCTAAAGTATACTCTTTTTCCCGAGATAGCGAGGTCTATCAAGCACGACCCATAGCCCCCAACTTCGTCTTCCCATAAGCCCCTCCAAGCTCCTTTCTCATCTCCAACGCTCGCTTATATGGCGGCGCTGTAGGCGGCTGCACAGGATCCAGACTAACGTATCCCTCCGGCAAGGCATACGACGCATCAGCATCCCAAGCCGAAAGATCTCCACAGGCAATAAACGGCGGAATCCAGCGCGATTCATGCGGTGGGCGATGAGACAATTGTTCAGACAATGTGAGTTGCTCAAGAGCTAGGCGTTGGGTCACATCATCACCACCCCCTGTCGTAAGAGGTTGCGCAACTTTGCTTCCTTGCCGAATTTCCTCTTCATCATCAGGAATATCATAACCCACCGTCCCATCCTCACCAGCCTTCATAGCAGCCGCACCCCCAAACATCGGATTCTGCAACGCATGCGCCGAATCAAATTCCTCAGGCGGCATAAACCCCTCACAAACCACAAAGGCCTCCAAACTACTTGCGCGACTACTCCTCGGCTTCGCAACAGATACTTTCTCAAACACCGTCCGTAGCTGCGCATACAGCAGATCAACGTCTCGCCCGCGGAAGATTTTTGCGACGAATTTTCCGCCTGGTCTCAAGACGCCGATTGCCAGGTTCAAGGCCGCATAGAGGAGTTGAGACTGGATGTAGATGTCGAGGTCGTGCAGGCCGGTGACGTCTGGTGCACCGTCGGATATTACTAGATCTACGGGATGAGGGTGGCGGGATGGAAGTTTTGTTGTCGTTGTTGCTGTGCTGGAAGTTTCTGTGGGTGTGTCTTGTTGAGAGGATTCGGATTCATAGTATTCTGGATCAAGGGCGCGAAGGAGAAGTGGTATCGTTGAAGGATGGGTTATGTCTGCCTTCATCATGGTGATTCCCTCTAACGGCGCCATGGGTTGTAGGTCAATTGCAACAATCTTGACATTCTTTCGCGGCTTGAGGATCGCAGATTCATCTTCCAAGTCCTCTCCATCTTCTTCTTCCTTTTCGGTAGCCTGGCTCTCCTTTTCCAATCTCTCAAGAGCCTTCTTATCCCGCCGACGTTTCTCTAACCATGCTCTTCTACCAAAACTCTCGCCCTTGATGAGCACGCGACTGAGAACCTGGCTCCAACTTCCGGGCGCAGCGCAAAGATCGACGACGCGAGTGACGCTATCAGGGTCTGCGTGTGCGAAAAGATCGAATTGTTCGTCAATCTGGATCAATTTGAATGCTGAGCGAGCTCGCCAGTTCTGCTCTTTGGCGAGCCTGTAGTAGGCGTCGCGTTTATCTTTTGAGGCTTTCCCCATCTTGGAAGTTCCAGCTGTATCTTAAATTATACTTCCTTCCCGATAATACTCAATTTGTTCAAAATATAGGTAGAATATAGAAAAAATATTGGCGGGGTTAAAAAATTGCCGATAAGATTGCAAAAGGCGGAGATCCGCTCGGAGAACTCAGAAGCGGAGCCAAACTTTTTTTTCTGCCCATCTATCTCATCACTTCCAAAACACCAAGGACAAAACGAACCGCATTATATCGCCATGGGGGTGAAACGTGGACGAGAAAGCCGCAACCTGGCTAAAAAGGCAGCCAAGAAGCAGAAAGTAGAAGAAAACACGGATCAGAATGGTGAGGACATTGTTGGGCTTGATGATCTGGACTGGCAGACTGTTCAGTTGCCGGATCGGTTAGGTGATGTTGGAGGATTCTTTGGGTTGGAGGAGATTGATGGTGTGGATATTATTCGGCCGGAGGCTAGTGGGCAGATTAAATTCAAGGTATTTTACAGATCGATTGAGAAATGGGGATACAATTGAGGGTTTTTGCTAACTTGATTGTTGTCTATAGGTCTCTTCAGATAAACCGACGAAATCGATACTCAAGAAAGCCAAAACCACCGACGAGACGTTGAGCGAGAATAATGACGAATGGTCCGGATTCAGCGATGGGGAAGAACAGGAAGTAAAGCCGCAGAAGAGGCAGAAACAGAAGAAGAAACCCGAACAGCAGAAGTCGGAAGAACGGAAACAAAATAGTACAACGGATGAAAAGAAGTCAGCGGCCAAGAAACAGTCGCAACAACCGAAAGCAAAAGCAGACAAACCAAGCGAGAAAATACAGTCTCTACCGTTCACCGCGCTGGAAGATGAGGAGGAAGAAGATGAGGTCGATGTCTCCGCATGGGAATCATTGGGCTTATCTCCTGCCTTACAAACCGGCATCTCCAAACTCAAGTTCTCAACTCCGAGCACAATTCAACAAGCAGTCATACCCGAGGTCCTTGCAGGTCACGACGTGGTTGGAAAAGCATCGACGGGGTCCGGAAAAACATTAGCGTTCGGCATACCCATTCTCGAATACTATCTGACTACCCGAGGCCAGCAGGACACCTCAAAAGAAAACAAAAAGAAGAAAAAGAAGGAATCTCAACCTATAGCTCTGATCCTATCCCCAACGAGAGAACTGGCGCATCAACTGGCGAAACATATCGGTGCCCTCAATACACATACTCCTGCCGCAAATGCGAGAATCGCACTTCTTACCGGTGGCCTGGCAATCCAAAAGCAACAGCGACTGTTGAACGATGCTGATATCGTGATTGGTACGCCAGGCCGTGTTTGGGAGATTCTGAGTTCAGGGTCTGGTCTTATCCAGAGGATGTCGAGAGTTAAATACCTCGTCCTTGATGAGGCGGATCGGTTGCTTAGTGACGGGCACTACAAGGAGTTGGAAGAAATTTTAGACGCCCTCGATCGAAAGGAGGATAATGATGAAGCTGAAGAGAACTCTTCGGATGAAGAGGAAGATGAGCAAAAAGGAGAAGCTACGTCAGCGAGACAAACACTCGTCTTCTCAGCCACATTCCATAAAGGACTACAACAGAAACTGGCCGGAAAGGGGAAATTCATGAGCAGCGATTTGATGAACAAGACAGAGTCGATGGAGTATCTTTTGCAGAAACTCAAGTTCCGTGAGGAGAAGCCGAAGTTTATTGATGTCAACCCCATTTCTCAGATGGCTCAGGGTTTGAAAGAAGGTATTTTAGAGTGTGGTGCCATGGAAAAGGTAAAGTATAGAACACCACTATCTTCTGCAATATACTGACGGCTTCTAGGATCTCTACCTTTATACGCTACTACTCTACCATCCAGGCCATCGTTGCCTGCTATTCGCCAACTCCATATCGTCTGTCCGCCGACTATCGCAATTACTACAAAACCTAGGCATCCCGGCATTAGCTCTACACTCGACCATGGAACAGAAAGCGCGTCTACGATCGGTGGAGAGGTTCTCGTCTCCTGATGCTGACCCCAGCTCGGTGTTAGTAGCTACAGACGTCGCAGCCCGTGGTCTCGATATCAAGGGCATTGACATGGTCATTCATTACCATGTTCCGCGCACTGCGGACATGTATGTGCATCGATCCGGTCGTACAGCTCGTGCAGGAGCCTCTGGTAAGAGTGTCCTGATATGTGCGCCCGATGAAGTCGTCGGCGTTGCACGTCTCGTCGCCAAAGTCCATGCACAAGCTGAAGCCGGTGCATCTGCGAGACGCAATCCACTCGAGTCGCTCGAGCTCGACCGCCGAGTCATATCACGCGTCAAGCCCCGTATGACCCTAGCGAAGAAAATCACCGAATCAAACCTGGCCAAAGAAAAAATCTCATCGGAAGACAACTGGCTGCGTAATGCAGCAGAGGAACTAGGCGTCGACTACGACAGTGAAGAGTTTGAGAAACAAGGCGCAAAGGCTAAAGGACGCGGTCGCGGTGGTGGTCGTTCGCAGAAGGAGAAGGAGGCCAGCAGTATCACCAAGGGAGAGTTGGCGGGTTTGCGGGCAGAGCTTAAGCAGCTTCTGTCGAAACGAATCAATATTGGTATAAGTGAACGGTATATCACAGCGGGGCGCGTCGATGTAGAGTCGCTATTGCGTGGCGAAGGAAATAATAATGCTTTCATTGGATTGGTAGACAAGTTGGAGTTTTAGCGATAGGCCAATCTACATTTTTGAGTTCAATCTCGATTAGTGTGTATGCAACCCTCCATCTAATAGTTGCTGTAGTCTATCGTAGTTCAGGTATCTGGTATCTCACAAACTTACTGACAGCGAGGTAGTGATCTCCTCTGCGATCAGGCCTCAGCCTTGCTCAACGATGTCAAAAAGGCCGAGAAAACTTCGGCCAGATTTTGTGATCTCACTTCATTGTCATTGGAAAACAAATATTGAACTCAAACCCTGGGAATCGGTTGAACACCGTGAAAAGGCCTTGAAATAGTGTGCAGGAGTAGTTGAATCGCGATGACAGTAACTGCAGACTCAAGTGCGGGCAAACAGGCTAGTACGTCTCTCACCGTGTCCGATTCGACTGACTTAGTGCTAGTACGTATGCCCAATTGAGACGCATTTGTGCTGATTATCTCAAGGTTGCAGCGGCTTCACTTCCCCGACGCGTAGCAGGCTGTATGCGCAAGGTTGACCTGATTTGGACCGGGCGGTTGTAATGAGAGCATTGACTTGCCTAGATATGCAGTCCCGTACGAAATTCATACTGGGAAACGTAGGGACCAATGATGTTTGAATGTGCACGCAGCAAAGAGCAAGTTTCATGTGACGAGGGTCCTCCTCAGTCCTCTGTGGCACGGTTTGCTCTGTGCACCGTGTTCCACGAGTTAGGTCCTTCTTATCCTATTCCTTCGAGACTTCCACTGCCACTCCAACAGGCAATGTTATACATAGTACATCAACAGAGAGTGCACTAACTCGAAGAGGAAGCTATTACACAATGTTAGCCCGGACCACTCGGAAACAGTCAATAAAGTCTCGCTGACGGCAGGGGGATGTATTTTCCATCGGTTTCTGACTGGGCCCTCCAGCAGAGTCATCACCGTGCCACGGACATAACATAGCCGTCCTTGTTTCCTCCAGTCTAGTCTCGCCTTTGCATTCCTTGCTACTCCGTACTCCCCACTGAAAGTGTGTGCTTGTCGTTCCTCATGCTGGATTGACAGGTGCCTGCATAATGGCTACCGAGATCTCGTGATTCATCTTCGAATTAACGCGTATTGAACTACGGTATCTCCCAAGTTCCGAACACATATGTTCTGTCACTCCTGCATCTCAGAGCCATAATAGATCGTCCAGCCAAAGATTGCGCTGGACGGTCTGGACCCCTAGTCTTCTCAACAAGCGCAACAAGAATGCAAGCCTTGTCGTTGCAATGACGCCCCTTAGTCGGATAGGTAGCACCGAACTACTTGTTCAGTGCATAGCGAATTTCCTGAGGTCTTCTGTCCATTTGCCACTTTTCTTGTTGATAGCCGATGCGGGCCCATCATGCCCTTTTTGGCACACCACATAAACAAAGCCAAGATGCACGCACACTATTCAAGGATTTGCTTTGGTGATACATAAAGATAGCATAAACTCGAGAAGCAGAATAAATATTTCGTAAAAGCCATCATCGCAATTCATATTTTCAGTAATGGCTTTCTTTCTGTTGATTTCAATGCAGCTTCTGCATGTGCGTAAACTGGGAATTCTCATCGGCAAGTGGTTTAGGAATGGAATAAGAACACCAGAGCCAGGCAGTGATCATAATTGATGCCTCATCCATGATTCTGACCGTTTTGTACCTTGGGTAGATTCCAGATTTGGAAAGGTAGGCTTGCGCTGAGCCTCGTCTCGCCAATTGATGTGCATGTGCACTGCCTATAGGTCAACCGAACAGCCTCTAGTAGCACCGATCAAACAGGTCACGGTCGCACACCTAATAGAAGCCAAGGATGACGAGTGGGTCATACTCATACTACCAACATGACAATGGTGCGAACCCTAACCATAGGCCTTGTCTATACATTATTCTCTTACGAACCGGGGGATGCAGCAGATCGGGGGTTGACGTCTCTCTTCAACAGAGATCACGTTCTGCGTGTTGGGCCTGCTGGCTTGAGCAGATATAGGCGGAATGTAGAA
Source organism: Talaromyces liani (assembly GCA_022814505.1). NCBI lineage: Eukaryota > Fungi > Ascomycota > Eurotiomycetes > Eurotiales > Trichocomaceae > Talaromyces > Talaromyces liani. The sequence continues at coordinate 717,267 of JAKLNL010000012.1, forward strand.
GTTAAGGCGATGGGTATGCTAGCACGAAGCGAGTCTGGTGCTGTAATCCTGTGATTTGCCCTAAATTGTCTCGGGATCGATAATGACCATTGACAGGTAGAAACAATGTCGAGATGAGGGGATGATATCATGTAACTTGCAAGCTTTTTCTGAGAACTCGGTCTTCAGATTGTTTGTTTGTTCGTCTCGCGGTCCGAATGGCTCGTAACACCGGTCAAGTTTGTATCGCTATCTAGGTATCCGTTCGTCGTAGTACGTGCTTGAAGTCGTATCGGCGAATCCGTAGCACTACAACTTTCCAATCCGACCAATCATCACAAAGCAGGCGGCAGTTTCTCTGGAACCCCTGGGTTGAAAAGTCCATATTCAGCCATATTGTGCTCGGTATCGCTGAACGTCCGCTGCCAGCGGATTGTGAGATAGATTTGCCAACCGGCATTTGAGCGCGCTTAGTGTTGGCGCTTGGCATCGGCGGCGGAACAATAAGATGTGGTTGTGGCTTTGGGATCTTTGAGCCTCAAAAGGGGCAGCTAGTCTACTAACGACGATCAAATTTTCGGTTTTGCGTGGTTCATGGTTGCTGGATGAGGTAGAAACTTCTCCCGGGGGGAGGGGTTAGAGGAAGAAGCATCGACAGCTCGGCATCTCCCAGACAGAAGGAGCGACCGTGGCCGTCACGTGTCAGGTCGACGCCTCCAAAATCAGAAAGAGAGCAACGCAGTGCATCTAGATCAACATCTCAGATCTGTGATAAGATGGAATATTCCATATGCAAGATCTGCTATGCGTGTCAGAAACTCCGTGGCGCCATTGGATCAGACCCACGACGATCTTGATTAACTACCCCTAGGGAGTAGGGACACGAGCCCCCAAGCCACACTATGTCGCTGGAGATGGGGACGACTACAGCTAGTGAAGCAATTTGATAGGGTGTGCTTCTCAAACCCCGACTGCTACGAGCCTACGAGGTACGTGGAAGCATGGAGCTGACAGATAGCGTGATCCATCTGATTTTCTTACTTCATGGCTGATATAAATATGCCAATATCCCCCTGTCAGTCCCTCGTTGCGACCGATCCTCTATGTTATTAACACGCTGCTTGGATCTCGAACGTCAATTTTGCAGTCCACGTCAGATTCATTGGAGACTCCGCTTCACGAAGCACCAGAAAAAGGCAGGAGATGTCTTATGTCAGTCCAAACGCAGCAGGAGCACTCACCTACTTGTTGCTTGAGTCAGAACGGTAGCCTTCTTACGACGACCAGGATGTCTTGATGGTAGAGATCTTGAGAATGCGCCCGTACGTACAATTTTCCACGCGGTATGTAATCGACATCTGATTGAGATCAGATAGATTCCCGAATCCATCGCAACCGAACCAAGGGCCGCCGCCTTTGGAGAACCGACCTTCAGCCATCACCTCCCCCAGGCTTCCCGACTTGCGAGATCACTACATTCGTGCTTACGAACCGGACACTTTATCAGGGAAAATTCGAAGCGTGTACCATGCATGGTCTCTCAAATTGACATTCGAGAGGACGGGATGCCGCGCTTAGGAACACGCGGGGCGTTGCTGGTCAGGCCTATCAAAATCGTCCCTGTCCGGATAAAACACCCGGGTCGCAAAAGTTGATACCACTCGTCCCAACACTCGTCCCACGATCTCGATGAATGTTCCCATCTCGGTAAGTCACTGTGCGCCAAGAGTCACCTGGCAGGACCCTTTCACAAAATGACCTTCGCTAACTGGGAATCCCAGTTTCTGCTCTAAAAGGAGTTTCTCGCGTCTGGTTTGTCGGATTTCGCACCCGATGTCAAAGCCGTCCAAAAGGGGAAAGACTCGATGAGTCGATGCAAGCCACTTCCAGCCAGTATTTGTCGCGTTGGACAAACAGTGTGACTTCCTTTGCGCTCCTGGTCCCCACAATACACTGCATCACCGGCTTAATGAAATCACTGTCTGAACGTTTCTTTTTGCGCCTGTGATAAAATACAAGCAAGCATTGTACATACGCCTTACCATCGAAATTCCTCTATATCGCTGTATGGACCAGACAAACGTTAAAAGGCTCTCAGTCAGAGGCCTATGTGCTGCAACCTGCTCTCAGATCTCGTCCGGCTTCCCCAACGCGACGTACGGAAAATCACATAACTACTGTTCGTCCAGGTGTTGATTGGTTCTTGCGTTATAGAGGCCAGCCTTAGTTAATCGACTCTCCCTTGTTCGACTCAAGCCGGGCCTGTCAACGCAAACACGTCGCCGGCCAAAACTCCAATACGAGCACATTTTTCACATTGCAAACCCAGTCACAGACAGCCATGGATGACCGGCCGGATCGAATGAGGGGATATCGCTTCATTGCCCCCCGCCATATTGATACACAGAAGCAATCAACACCACAATCGCCAAACGCCGACGAAGGCAAAACTAAACGAGCATCAATGGCCTGCTTAGAATGCAAAAAACGGCGGACCAAGGTACGTACCATTTTATGTTTTTCAACGATTTCGTCCAAATAATAACGACCGCATGTGTGTTTCATAGCTGACTGTCTGACCATCTCTTGTTGTAGTGTAGTACCGGTAGCCCTTGCACGGAATGCTCTAATCATGGGCGGGATTGTATATACGATGCTCTTGCTGACAAACGCCGCAAAGAACACGTTTTGAGCACCAAACAACAATTGGACAATGCGGAAAACAACCTTCGATATTACCATGGTTTTTTAGAAGACATTTTGGCTTCTATCCGGTTGGGTAGCACCCATCAGGTGGATCAATTGGTACAGGTGATCCAAGATACCGTCAGGAATCCAGACCCTGACAACAAGAGTGGCTATTCCAAGATAAGGGAGGCCATCTTCTCGATTCTCAGCGAGTTCGAAGACGCTGAAGGCAGTGACGAGACTTCGGATGACGTCGACCAGAGTGAGTCCGGACGCGAATGAAGATCTCTCCTCTCAATAGGACGGTCAGACTAATTGTGCTATAGGCATGGCTGAGTAGTGACGAACACTTGGTGATCATGACGTGATGGTACATGTGCGCTAGTTCTAGGGAATGACCCTAGCGACTGAATACGCGATCCTCGCCTACAAACGACCGATGCCCGACCGATCGTGGTGAACCGATAATAGCCATTGTTGGGCCAAATCAGGTTGTCTCAATCGTCTCAAAGTCACGACGTGGGTGAAGGATCGGATCACAAACAATACCACTTTTGCAGACGGATAACAGATAGTTGAAACTGAGATCAGAGGTCATGCTCCCCCCGAGCGCTAGCTTGCGACCTCAAGGGACTCCTTGCCTGGTATTACGCTGAAGCGACATAGGCAGACGACCTTTATGTTATATGTTTTCATCTTTATTTCGGTCCGGTATATATAAACAACAAGCATGGGATCATATTTAGCGATAGATATCCGTGGTGTTTCACGACTTATGTTTCATTGTTTCTGCCATGATCTTGTCAACAACAGAATGTATTAGTGTGGGAAGAGTCTTGGGAGCAATGGCTCCTTCTAACGACGCAACTTTCGGCTTCAGACTTGCTTGATAGTTTCCTACTATCCATGGATGCTTCCAACATGGAAGACTCCATGTCCATCATTCATCACTAGCTGGTTGTTTCTTAGGCTTGGTCTTGGTGCTCGGAGTTCTAGCCGAGACCGGATCTTTTAAGCAGCAGATAGGACAATACAGAGCAGGTCCCTCTGCAGATTGGAAGCCAACGGCGGACATGTAGAATCAATTTCATACTGAAAAATGATAGCTGCCAACTACCTAGGTACGTATTAAATTAAATAAAGACTGTATCAAGTACTTCCTCTTTGAGAGCGCGGGGAGTTCCCCGCTTTGTGTCAGTTTTTGAAGTTCCCCAGAAAGCTTAACCAGCGTCAATTATCTGACTCACATATACTCTGCCCTCCACCACCATCGCAACTCGGCCCTCAACTAGACCACCAGAAATACAAAAATGGCCCCTCTCACATCTTCAACCTCGATGCAAGATAACGGGGTTGCCGGCCAGAAACGCAAGGCATCCCAGACTCTGACTGCTGAACGACGGAAAATAACCCGAGCCTGCGACTCCTGCAAAGTGTATCCACCCCACACAAATTCCTTTTGCGCCGGAGTAATAATTCTGACATTGACTTTAGGAAAAAGACAAGATGCTCCGGAACATTACCATGCCATCGTTGCACCAAGCTGTCGAGGACCTGCGAATACAACGCGATATATACACGAGGAACTCCGCCGGTGCCATCTCCGCTGCCGGGCACTGGGCATTGCCAAGATGCTGTACGACGTTCGACGCCTTCAATTCGATCGTCCATTCATAAGGAGCATGTGTCTCCGAGATCAGCACTCACGACCTCAAGGCCGACGACATCCCAGCTTCGTCGAAATTCACAATCACTCGCCGTCTTGTCGCCGAGGAGTAGTTCACCGGAACCAGAAGCCACGGACTTGGAGGGCAACTACTTAGGTCCTTCTTCCGGTATTTCGTTTCTCTCGAGAAGTTGGAGACGGTTGAAACAAGACAACATATCGACAACACCACGACTCCCCGAAAATGAGCCTTCAAAGAACACGCCCGTCTTGTTATTTGGCGATCGGCCCTTTTCAGATAAAGCCGACTGGTCTACCCTGGAACTGCCGCCAAAGGAACGCGCCATACGACTGCTGGATACATACTTTGATTTTTCCATTGTGACATATCGGTTCCTCCATCGAGGCAATGTAATGGCTTTATTGGATACGATATATGAGAAGAATATTCTACCCTCGAATCCGCCGCCTAGCCAGTCAGCAGCAAAAGTGGGAGTTATCTATATGATTTTTGCAGTAGGGATGCTTGGTGAGGAACGGAGGATTGGGAATGATGAGATACATCCGGAAAGTGAAAGGTGCGTATGACAAACATTATCCTCAGCATAACCAACACTAAATACGAAATTCAGCGAACGATGGTATGCTGCAGCCCGGCATATGATGTCAATTGAAACCGGGCCACCAGCTTTGGAGACTATTCAAGTGCGTTTGGGAATATGTTTGTTTTTGTTATCGTCTTCGAGGGCAAATCAGTGCTGGTACATGTTTGGAACCACCATGCAACTGGTAACTGCTCTGGGACTGCATAGAAGACGGCTGTCCAAGACGACTCGTGGAGGACCAGCATACGTCGAGCAGGAACTACGCAAGCGTATATTTTGGAGTGCCTATACTCTGGACAAATACTTGAGTGTCATGTTTGGACGACCAAGACTGTTAGATGACGAAGACATTGACCAGGATTTTCCGGATGAGGTAAATGACGAAGACATGTACATGGAAAAGCCACCAAGAATACAAGATGCCATGGATGGCATGATGATTGCTTCTATATTGCATTTTAGGTAAGAAAACTTGCTTCACATATTCTCTTAGCTTTATCAATTGATGACAAACATCAGGCTCGGCCTTCTCATGGGCGAGATATCCCGGAGAGTATATCCAATTCCAACGAAAGCAGTGTCTACAGTAGCTCCGTACGAAGCTGCCATCGAACTCGTCGCGGAGCTACAAGAATGGAAACAAAGCGTCCATCCGTTATTCGGGAGCGTCCGAGCTTCTAGTCTAATTCCGCCTCTTTGCCGACAAAGTCACGTTCTACAATTTGCATATAACCATGCCATGATACACGCGACTCGGCTTTTCATTCTCAATGACTTTACCGACTTGACGCGCCGACCATTGGTTCCTCTTGACTTGGTTACGACCCATGTACAGAACTGCATCGATGCGGTCAAGGATGTCATGCAGCGTGTAGATGCGTTGGCTGATCAAGGATCAATGCTAGAGTCTTGGTGGTTCACACATTATATCTGTTTCTGTGCCATTCTCGTGGCGTACATATATACAATCCAGCAACACCAATCATCGTCTTCGGACCCCACAACGCCCAGTGTTTCCAGCATGACGGATGATGTCCAAGATCTGTTCAGTCTTGCGGAGCGATGTCAGGTTCATCTGGCAAAAGCTACCCGAAAGAACTGCCCGAGTCGTCGTTACGGTATTATTCTAGAGGAATTGAGACTTGAAGTGCACAATCAGCTTTCCTCGACAACTACAGCAGCAAACAATATCAATCCCACTTTACCACAAACGGTGGAACCTAATGGAGTACAGCAGACTCTCCAGGTTGACAAACCATACCAGGTAGAAACAAGCTTTGAGCGTTCGGCCATGAATATGAATACAGGCTTGGATTCGTTCCCATACCTGGGAACCTCGTCTATTCCCGGCATGGATGGGACGGACCTCCTTGGAGATGACGATTTTGGACTATTGAATAGTCTGGATGGGTCTGTTTGGTGGACGCAGTTGGATTCATGGGTATGTCATTGCTCTTATTCAATCCATGTAGCCATGTACTAATGATTCTTGCAGGCCTACTCCAGTCTCAACAATGACTCATCTGAATTCAACTTTTGAACACGCTACGAGTACATACTACCCGGATTGAGAAACATAAATTGTACATATACATATATTTTTCTGCATTTACAAAGATACCCAGGATCGAGAAATTTCTGTTTATACTTACATAGTTAACATGAAGTTAGTTAAGCATCAATACCTATGCAGATTGAAATATTTGTTTGATATAAGTCATCAATAGACATGATATCACAAGTGTAAAACTAATGATGTGATAGCAAGCAACGTAGATACACATACTTCCAGAGATCTTAAGAACAGATTCTACATGTTTTTTTCCGCAGGAAAAATATCCGCTCCTTCTTTACCTAGGGTTGCGGACACCTGGAGCTATTTCCGCCCGGATATACCTATTGATACCGACCCTTAATCACCCCCGGCAGAGCATCACTCACTAGTCTACGTAGCAGACAAGGATGATCTTCCTCTAATATAAGCGTGGGTGTACATACATGTCTTGACTCCGCATTAGTATGAGGAGCAGGATCCACTTTCTCAGATATCACTGTGTCCAGGGTGGAATGTACTTTTCCATCCATCATGATGCTTTTCCGAGCGGTGGAGGTAGGATTGAATCTATATAAGGTGGCCATCTGTGCTCGCTCTCTTAGTTTTTGATGCAGATTGATATGTTTTTTTTTTTTCTCTTTTCAAGGTCGACCCCGCGATACTTTGACACACAATGGCAACCATTGTACAAAACCCACCCCCGGAGACGTTTCAAGAGAAACAGCCCACCATCATCCAACACGCCGAAACAACCACAGCCGAACAAACCAAAGCGCAAACCATAGATGGCCTCATTCGGCATCGCGCAAACTTGCTCGGAGATACTCCGCTGGTATACTACCCACACACCGGCATCGATTATGTCGGTTATAGCATGCGCCAGCTAGACATCTTCGCCTTCAGAGTAGCGCAGAAGCTCGCCGCAAGGCTTCCTCCGCGAACCTCATCATCAGAGAAGCCTATCGTGGTGTCGTTGTTGGGGCCATCTGATCTGAATTATCTCACCACTTTCTGGGCATTGTCGAAATTGGGCCATTCGGTTCTTTTTCTGTCGACGCGGATTTCGCTAGAGGCTTATGCATCGCTACTTGAGAGGACGGAGTCGAAGCATATCGTCGTAACCAAGGACTTTCAGGATACGGCCGACGACTTGGCGAAAAGGATACCAGGCGTACAGATCGACTACATCGCCACAGATGACTGGTACAACTTCCCAATCGAGGATAAGGAAGTTGACACCAATATAGCACCAAACCTAGACCCAGCTCAAGAGGCGAAACACATCTCCTGGATCATCCATTCATCCGGATCAACAGGCTTACCAAAACCGATTTTCCAAACCCACAAAGCTGCTCTGGGGAACTATGCGCAGAACATGAACCTGCGAGGCTTCATTACGCTTCCTTTATATCACAATTATGGTATAAGCTGTTTGCATCGGTCGATTTACTCTTGCAAGAGTATACATTTGTACAACCCGTCCTTACCGCTTGCGCGACAATATCTGCTCGGAACTATGCAGGCGAATGATTTTGAAGTGTTTTACGGCGTGCCGTATGCGCTCAAGCTTCTGGCCGAGGTAGAAGAAGGCATTGAGGCACTTCGAAAATGCAAGATCGTTCTGTTCAGTGGCTCTCCATGCCCCGATTCTCTGGGCGATAGACTGGTTGCCAACGGTGTGCATCTCGTCAGCCAGATTGGCTCAACGGAAACAGGCCAATTGATGACCTCGGAGCGTCCGCGAGAAGATAAGCTGTGGAATTGGTTACGTCCCGGCGCCGCTATTAAGCCATACTTGCGATTTGAAGAACGGACTTCTGGCATATATGAAGCGGTTGTTCTCGATGGATGGCCTTCGAAAGTGGTTTCCAACAGACCCGATGGCGCTTATGCAACGAAGGATCTATTCATGAAACACCCGGATATGGAAGCGTACAAGTACTATGCTCGTCTGGATGATACTATTGTGCTAGTGAACGGCGAAAAAGTGATCCCTCTTTCCCTTGAAGGATCGGTCAGACAGGACCCGGCTATTGCAGAAGTGCTCGTTTTTGGCCAACAAAAGGCTAGTATTGGCATGCTTGTCATTCTTACCGAATCTGGTGCAGCCCTTTCGAAAGATCAATTGATTGAACAAATCTGGCCTCGAGTGGAACAAGCGCAGATTGATATGCCGGCCTTTGGGCAGCTATCAAGAGATATGGTGTTCCTTCTTCCACCGGACACCCAGTATCCGCGAACCGATAAGGGTACGGTTATCAGACAGGCGGCCTATCGACAATTTGCTGAGCTTATTGAAAGTGCATACGAGGACAAACAGACTCCGGCAGAGCTTGAGTCATTCTCAGAACCAGAGTTGAGGCAGTTCTTAGAAGAGCAACTTCAAGACATCCTGCCGCCAAAGTCACGCAAGCTTTTGAACGAGGATGCGGATTTCTTCAATATTGGCATGGACTCTTTGCAAGCCACGCAGCTACGGTCTATTATCAGTCGTCGTGTTGATATTGGCGGAGAAGAGCTTGGTCTGAATGTGGCTTTTGACAACCCTACCATCAAATTGTTAGCCCAGCACCTTCTATCACTAAGATCTGGTGTTTCGGACAACAATAACTCTGTCGAGGATATCATGCAGAGTTTGATCGAGAAATACTCCGTTTTCCAGCAGCACAAACCCTTGCCCAATGGTCTTGATGGTCGTTATATCGTCATCACTGGCACATCTGGCTCACTAGGATCTCACACAGCTGCGAAGCTGGCACTTCAATCCGACGTTCGCATCATTTATTGTTTGATCAGAGCCGGCTCTGTCATGGAAGCTTACGAACGCTTAGCCAAATCACTGCGCGAGCGACGCCTCTATGACAATCTTCCCGATACCGCCCGCAGCAAACTGATTGCTCTTCCAGTGAACCTCTCTGACCCAAAACTAGGATTCGACGAGCACACATACAATCTAATCATATCCCAGATAACAGACCTGATCCACTGCGCATGGTCCGTCAACTTTAATTGGCAACTCGCCAGTTTCGAAAAGGACAATATCGCCGGCGTCAAAAACCTGATTAATCTCTGCCTGAAATCGCAACGGCCTACACCAGCCTCATTCAATTTCTGCTCTTCCATCAGTGCTGTTGTCAATACAGCCCAAGACGAGGTTCCGGAAGCTCTACCCAAGAGTTTAAGTTACGCGCAAGAAATGGGCTATGCGCAGTCAAAGCTTGTCGCTGAACATATCTGTCTGAAAGCAGCTGAACAGACTGGTCTTCGGGCCCGTGTTCTTCGAATTGGTCAAGTCATTGGTGATACACAGCATGGTGTCTGGAACACGACCGAGGCAATCCCACTAATGATACAATCCGCGAAAACCATCGGCGCACTACCACGCCTCAACGAGACTCATCGCTGGCTTCCCGTCGACGTCGTTGCGGAGAGTATCATCGACCATTCATTCTCCACCTATCAGTCTGGCGTTCTCAACATTGTCAACCACAACAGCTTCCATTGGACCCATGATCTCCTTCCATACTTACACCAAGCTGGCCTGGACTTCACAGAGCTCGAGACGAGCGAGTGGCTCGAGAAGTTGCGCTCATCGAATCCGGACCCAGCGATCAATCCGCCTATCAAGTTAGTGGAGTTTTGGACGACAAAGTATGGGTCTGGTGAAGGATTGAGGAAATCGTTTGTGTGGCGGACTGAGTTGGCGAGAAGATACTCAAAGGCGCTGGAGGAGACGGGGGGATTGGGGCAGGAGGATGTAGATAAGATGGTGCGGTATTTCAAGACTGTTTGGTAGTTAGATTCTTGATATAGAGATTTGTGTTGCTAGACTTGAAGCTGCTGCCTCAACGTTGATATCGTTGCAAATAGCGGAATGTCTCAATTCATACAGAAATTTTGGGGGTTTAATGATTCTTTCGATGGCTCCAGGGCTGGCTTAGGGCTGCACCTTAAGGGAGGGTATGCCCAAAATTAGGCTTTGGGGGTCTTCTGCGGGCGTGGCTTACCCTAATAACGGGGTTATTACGGCGCTCATCCCCGCGAAGTTGGCTGTAGACTCTGTAAGGCATCAAGGCACAAAGATGATGCTTATCAATTAAAGTAGCACGTGACTTCGTGTTGCGCGTCTTATCGCCACACGTCATCCTTGCCAGCAATGAAGTCAAAGTCAAATTCATCCCTCCATCTCGTCGTCGACAACAGTCGATCGCCTATTCTTATATAATTCGGCTGAGAACAAATATGCATCGGTGCAAATATGGGTTCCCGGCTTCAGGCCAATTCTGACATTGTTCGCAAAAGAATACAGAGTCGTACGTCTTGTCGCATACCTATACTCGATAATTCAGCCATCGCTAACAATGAATTTCTCAATATTGATAGATACGTTCGATGACGATAATGGGGATGAATACGAAGCGTCCGCCTTCGGAGGCTTTGATGATTATTTTCGCCGCAAGAAGTTAAAACTACAAAACCGTGATGCGCACATTCGCGCAACCTCCGAAAACAACCCCCAAATATTTCGTGGCGTTGTAGCGCATGTAAATGGCTACACGCAACCTTCCTTGAACGATTTGCACCATCTTATCGTCAGTCACGGTGGAGGATTTCTGCAGTACCTCGATGGCAAGACTAGCGCCACCCACATAATCGCCAGTTCGTTGACACCCAAGAAACGCGAGGAATTTCGCAGATACCGTATCGTGAAGCCCGCTTGGGTCGTGGATACTGTCAAAGCTGGCCGACTCCTTCCATGGGACAATTATCGCGTGGTCGATGAAGGCGCTTCACAAAAGGTGCTGAGATTCGAGAATGGCGCGTTGCAGATACAGACCAATGAATATGAGCGCAGTTATAAGGATCAAACGGAGAATAGTTGGTATAATTCGCAGTTTGGAGATGTGAACCATGATGAGGATGTCGTGGCGTCGCCAGTGAAAGAGAAGCTGTATATTACTTCGAGTATTCCCAACTCGAATGCGGATACTGACTATGGGGATTTTCCGTCTTTGATATCTCCGGAGGTCGCGACGAAGGCGCCTCCTGCTAGTCAGTACCTTTTGCCGGTCGAAGAAGATTCGGCTATCGCCGCTGAGGAACCTGAGGAGAGTACAGACAATCGAAAAGCTCCAGAAGGAGGTCAAGATTTGGTCAGTGCTCAACTTGTACGAGAAACCATACCTGTCAAACCCGACATGAGCTCGGAAGAGTACAACGCATTGCTTCTGTCCGATCCACGTATGGCAAAGGCGAGTGTTGTCAATCCCGACTTTCTGCATCAATATTATCGAGAGTCACGACTTCATCATCTGTCGACGTGGAAAGCCGAGCTCAAAGCCAAGTTGCAGGCAATTACACAAGAAAAATTTGAATCAAATAAGAATATCAAACGGCGTGTCCCAGGTGCACGAAGGTACATTTTGCACGTTGACTTCGATAGTTTCTTTGCGGCTGTGTCGATACACAAGAACCACCCAGAGTTAGTTGACAGACCTGTCGCAATCGCCCATGGCACAGGTAGTGGCTCTGAAATCGCTAGCTGTAATTACCCAGCTCGTGCGTTTGGAATCAAGAACGGGATGTGGATGAGAGGAGCGCTGGATCAGTGCCCTCAACTCAAGGTTCTACCTTATGACTTTCCTGCATATGAAGAAGCTAGTCGTCAATTCTACGATTGTATACTTACAGTCGATGGGGTTGTACAGAGCGTCAGTATCGACGAAGCGCTCATTGATGTCACTATGCAATGTTTGCAGGCTGGTGGATCTGATGGCCGTGGTATTTCTGAAGGCTCCATATACCGAGAACAGGCCAGAGCTGATGAAATTGCAACCTCCCTGAGACATGCAATCAAAGAAAAGACTGGATGTGCCATTTCTGTGGGCATTGGAGGCAACATCCTACAGGCAAAGGTGGCATTGCGCAAAGCCAAGCCTGCCGGACAATATCAGCTCAAGCCCGACGAGGTTTTGGACTTTATTGGAAATTTGACAGTCCAAGATCTTCCGGGCGTGGCTTACAGCTTGGGCGGCAAACTAGAAGAAATCGGTGTCAAGTTTGTCAAGGATATGCGCGACTTGACGCGCGAGAGACTTGTTTCTCATCTCGGCCCTAAGACTGGCGCTAAACTGTGGGATTATGCCAGAGGCATTGACAAGACTGAAGTAGGAGTTCAGACGATGCGAAAGTCTGTGTCTGCCGAAATCAACTGGGGCATCCGATTCACGAACCAGACTCAGGCTGAAGAATTTGTACAGAGTCTTTCTGAAGAGCTTCATCGCCGCCTAGTTGAGAACCTGGTCAAAGGGAAACAGCTTACGATTCGGGTTATGAGACGCTCAGCAGACGCGCCGTTGGAACCAGTCAAACATCTTGGCCATGGAAAATGCGACATATTCAATAAAAGTGTATTGCTCGGTGTTGCAACTAATGCAAGCGACATCATCGGGAAAGAAGCAATCGCCATGCTACGGAGCTTTGGGTTCACACCTGGCGACCTACGAGGGCTAGGAGTTCAGATGACAAAATTGGAGCCTGTGAAACCAGCAGGTGGCCGGCTCGATAGTAGCCAGCAGCAATTGAACTTTAAAGCATCGCCAGTCGCGAAGAGAACAATCAATATGGCTGATCCGGACTTGATCGAAAGTCCTCATAAAGGCGACGGTGCCACTATTGACGCAGTCGATACGCTTGATAACAGGCCTACATTTGACAGCTCATTGAAACCTTTGAACGTCTTGGGGACGCAATTTATCATGCCAACTCAGCCCGACCCAAAAGTGGTTGCTGAATTACCCCCTGACATTCGATCTATGCTGGTGCGCAAGACAAAGGAGCCTCGAGAGACATCTCCATCGCCGGCACCAAAGCAACGAGTCTCGGTTAGAGATCTTCCCTCGCAATCACAAATTGACCCGGATATTTTAAAAGCCTTACCTGAAGATATTCAATCAGAAATTCTAGGTTACTACGGTCAGTCCTCGAATGATATGAAACCTGAATCTCTTCAACGCCAACCTCCATCTCCACCTCCACCGTCGCGTCCGGTACGTGCGCCTGTTCTAAAAATACCAACGACTCCAGTCAAGAAACGCCGTGGCAGACCACCCAAGTCTCTTGCTAATGCTTCCAAGCCCCCGGTTCGCTCGAATTTGATGCAATCTAGCTTCAACTTCAGCCGACCACGCACTGCTGAACCTGAGACGATCGATCGATCTCTACCGGTTCCAGATAGTGAAACGACGTCTGAGATATCAGAAGATTTCCTAGCTGCTCTTCCAGAGGACATTCGGGCAGAAGTCCTAGAACAGCACCGACAAGAACGTATGCGCCAACGATCAAACCTTGTTGCACCGGCTGCTCGCAAATCGGTAGCTTCTCGACCAAGCACGCCAGCTGAGTCTAGTACTGCTCCAACCACCACAGAGAAGCGGATCCAGTTATCACCTCGCCCGGAACGGCCTACTTTTACGTCTAAAAAACTAACCGCATTACCCGATCTACGCGAAGCAATTACTGCATGGTACTCGGCTTTTGCCACCGAGGCGCCCTTCGTCGAGGACGTTGAAGCATTAGCCCTCTACCTCAAGCGCGTAGTCCTCGAGGAACGAGACCTCGAAAAAGCCGTTTCGGTCGCTGACTGGCTGACATGGCTAGTGAGAAATGATGCCGACAAGATAGACAGGACGGTTGCAAGTATAGAGCAAACGCAGAGTTCGCAGGCCGAAACTACCTGGGATGAGGCGTTGAATATTGTACAGCGCAGCGTTGCTGCTGCGGTCGAGGAGAGGGGGTTGCCTCCTCCTGAGTTCTCTGCATGATTTCCTGATGAGTATTATGTATAATGTTTAGGAGTTGTATATAGTATATCCATATATATGTGAATTTGACAGTATATATGTAGTCATTCAGAGAGTGAGGCTGTAGGGTTAGAGTAAAAATGTTCCAAGATTCGGTGGATCTTGGTTTGAAGAGATTGAAACGTGAGTGGAGCCTAAGAAAAAAAAAGAGAGCTCTACCATAGGCAGGACTGTGGAAGGTTCACCAAGCAACGCCCATCGTGACCGCCTTTATCTCCGCTCACATTTGTTGACCAAGCTAAAACTTTTTTTTTTTTAGTTTTAGTTTTAGTTTTCTCCATCTGGGATTGTCGTCAAGGTCGATTCTTCTGTGCTCACTTTCTTTCCTTTTTTTTTCTTTGTCTTTGGACAATTTATTTTTCACTGTGAATTTTAAGAAGAACACAACATATCATATTCACAATGTCTCAGCCTGTTGGTCTTTATACTGTCCAGGTGCCGCCTGGCGGTATCATGGTGCCTGCATTGCCCCAGGGTGCAGTTGCTATGGTGAGTTCAATACAATGGATGCGTCAATTCTTTGTTACCTAGGTAGCTATTGAACTGACATGATTTATTTTCAAGTTCCGCGTAAGCATGGCAGCCATCGACCCCGATGCTGAGCCCGAGTATGAAGATGATGCCGCTGCCGGCAAACCTTCCCGTTCCACCCTCAAGATCGTCCGCGTCCCCGCCGACATGGATATGGATGACGAAGATGATGAGGACTACGAAGATGTGGACAGCGAGGACGAGTCTGACGACGAGGAGATTAACGGTGGTCCCAGTGACAAGGCCAAGGCCAAGCAGCGCCAGGCTGCTGCTGCGCTTATGGATCTTGATGATGAAGAGGATGATGACGAAGACGACACCGATCGCGCTGATTTCAAGGCTGCTCTTTCACAGCTCATCAAGGGCAAGGGTCCCGCTACTGGCGACGAGGATGACGATGACGATGACGAGGAGGGCCTTGAGCTTGAGGAGATTGTTGTTTGCACTCTAGACACTGAGAAGGTAGGCGCATATATGATTTATAGAGCACTTACTATGGACTCGGCTGATCATGCAGACATACCAACAACCACTTGACATCACCATTGCCGATGACGAGCGCGTCCTTTTCAAGGTCACCGGTACACACACCGTCTACTTAACCGGTAACTTTGTCATGCCCGCCGAGGAGCCACACTACCACGACCATGACGACGAGGACGAGGATGATGAAGATGACTACGACCTTTCGCCTGACGAGGATGAGTTGGATGGCATGGATTACCTCCTCAATGGAGGTGACGAGAGCGACGACCTCGACGACTTGGAGGACCCCCGCATTACCGAAATTGACTCCGAAGAAGAGGAGAAGGCCCCCAAGTTGGTGACCAAGGGAAAGAACAAGCGTGCTGCCGAGGAGGAGGCCGCACTCGACGATCTCATTGCCAAGGATGCTGCCAAGGCCGACAAGAAGCAGCAGAAGAAGTTGAAGAAGAACAACGGTGACGCTGCTCCCGTTGAGGCCAAGAAGGAGGCAAAGGAAGCAAAGGAGACTCCCGCCGCCAAGTCCGACAAGAAGGTTCAGTTCGCTAAGAACTTGGAGCAGGGACCTACCGGTTCTACTAACCAGAAGCCTGCTGAGAAGTCGACCGGCACATTGGGCGTGAAGGAGGTGCAGGGTGTCAAGATTGACGACAAGAAGCTCGGAAAGGGACCTGCTGCTAAGAACGGAAACACCGTCGCTATGCGATACATTGGAAAGCTCGAGGACGGAAAGGTCTTTGACTGTAAGTTCACCTCCAAGCCGCGAATAAAGGTATAGTTACTAACTCGTTCTTTTTCATAGCCAACAAGAAAGGCAAGCCATTCACCTTCAAGCTCGGCAAGGGCGAGGTCATCAAGGGCTGGGACATTGGTATCGCTGGCATGACCGCCGGTGGCGAGCGCCGCATCACCATCCCCTCTCACCTCGCATACGGCAAGAAAGCTCTGCCCGGTATCCCCGCCAACTCGAAGCTCATCTTTGACGTCAAGCTTCTCGAAATCAAATAGACTAACCCCGCCAGTCTATTGAGTTGTGTCTATTAAGGATTCTCTTTCTCCTATCATGTCTTTAGTCTGCTCATGTGACATTGCATCTTCTCCAGTGTCTGACCGAACATACGACATGTTTTGTTTGTATTTGTGAACGAAGACTCTGTTGCATTTTGAATAGGATGAGGATACCAATTCGCGTACGGAGTTTTTATCTTTCTGCTGCCATTTTTTTTATGTTTCCATATGTTTAAAAGTTTCATGTTTCTACTTTTTCTTTCGGGCGCGAATGTGAGGAACTTCGGTCTGCGATAGAATACCAGTAGGATGCTTATATGCATCTTTCTCTATTTCAATGTTCTTTTCTGGACTTCGTAAGGGACACAGGTCATGTGCTTTGTACAGGTCGTAGGGAAGGTACGATTCCCTTGTGCACCTGCCTATGATGTGCTCCTTCCTTTTCTGGGCAGCTTCCAGTCTTCTCTCAGACTCGGACTCAGACTCACTGCCTCGAGCTCTCGATGTTTGTCCTCTTGGGCACTTGAGAACAGGTACTTATCCAAACTGCGGCATTCTGCGCTCGAAAGTTCCGAGTAGCACGCTCCTTTATCAACGTTATTGACAACATTGATAGATGCCAGATTTATACCTAAGCTTCGTCTTCCGCGCCTGATAGTTTCTTTCTTTCATGACCTCGGGAAAGCGTCTTTTGCCACAATGCCTAAACGAAACAACAGACTGGTTGGAGGCCATTCGAAGGGTACGACATCAATCAACGAGATCAGCGGTAACCCTCAGACAAGCGATGAGAAAGCGAGACTGCAATCCAGGCCATGGAACAGCTCACAGAAAGAGTCCCTATCTTCCGGTGTTGGTCTGGTCTCTAAAATTAGGAGAGGAAAGGTCAAACTATTATCTAAGTTGGGACTGTGGAACTCCGATACCGAAGAGACTGGTAAGTACTCGGTAGGGTTGCTGTAAAGGAAGGCTAATATGGCTGTCAGACACCACACCGAGCAGTCCCGTGGACTTCAACAGCTTGTGCTCTACCACTGCCTCACAGCGAGGCTCTGACGATGAGAAGATCGACAACATCTCAAACTGCTTTTGCCCATCGTCAAATGATTTCCCGACCAAGATCGAGTTCTATCAACAACCGGTCTCGACTCCAGGCACGGACAGCTTGGTTTCGGAAAGCTTTGAGTCGGCGCAAGCAACTTTCGAAAATGAGTTTTATTTGCATTCCAACGTCGATAGAATGATTCGTGGACAGGTTTTGGCTCGTCGTTTGTCGCAGAAGTTGTCTATATTTGGACCGTCGACTGTCATCCGCCGTACGAAGACGAAAGCAAGGCCAGGTATTGCTTGTATGGAAGGCTCGTGTCCTATTGTATTGGATCACAGATGCGATGGCTCGGGAGAAAGCACCGAGCAGTCTGCAGCTGTTTCACCAATATTCAGCCAGGCCGACTATCGCAGCTCATTAGATGGGGTTTCGGCTTCATTTAGACTATTTTCGCCTACAAGCGAAACCTCTACTCGGAAACTGAGGTCTGGATCTAGCAGATCTGCTCCGTCGATTCATTTGATCACCAAAGCAAAAGTCAAACCTTCTATAGTGACAGTCGAATCAGCTGCAGTCGCAAAGGTCTTCTTCGAGACTCATTTCAATTCGATTTACTCTCCCCAGGAAAGTCGCAAGCAGAGGTTCCGAGAACTCCAAGCGCACCTCCATCTCCTCCCGTTCAGCAATGAAGAACGACTTGAAATACAAAAGGCATGGGCTAGCCAAGAGACTGAATATCTTCGTCAGACGCGAGTCCTCAAATCTCAGTCGAATCGCGCAAATAACCGGGATACCGTATCAATTGCCGGCTATGAAGTGATTCGAGTTCTTGGTCAAGGGAGCTTTGGGACTGTCCAGTTGGTGAGGGAAAAGAATGTTTGTCAGGGTCCCCTGCATAAGAAAGGAGGCAAACCTCTTACTTCTCTTGACGGAGTTCAGTATAGTAAATCTAGCTGGCGGTTGACGACGAGAGGTAGCCGTGCATCGGATGGATATGGTTCTGGAAGAGGCCTTCAGCCCCAAAACGCAGGTCGTGTATATGCCATGAAGGTAATTCGTAAGGCGGAGATGGTGCGTCTCTGTCAAGAGGGTCATATACGAGCCGAAAGGGAAATTTTGACTGCGTCCGAGCGGTCGAGGTGGATTGTTCCTCTTGTTGCTAGTTTCCAAGATGCTGTCAATTTGTACCTCGTCATGGAGTACGAAGTAGGTGGTGACTTCTTTGGGCTGTTGATACGTCAAGGTGTGCTCGCAGAAGGAGATACGATGTGGTACGTGGCTGAAATGATCCTCTGTGTTGAGGAAGCACATCGCTTGGGCTGGATTCATCGAGACGTGAAGCCAGAAAACTTTTTGATTTCCGCTTCTGGACATTTAAAACTGGCTGACTTTGGTCTTGCTTTTGACGGTCATTGGTCGCATAATCAAGCTTATTTCCACAACCATCGGTACTCTCTGCTCTCAAAATTGGGAATCGACATTCAGGGAGATAGTGAGGATCGGGAAAAGAGTCAGAACCCAGAAGACATGGAGGCCGGCCCACTTCAACAGAGCACCTTTGACCAACAACAAAATCAAATAGGTGAGCCTGTGCTTGACTGGCATGATCGAAAGCAAAAGAGACGGTTCGCTCGAAGCATTGTTGGGACAAGTCAGTATATGGCTCCCGAGATCATAGCCGGAGAGCCTTATGATGGTAGATGCGATTATTGGAGCATTGGAATTATTCTTTACGAGGTACACTCCCAATCTCTGAGCCCGTCTATCAATTGCTGACTGGTTTAAAAGTGCTTATATGGAATGACCCCGTTTTACTGCGAAGACAGAGAAGAGACCAAGAGGTGTATTCGTGTTAGTATTTTTGACAATTATTGCAGATAGGAGTCTGACTTGTGCCTTTAGAATCACAGATATACCTTGCGCTTTCCTACGGATCGACTAAGCGACATTATCATATCGTACCACGCAATGGATTTGATTCACCGACTTCTACAGAGAAAGGAGTTTAGGTTATCCAGTAGAGAGTACAAGATCAACGACTGCGCTCTATGGCATGGTCTGCAGAGTCCTTACGCCAAGTCATCTGATCCAAGAAATTCTCATTGGAAAGGAAATCACGTCTACAGTGACGATGCAACCGACATCAAAGCTCATCGATGGTTCCGGGACCATTCCTGGAATGACATGCTTCTCCGTCGTCCGCCCTATGTACCAGCGGAAAGGACCTGGGAAGACATTAGATACACTGATGCAAACCCAGGAAACGAAATGATCTTTCAAGAGAAGCAGCAAGTCAATGAGACCCCTTTCCAACCTATGCTCGACCCCTTGACGCCGGAATACCATAACATGCTCGAGCAGGAAACTTTCAAGAAAGAAGTCGATAATCACATAAACAAGAAACGAAAGCATAAAGAAAAGAAACGAGCGCGTGATAAAATCCTCCGAGACGCAGTTGCAGGACCTACGGCGCTGGATGTTCGTACAAGAGGTGCTTTTGTAGGCTATACCTGGCGTCGACCGAAATCCGTCAGGGATGTCCTTGAGATAGGACGTGGGAGGAGTCTGGTGTATTAAACCGTCTTTCTTTGCATTCGTCATTGTCATCCGAAAAGTTTTTGGATTGTCTATTATTAGCATCTGCAAGCTTCACATATCCATACCTACCGCACACTGGCTTAATTGAGCGTTACTTGTGTCCTCTACTTATATCAATACGCATTAAATGATATGAACAGCATCCAACAAGTCCATTCTCCTCTCACGTGTTTTATCAGAATCCTAGATATGTATACACAAGACAATCTCGACCGTGGCCTAAACGCCAACGCGAGAAAGATGAAAAATAAGAACAAAGAGTTAAAAAAAAAACACCGACCAATGTAATGCTATATGCAAAGCCCCGATAGGATGATAAAAAGCATGAAGGAAACAAACGGGGGATGAGTGGGAAGAAACGCCAGCAATGAGGATATTAGATAGGTTTTTTTAAGAATATGGTTTGAGATGATGCGGTGATATGAGATGCAGGGATTTGACGGGTGGGATGATTAGAATGATGTCGAGCCAGCAGTCATAGAGAATGCAGTTTCACTGACGCCGTCGTCGGGGGGTGCGCTGCCATTTAGTTTTGGGCAAAGTCTATAGAAAAGCAAGTCAGCAAGCATTCAAAAGATTAGGGGGTTGAAGGGGGGCGTACTTTTTATTAGTCTTAATATGCCCAATCAATCCACAATTGGCACATTTCCGTGTCGTGGTTCCGCCGCCCTTGGAAGGGGTTCCGGCTTCTTCGGAGTCGCCGATTGAGGCGCGGCCGATGCCCTTTTGTTTTTCGCGGGCGAAGCGGCGCTCTTTGTTGCGGTTTAGGCGGGTTAGTTCTGCTTCGAGGCTGGTGGAACGTTAGTATGGAAGATAAATAAGGCTGTGGAAGGAGGGAGGAGCGGGCGTACAGTTTCTTGTTGCGGGCGTCAACTTCTGGATCACCGGTTGGTTGGATTTCGGCCAGTCTGGGTGTGATATGTTAGCTTAATGGTCACAAGTCCGATGATAGAATAGGAGGACGAACTGAGTATTGATGGCCTCAACTTGATGCCGCGCCCGCATGTACTTTCGAATGACGCGCGGGTCCCAGACTAACTGCTCCTTCTGGTAGATGTTGCCATTCTCATCTCTGAAATCGCGCACGATTCTCAACACTTTGCCCCGTTGACTGCGACTACTGAATCGGCTGAATTGACTCATACTCTCATCATCACGACGGAACGACGGAGTCGGAGCATCGCGTGGGGTGGGTTTATTGAAATCATCCTCTTCGTCTTGATCCATATCGCTGTCGTTGTCGGATGCTTCCATCTGAGATGACAGGCTCGCCTTTTGGGCATCCCAGATACGGCGAATTGATTGTTCGTAGGCTCGTTGTTGTCGCGCAACGTTGTAGCTGTGTCCGCCTGTCTCCTTTTGTTCGCGCTTTTCCATTTTCTCTTGTGCACTCTCGCCGATGGCTTGGAATCCACCTTTCATTGAAGTCTTGATGAAACTGAAACCTTCGCCACGACCGGTTGGATCGCCCTCGCCGTGCAACTTTAGCATAGCCTTGCCTTGGGATGCCATCATGAAGTTGCGGGTAGCACGCCATGGCGCCATTTGTTGCTCGAAGCTTTCTCCTTCGGCTTCTTCGTCCTCTTCGTCGGCGCCGTTTGTATGTCCGGTATCATGGAGGTGTTGTAATCCAACTTGCATAGACTCGAGTAGACATACATCCTCGGGTTGAATCCAAGAGCGGATAGTTTCGGAATCGGGAATCTGTCCTATCGGTACCCACATCTTAGTATCCTTGTCGTGATGCACGAAGTCTTTCATCTTCTGTCGGTTCTGCATATCAGATGATCCCGGAAGATGTGCAGTAACTTGGTTGATTGATACTTGCAAATTGCCTGCTTTCTTCATCAACCGGAAAGTCAGCATCTTAAGGCGATTCTTGGCAACAGTGGTGACTTTTCGTGAATGCGGTCCAGGAATATCTGTAGAAGGAAGTTGTTGTCCAACTGCATAAAGATTTTCAACATTTTTGAGAAAGTAGTCAGATCCATTAGTCGCGGTTGAGCCTCTAATGACTAAGAAGTCCGTAGACTTTGGCTGATGGTTAAAGATGGGAGCACGATACATCGTATTCGTAATAGCCGGAGTAGTTTCTCCAGGATCAATATGTCCAAATATGGAGAATGGACTTTTATCTTGAGGCAACAACACTTGCGTCTCGCCAATCTCGGCTTTGGGGCGTGTGGGATCGTCTGTGTTCTTTCGGCGGTAGTAATTGACAACACGATTTGCCATGCCAAAGTTGGACATCATCATGGGGACCTCTTCCGAATATTCTAGCAACAGTATTGTTGAAGTATCTCCCATAGACACGGATCTGGTAGAGTCGTAGAGCTCTTTGACACTCTTTCCTTTAACATGCTTGCGTTTGACGAACCGAGGGTTCTTGAACCACGAACTGACATTCGGACGGAAAGTAAGCGCTGGACGATGGAATGATCGAGCCTCGGTCGTCGACAATTCAGTCTTGTAGTAAGGCCATTGCAGCCGGAGAGCAGGCATACTATGCTCAAGGGCTGCATTTCCAAGAGTACTTCGGATTTTGCTCTGGTGGTTCTCTTTCAGCATATCATATGCATCGTCATTAGAGATGTTGTACCGTTTGTTCAGGCGTTTGGTGGTGTTAGCATCCATCTCATCCCGGTCAGGAACAGGTAGAGTCTTTGGTTTCTGTAAGACGGCTTCAGGGCGGGTATCAAGCAACAGATGAGGATCATTCAGATCGATGACAACCTTCTTTGCGATTTTCGAAGTCAGACGATCTGGATCATCAAGAAGAGGTATTTCAATGTCGGCCAGCGCCAGTAGCTCATGCGGATCACGTCCTAGCTTGCGCTTCTTCGTAGGGCGTACATCTTCCATGTCAAGTGACCAGGTCATTTCATCAACAGGTGCCGCTGCAGCCTCTTGTGGGATAGACTCTTCCTCAACGTCGATTTCTGAAATCTCCGTCTTTATGTCCCAGTCAGTACACAAGACACGAAGGTCTTGCATGGTGACACCGCCGGGAAGGACCTCTGATTCGTCAAATTCTGCATCGAAGTCTTCTTCTGATTCCACGGGAGACTCCTCGACTTGCTGAAATGATACAAGCCCCAAGTTTTCGAAATCATGGGCACGCTTGGTTCCCTGTCCGCCGGTCTTAAAGATTCGCTCTTGGTCTAGACCGAACTCAAGATTAATCTTTGTAGGTAGAACGGGTTTCGGAGGTTTGGTGGCTTGCTTCCCAAGATAGAAGGCCTTCTTATGACGAAAAAGCTCGACAAATCGCGGAAAGGAGTCTCGATCAAAATTCGGCCATAAAGACTTTAGCAGTTCTTCGTCGTTTTCAGGCGGAGCAGGGATATGATCAGGACCAGGAAGTGCGACTGCGGCAGCAGCAGACCTCGCAAACAAAGCTTGTTGTTCTCTCCATGCATTCAAAGTTGCCGGGTCCATTTCCTCCTCTGGCTGGGGAATGGGCTCCTCCGGTACCTCCCCGAAAAGATCGATATCCACATCATCATCTTGCGCAGTTTCGAGCGGCGGCAAAGCGGCGCTGTTTTCGATACCTTTCATCAACTCGTTATCGCCAAATAGATCGTCAACCGTCTCCCCATTCTCTGCGACCGGAGACAACGCGCCGTCGCCGAACAAGTCGTCCACTTCATCTCGACCGTTTTGTTCCGCCGGAGCTTCGTCATCGCCAAAAAGATCGCCGGAGAAAAGATTGTCTATGTCGATTTCATCCTGTTTCGCTTCGGTCACCTGCGCGACAGCGGTCGCGGGCCCTTCTTCATCAGGGAGGTCGTCATCGTCGAAATCCTCAAAGTCGATGGCATCGTCTGCTTTTTCGCCGGTCTCCAACTCACGGCCCATAAAATCGAATTGGCCACCATCGGGGGCATTGATTTGAGCTAAGACATTCTGAAAATCGAGATCATCGACAACATTGTCGCCGTTTTGCGTGGCGTGAGGCATGGTGGAGTACGATCGATGTTCGTGGTGAGGCTCGGGTGAAGGTGATCACTGGGTACAGTGAGAATCAACTGTTCGAGCCGTTGCTTACCATCACGTCCTCATCTGTGAGCCTGATGACTCAAATAGATGTAGGAGTGAGAATAGATTGATGGAGTCGTAGAAATGGGAGATAGCACCTTCGTGGGAGGTGAATCCAGATCAAGATGTGTTGTCTCCGCGTGCAACAGCGACTCCGCGGCCAGCTACGGCGGACTATAAGGGCAAGTCCGATTGTTGCCGCTTGGTCAATAGAATTGGTCAGTTACCGCTTTACTGCTCCTTATTATCATTGGTTTATTTCCGGGTCAATGCAAAGGCAGAACAATAGTCCACCGTATCTTTCTGCCGGCAGATTCCTTGGCGGTGAGCTCTTAAGGATCTGGTGATGGAATTGACGATGGCTCATCCAAGGGTGATCAACTAAGAATCGATTCAATACCTTTTATTGTAATGTAAAAAGATACTGAAGCTTCAATAAATAAAGCTCAGATATCAGAACGGTCAATAGCTGCGTTGGAGTGATCTGCATATAAGGTTTAGACACGGTCCGCCACAAAAAGATTGCTATGGACATTGTCAACTTCTTTGTTCCATTCATAGTCGTAAATCGTATCTTAGTTAATAATGACATGTTCCCTCAGTCAGATAATGACAACTTGAAGTCCCCATAGTAAGCGCAGAGTGCTTTACTTGCGCCCTCCATGCAGTAGTGCTCCACAATCACCTGCTTCCCATCATCGACCAATTTGGCCAACTGCCTGAGATCCGAGGTCCTTGGCAGATAAACGACTATGTGTTTGGAAAAGATCGAATATTCCTTATAGAGATGGTCCAAAGAATATGGCTCCATTGTCTGCAGGTTGAAGATTTCGTCTGATCTATAACCAGGACCTGAAGACATGTCAGCATTCCCACCAAGAAAATAAAAAGCTGGGAAGTAGCATACCTCCCCATGGCGGGCTAGCAAAGACGACACTGAAAGGTCCCAAGTCTTTCAGGTGTGTTTTCAGAATCTCGAAACAGTCTCCTTCAAACCAGGTGATCTTTGCATCGACACCGTAAATTTTTGCATTGTGCTTGGCGCATGCGAGGACAGCCGGATTCTTCTCAATGGCGTATACACGCTTCCATCGTCCAGACTTTGCGAAAGCTATGCTGTTGCCGCCTGCTCCAGCAAATGCGTCTATTAGAACAACTTTGTCTTTTGGAGCAGAGGTTGATACGTGCTCTGCGATTTTACTTCCAAGAGAGTTAGTCGAGAGGCTGATAATGATAGGGATTGGTACGTACTTTGCGATGGACTCAGGGGTAACACCGAACCACGCGTCGTCGGTCAGCCAGACTCCTTCTTCATATTTCTTGAAGATGCGATGTCGTTGCTTCCAGTAACTATAATTCGAGTCAATATGGCTTTGAACAATTGAGCAACGATAAGATACATACTTTTGAATATCCCATGGCACTTCGCCTATCTCATTGTAGTGATGGACCTCCGGAGGCGCGACTTCCTCAAGCTCCTCGGTCATGGCAATTGTTTTGAGACGCTGCCAACCTCCTGCTGGTTGGCATGTCAGATATCATATCTTGTCGCTGGTAGTTGCTGGTAGAGAAGTCGCTGAAAATGGTAAATAAAAGTGGAGCGGGAAGCTGTGTTTGCATTGTTTGTTTGTGCCTATTCTGGACAGCTCTCCATAGTCTGCGGGGGAGCTCAAGTTTACGATTGCATCTTTATACCCAGAACATTTCCTGTTCGTTCAGATAACTACGTTGATATAAGATGTTCGGCGCCCTCAACAGGTTTATCGGCCGGCTTGACAGCGAGGCTGTTCAGAACAATTCAAACGGTCCTGGAGACAACTCTTTCGGCTTCCAAATACTCCGCAACAAGGATGGTGACCTACCGCTAGAGCCGTGGTTTGACTTTATCATTGGGATTAATGGCCGTCTTATTGTGAGACTATACCCTTCCAGTCGCGTCTGTCACTGCTTACAAGCTCGCGGAACAGGAGGAACCAGATCACAATCTTTTCGTCACGGAAGTCCGCAACTGCGCCGGCTCAAGCGTGTCTTTGGAAATATGGAGCGCAAAGGTAGTTCACGAGATGATTCAAGCTTAGCTGCACATTTAATGTACTAATATATCTAGGGTCAACGGACGCACACCATCTCCATCCCAGTCCCCAGAGATAATCCGACATTAGGTCTGACATTACAGCTCGCACCGCTATCAGTCACACAACACATCTGGCATGTCCTGTCGATACCGTCACCTTTAAGCCCTGCCTATCTCGCCGGTCTTTTAGAACACTCCGACTACATTTTAGGCTCACCAAGCGGCACATTACGAGGGGAATCCGCGCTCGGCGAACTGGTGGAGGACCATCTCAACCGAAGTCTGGTGTTATGGGTATATAATAGCGAGTTCGATGTTGTCCGAGAAGTAGAGCTGGTTCCAACAAGGGGCTGGGGAGGAGAAGGTGCTTTGGGAGCTGTTCTTGGATACGGAGCACTACACAGGCTACCCGTGGGCTTGGGCGAAGAAGTCGAAGGGCCTGGTGAAGTTGTCTTTGAAACGAAAGAGGACGGACAGGAACAACTGAGGGAAGCACCTGCATTTAATGCCACGCCGGCAGCACCAGCCGGAAGTTATCTTGTCCCTGCCAACTTGGCCGCACCTCCTCCCTTGTCATCGCCTACCAGTACTCTCAACACTTCCGCTCCCCCGCGATCAGGCAAAACACGAAGAAATCGACACGCAGGAATCTCGCCTAGTCGAACATTCGATGAATATTTTGCCGAAGGAGAACAAAAAAGCAAAGAGGAGGACCTCGCACCTTCGCGAAAAGGCACACCCCTTCCACCACCGCCAAAGGTTGGACCACAAGCCCATGCGGAAACGAACGAGAAACCTGCTGGACAGACGTAACGTAATGCTTCCAAACTATGTAATATTACACCTCTATCAGCTTTTTATTTATGACGCATAGCTATGTAAAACGAATTATTGCATTCATTTACCTTTAAAGTAAGCACGCCTTGTATGTCAACTAATCACACAAAGGAAATTCTTGAAAGTCTAGAAATGAAACATCTTTTAAAACATGGCAAACAGTCCAGAACAGACTGGCAAAGGAATAGATTTTACAGGGAGCACAGACACTATCGGTCTTCCGCGATCAGACTTAACATGTCTGATCGAACCAAATGCCGTGCTCAAGAGTAACCATATACGAGGCTTTACCGGCCCTTCCTAACCCATTCTTCAAGATATTCTCGAGCCTCTCCAATCTTATCCTCCAACATGACACGACCCATTGCGCTATGAGCGACTCCGGTTGTGTATACGTGCTGAATATAGTTGTGAGCCTTCAGGTGGTTGTCAGCCACCACGGGCACTTTCTTCTCGTATTCCCAGGCCAAGTCCGAGATATTGCGCATAGTCACAGGTAAGAGAGTCCAGGCGGCGACGGTACCGAATGCGAGAGGAGTTGCTGATCGGAGAATGATTCCACGGTTCCGAGAGACAATTGATCCGGCCATCGCGGACACGATCACATAAACTCCGCCGGGAAGAAGGCGCTCGCCGGACTCGGGGGATGGAGCAAGCGATGCAACTGTGTTGGTAAAAGCATTTTCGACGCGGAGAACGCGAGACAAAAAGTCGTTGAAACTGTTCTCCGCGGCGAGAGAGTGTGCATAGAGGAAGAGGCGGGCACGGCGGACTTGCGCCGTTAGAAGATCGGTGACGCTGGATTCTTCTTTTGTGATTGTGTTTGAGATATCGGAGGGGACGGAGACAATGGGTTTCTTTTCTGGGACGGCGACAGTCTCGGTAGGGTAGTCATCGTAAATAGGTTTTCTCTGTAGGTCGGATTGATCAGTTTTGTGCTAGGATCGGCCGGCACGAGCAGGCTTGAAAGCTCCATTCATATACATACGAGATCTGAAGGGCTTTCGGCACAGACAGTTCGTCGAGGGTATGTGACTATGCCTCCAACGAGGAGAGTCGCTGCTATGGGAGCGACAGCTCGCTATTCATGGTTAACAACTTGCTTCACTTTCTTCAATGTATAGAAGGGAAATTCGGAAGAAAAGAGGGGAAACATACTCGCTGGAACATTGGCCGGAATGACATCTTGAATGAAAAAGAGGTCAATGGCCAATGGGTGCGACGGCGTGGGATATCTGCGTGTTGAATATGATTTTCTTGAGGTCGTCTGAGGGTTTGCGGAACTGACGTTGATGTTGATCGGGAAGGACAGGGCCGAGCCAAGCCTATTGCGGCACTCGGCTGTTCGGGCGACAAGAAAATCAAATCAAATCAACGATCAGCCAACTTTTTGCCTTCCGTTCTTTCTTCACATTCCAGGTCAGGTTGAGCAACAGATTCAGGACTTACACGATGCTGAATACTGTGCGATCTCGTCCATGGACCTGCAAGGACTGTCTGCAGCGTCTTCAGCGTCTGCAGCGTTCCCGACCAGAACGGACCTTTGCAACTGCTGTCGCTGCAGACCAGCAGCAGTCCTCCGTCGATTATGTCGCAGCAAACAAATTCGCAAAGCAACGCGACGACGAAACACTACGACGAGTTTTTGATTCGCGTCCATTCTGGCGCGAGTTCTCCCAGCGACAAGCGAATAGCTCGAAACGAACGGGGATCGTACAGAATCAGTATCTCACCAGCCCTGAAGGCTTCCGCGAGTTTGCGCATACGTCATTACAGAAATGTCAACGCATCGTCTCAAAGGTGCTGGCGGTGTCTACACTGGAGGGATACAAGTCTATGGCTAAGGATTTGGATCGACTGAGCGATCTGTTATGTCGGGTTATTGATCTCTCCGATTTTGTTCGAAGCAACCATCCAAACCCGTTGATACAGGAGGCGGCTACCCAGGCTTACGCACTCATGTTCGAGTACATGAACATCCTGAACACGACAACAGGATTACACGACCAACTAAAAAAGGCAGCCGCTATTCCCGAAGTGGTTGCTTCCTGGACGGAGGAAGAGAAAATGGTGGCCGAAATACTAATTAAAGATTTCTCAAATTCAGCAATCCACATGCCCCCGAAAGATCGACAACGGTTCGTCAATTTGTCCAACGACATCAGTCAACTAGGATCAGAATTTGTTAACGGCGCCGAACCCGCGAAACCCCACGTCGTGTTGAGCAAGAGCAGTGTTCAGGGGCTGGATCCGATGGTTGTACAGCAGTTACAGAGGTGGAATAGTGTGCCCATTCCGACCTGGGGAGTAGAACCACGACTAGCACTCAGGTCTATGCATGATGAGAAAGCGCGGAAGGAAGTTTATATGGCGACTCGGATATCGAGCAGGCGACAAATACACCGCTTGGAAGAACTTCTGCACAAACGGGCTGAACTAGCCAAACTGTCAGGATATAGTACTTATGCTCACATGGCGTTGAGTGATAAGATGGCAAAAACGCCAGAAGCAGTATCAAATTTCTTGACCACACTTATCGGAAACAACCGAGTTCAGGTCCAAGAGGAGCTCGCCAAGTTACAAAGCATGAAAGGAGCGGGCCCACTACAACCCTGGGATCATTCATATTACGTTCAGAAGCGCGTCTTAGAATATTCAATGTCACGACGATCTCGCGAGTTAAGCAGAGTTCCGGAGTTCTTCTCACTTGGCACGGTGATGCAGGGTCTTTCTCGCCTATTTGATCATCTATATGGCATACGACTAGTGCCGCAAGAAACACTTCCTGGCGAAACGTGGAATTCCGACGTTCGAAGATTGGACGTGGTTAATGAGGCTGGTCAACACATTGCTGTTATATATTGTGACTTGTTTACGCGACCCAACAAGAGCCCCAACCCTGCTCATTTTACGCTTCGATGTGCACGTGAAATTTCCGCTGAGGAAATCGCCGAATCCGCATCAATGGATCCTCCATCACACCCAAATGATGGAATGGCGACGGCAATGAATCCTGGATCAGACACCCTTCGCCAATTACCTACGATTGCTTTAGTCTGTGATTTCCCAGAGCCACCTGTATCTGGAAACGGACCCCCCACACTACTCTCGGAACACAGTGTCAGAACCTTGTTCCACGAGATGGGCCATGCGGTTCATTCCGTTCTTGGACAAACACCCCTTCAGTCGATTTCAGGTACACGATGCTCGACCGATTTTGCCGAGTTGCCATCCGTACTTATGGAGAGTTTCGCCACGGCGCCGGAGGTTCTCTCATTATATGCACGTCACTGGGAAACCGACAAACCATTGTCGGAAAGTATGATGCAAAGCATGGCTGCAGACCGCGCCGCACACGGCAGTATATATGGAGCAGTTGAGAACGAAGCACAGATCCTTATGGCTCTTGTCGATCAAGCCTACCATGCACGGTCGCCAGACGGCGGAAGACGATCTATTGACAGTACCGATATCTACCACCAAGTATTTTCTACACACTGCACACTCCCAGACCCCCAAGATGGAAATACACGCACATCCTGGCAGGGATTCTTCGGACATCTGTACGGTTACGGAGCCACATATTACAGTTATATATTCGACCGCGCAATCGCGAACAAGATCTGGCAGGACGTCTTCCAGGGGGGCAAATTGTCGGTCGACCGTGAAGCGGGAGAGAAGTATAAGAATGAAGTCCTCCGCTGGGGCGGTGGCCGTAATGGGTGGAACTGTGTGGCCGGCGTTCTCGGAGACGCGAACCCATCAAACGCAAATGGACGATTGGCGGAAGGTGGTGAGGAGGCGATGCGTGAAGTTGGTCGGTGGGGATTGGGAAGGGATGGAATATCCAGTTGAATTTTCGCATGTTGATACCCTGTAGTAGATATACACATATATATTTAGAGGCGTATATAGATGTACCACAGAATAGCATATACACCGCTTTCACTTATGACGACGCGGGTTGATACCGAAAGCTTAGGGTAACGGGGTCACATGACTTCTTCTCATCGACATACCTAGCTTGCAACTGTCTTGTTGAGGTTGGAGGAACAACATCTAGGTCATACTGAATTCATTTATACCTAGGTATAGTTCATTTCTCTATTCCTCATGTACCATGCATGGTAGGTACTCGATCTACGAACCAGTTGACGCCTAGCCTGCAAACAAAGTAGCAAACTCCGGAACCCCTATGCACAATATATATGACATTTCATGACTCCCACCCTTTTGATTCACCCTATTCCATGCATCAATCCATGAATGCTAACGCCTGATACGTATTCAAGCTCAAATATAAAGCTGAAATATGCCGTAACGGAGTAACAATAGCTCCGGTATATCGAAAATGTTTGTGTGTTATCTGTCGTAATCATCGCTCACCAGCAAACGGTTTCCTGGCCGTCACAACATGAAAATTGTGATATGCATGAAAATGCCTATTCGCAATACACTTCCTCACCGAAACCAAAAACACCTCAATCTCAGGTTTCGTCCACCCCAGCGCTAAAAATGGTTTGTATGTGTATGCCGATAGGCCCGTCATCCAGTTCTCCTGGTACCACGCACCCAACGATTTCAGTTTGGGATCCTTTGGCCAGGGGTTCAGGGGTACTTTTGTGATTTGTTCGTTGACATCCAAGTACCCTTCCTGTCGCATTTCTGCGGCTAGTTTATCTGCGATTAGAAACTGGCGATAGGGCTCGTATTCTTCGGCAGCTTTGACTTCCAACTCTATCCAATCATGTAAAGCGTACTGGCTAAATCCGCCTTCTGTGTTTGGCGGTGGGACTGTATTATCATCGCATCTAGGAGTAGGGTCGATATCGTGCCATTCCAGCCATCCACCGGGTTTGAGTACGTGCATGGCCTTTTTTAGAATGTCCTTTGTTGAAGGTAGGGAGCCGGCCATGTTGCTGAGATGGATGTAGTCGAAGTAATTTGGTTCCCAGAGCCATTCTTCTGTGGCGTCTTCGACTAGGAAGTGGACGTTTGGGGGGACTTCTGTGGGCTGGACTGGGGAGAGGTCGGTGCCGGTTATGCTTGCTTCGGGGAAGAGGCCAGCTAAATTACGTTAGTGATCTGACACCAGAGTTTTCAATGAATTGGGGAAGTATTCAGGCGCACCCATTTCTATCGGCCAGATTCCGGAGCCTGTGCCGATATCAAGGATCCGCTTCGGATCTCGCAGAGGTGCGAAGTGCAGTTTGTTGTCGTTGATCTGTTTCCAGATATGATGCTGCATATCGAGCCGATCTAGCTCTTGTTCGTCGTTTGGGAATGGGTATACTGAGGTAGTCAGCAATGAGTAGACCATCCGGAGGGGAAGTATTGACTTACATCCCTCGTGGTACTTGTGATACCTTCTGCCATTCTCGAACGGAAATGCCGTGACACTTTCCGTTAGGGATTGAGTGTCGCTGTTATACAAACGTTAGTAAACGGCTTTTGCAATTGATATTTTTTCGTTCAGGCTTTTTCTTAACCTCGACCTCGAGGATTCATTCGAGATCTCGCAGACACGAGAGCGATAATGATGAGACATTCGACTTACCATTCGGTGGAAGAGTCCTGTAATCGACCATTAGCAAACTATTCCTTTGCAGAAGATTGATCACAGATCAACATATAGAGTATTCGCTTACATCTGGGGTCATTGCCATTACAGGCAGTGCTCGAGCCTGACAAATCGATTACCTGACACTTCAAGAAGAGAAGCCGGGGACGTAATAGCCGTTTATATAGACAGATATGAAAAGCAGTTCATAGAGAGAAAAGAAAAGAACGTAACCAAAATAGAAAACCTGAAGATTCTGTGGACACAGAGTAAAACCAGGCTAGTTCATACATAGATAGGACCATAGGTAACAGCGGCAAAAGAATAGAATAAAAAGGGTTCATGCCTGCTTATAAAATACGTAAAATGAAATTCTTAGTTCAAGGAAGTAACCAAACAAAGTTTTACTGGATTTAGCTTCAAAATAAGGAGCAGAACAGAAGAACTAATGCAGGAAGTTCAAGCCGGAGGGTTCAGACTTTCAGACTTCCCAGTGGGTGGATAGCCTAGCAGCCTGGCTTTCACTAAGGGCGACTTAAGGGTTACCGTGGATCTGGTTCTCTGCCGAGGTGGGGAGTTTACTTTCTATGTTGGTAACATTGTCTAGAATAATACATATATACGAGGCCTCTGATGGACCATTTCCTCGGGTGTGTACGACTTACACCGTACGTATATATTGTGTACGACTTAAAGTGTATTCCTTTTTCCAGTCCGTTAAAGTGCATCTTGACTAGCTGCAACTCCAATCCATCAATCACCGGCCAGATGTCTACCCGAGCGACTGGGACCAGTCATGCATACAGGCTAGACAAGTTACACTGCATATGACCGTCTACTATGTAATAATAAGTATTGAGTCAAGGGCAGATAGCCCAGGGTGAAAAAGAAATTATACAAAAGGCGGGGAACGGAAATGTCAATCGTGGGAATATTGATCGATGAACAAAACCCGAGATGCTGGATCTGGATTTGCTTATGAGCTTATGACTTACATTACAGCTGCTCCTCTCGTTCTTTTTTTTTTTTTTTTTTTTTCTCTTTTGACCATTTTCTTTTCATATATTTCATAATTTCAAAGACCGAGACGATTCTGAGCTGTCATTTTGTGTGCTGTTTTCGTTCAGGGCACTGCTGAATGCGGACATGATGTTCGGTGGCACCGCACTGGCCTCATGAATACCTATGTAGATATAGAATACCTAGATAATGGTTGAGAGATAACAATTGAAGAATATCAAAGTGGGAAATAGCCGGTATATACAATTTTTCCAAATACGTACGTACATGCAGTTGGCTCGATCTACATGGTGGTGACTACAACCATGCATGAATCATGACAATCATTGTTATCATTTAATTTGCATCTGCAGATGAAAGTCTGAATAATCTCAAAGAAGATCGACCGCCGGCCAGAGAGGTAGTGCCGTTTCAGGGATAGCGGCGATGATTTCCAAACAAGTGTATGCCCTAGGCATGTACGACTCATGTGTGCATGTTTGAAATAAGCAAATACATTCACTGAGTTTTATAGTAATAATAACTCAGTCTATTAAGATTGACGTCCTTCATCACCTGATGTTCTCAGTTTCGACCATTCAAATGCCAAAGAGATTAATACAGATCGGGATCAGTACTCCCAGGTTCAAGAGTTCAAGTTGAAGGTTCTGCCTGCCTGGAGCCATCCCAGTCAGACCCACAGAGCCAGACAAGCCTATTTTTTGAGCGTTGGAGGCTGGGCAAACCGATGATACTGATCCTCTTTGTTGGTTATTCATCTTGCCTGGCGGCGCCTGCACACAGAGTGACTCGGGGACACGCCAATTCGGCGATAACTGAATGGGTCGAATGGCACCGTGGCACCTGTGGCAATCCAGTCTGTTGCATCGTAACTGGCACAGGCCCAGGACTAATGTAGCTAAAAGACTTGGAGGGCAATGGTGGCTAACACACTAACTACCAACGCAGTTACTACTCCCTCGCCAGTGGACTCAGTGGAGAGTCGAGTCTAATAAAGGTTAGGGCTAGCTTCCCGTCGAGTCGAGTTTGTGCCCATTCCCGAAGTACCGTTTAGAGCCCCTGCACACTTGACACCGGAAACTAGAGTAAGGTCCCAGGATGCTGGGATTTTGCTCGCTTGCATACGTACTGCGTACGTAGAATGGAAAATACGTACGTAATTCGACTACCTAAGCACGTACGGAGTTGTCCGTTGCTATTATGCGTGGCTTGAAAGACCGTGCGTTTATGGTTAGTCTTAGTAGCTACAGAGTACTACTCGTACACACGAATATACTGGGGATACGGGGAGTCTCGCATTCTAATACTTTTCAGGATGAGTAAACTGAGATGAAGAGGAGCGAGATGAAACAATGGTCGATATAGGTCACCGTTAAGACGGAACCAGGAATACTAGGTCAGGATAGCCATAGAGAAATGCGGTTCTAACTTGTAACGAACATCCGTCTCGATCGTGTCATCGTGAAGTAGAAAGCCAGCTCCTTGTAAAGTTGCAAGCGCTAACTTCCACTAACTTAAGCAGCAGCATTGACCGACAGTGGGCCAGCTGGGAAGCCAAAAAGCAACGAAAGTTACGAACCCCTAACCGGCCCGCTAAGGGAGAGGCCGTGGTCCGCCGATGCCCACCAAAGGTTCCCTCCGGTCGGGGCGGGCTCCATCGAGAAATTCCAGGAGCAATCTTGCCTTGATGCTTGTCTGATTTTCTCCTTTTTCGGTGATCAGAAAGCACAAATGACCAGACATCGATCACTGTGCCGAGTCTCATCGGGCCAGCTTCATTCACATGGTTCTAGCACCGTCAGTTACACGGCAGTACTTAGCATTTCCCATCAGACTGAAGTATATGCAAATATTCAATTGATAATGGATTCATTCGATTTGTAGTAATAGAATAATAGACCATGATCCTTACCGTGGACTTGATATGACTACAGGCGCGATCCACTGATCCAGACTGGCGAGTCTGTTGAATCATGTCAGTGGGCCTAGTTCATTATGTACCTGTACGTAATCTCGGCTTGACATCGTATTCACTTGCTTTATCTAATATCTCGTCTGTCGTCGGGGTTTTGATCTGGTAGTTGATTCGACCCCCTCAAAGATTCAAAGGACTCAGGATTGTTCCAGCATGCTTTTCCTGTCTCGGAGCACCAAACCTAAACGATCTACCGTCCGAACCAGGATCATCCCTGTCGAAAAATGTTAAATGACCAAAGGAAGAAAAAAGAAGGAAATTAAGCAGAAAAACAGCACGAAAAAAAAGAAAGTCCAGCTCTAAAATCCTTAGCGAACCCAAAACTGGGGACCCGGAATGGGGCATGACCCAGCGCACCGGTGCAGTTTGGCGACTGAAACAGGGATGGCCCTGGTGCACAAATCCCCCCAAATTCGTCTG
This sequence comes from Talaromyces liani, assembly GCA_022814505.1. Taxonomy (NCBI): domain Eukaryota; kingdom Fungi; phylum Ascomycota; class Eurotiomycetes; order Eurotiales; family Trichocomaceae; genus Talaromyces; species Talaromyces liani. The sequence continues at coordinate 753,214 of JAKLNL010000012.1, forward strand.
AATCGGTGGATATTGATTCGGTGAGATTGTTTCGATGTTGGTTGCAGTAACTGGGTTGGGATTAGCCTTTTAGATCATTTCTTTGTAAGGTTCAGGCAACTTATGTTCATTGTTCGTTGTTCAGATGATGTGACTTGAGATCGGTTAACAAGCGAACCATTGATAGTCGAAGGTAGATATGTTTCATATGAAATTACTGCGATTCTAGGCCTTGAAGCGAGCATTGATTTGACACTGAAAGTCATTGAGATCGACACACCAACTCAACATTGAATCCTTTGCTGCTGTGTTTAGAAGCAACCAAAGCCTGATTCTGGATTCAGTAACACGAAGACAAATCATGACTCTGCAACAACATCCAACAGGTACATAGGACTAAATCAGCCAATAACCAATCCGTATCTACGTAGTGGACCTAATCTCTTTTCCGCATTCCTCAAAATTGGGAACAACATCACCGTTTGAACTAAGTTCTCTGGCATGCATAAGCGTCTGGAGTGGGTAATTCTGGAGACTCTGGATGAATCCGTATCGTATATTGATACCAAATACGCCTATTATTATTGACCTAGTGTGTACTTGCTAATTGTATTTACGGCGTAGTCCGACTCGTTGCTCCTTCGTTCTATCGTATGTATGACCGTACATACACTATCTATGCATTTAATAGTATTGCCTGGGTCCGTATCACTAGTAGCAAATCGCTCAAGCTAGGTTCTTCTGCATATTCGAAAAGACTGCCACGCCTCGCCAAATACCTACATACTGATAGCACACGACTAGCGTTCAAAACGGTGGTACCGGTACACGCTGAGGTATACGAACTTGACCAGTTTAGGAATTAGTTCTCTTGGGGGGGGCCAAATCACAAATAAGACGCCAGCCTACGTGGCTGTCGGTATCGAATCAGCAACGGAACGGAGAATTAAACCATTTCCCATGTCACATACATACTCCGTACAAACGGGCAAGTGTGTACGTATATGTCAATGTGGCATGTGCATCTGTGTTAGGGAAGTTCTTATCCGTGGTTTCTCTGCTTTTCGTTCTCTGGTTCATATCATCCTCGTAAAACGCAACATGCAGCCGGACTCGAAAACAGTTGACCCGTTTTTACCCAGGTGAAATCTACATACATATTTGCATACCCGGATTGTGTCATTGATGCAGTCGGCTTACTCGGGACTATATATGTAGGCTCCCTACGTACCTACGGACTATCCAGCCTCGTTGGCAATGCCAGCAAAGAGGCCCCTGGACGAAATCCTGACGACTGGGGTATGTCTCTAATAATAATTGATCAATATTGTAATGCACTCAACCCGGGTAACCGGAAGGACGTTGTCGGTCCCAGTGCCCACATATTAGGTATCCCGGTGATGAGGGTATTGACCAGCTGCATGTTGGTTCCGCTTCACCTCTGCTCCATCATCCCAATTCTTCAGGTCTTATGATGCATGGAGATTCACAGTTTCGTCATTCATTGTCTTCTCCGCCATTTTGAGAGCCATTTATAGGCCGTGCGTTTTGAAATTGGGTGGCACAGGGTACTCAATTGATTAGATATGAGGAACTGACAGCCGCACCACCATGGATAGCCTGAAGAACATCCGATTAGTTCCCGCGAAAATCGGCTGCAACTCGCCCCAAGAAGGTCAAAACCTGCAGATATTTCATTCTTGTGGTGTCGTCAGACAAGGATACCCGGATCAAGAGGAGAGTCGGTGGAAGTTGAGAAGATCCCGAGCATCACAAGGCTAACTCCTCCTCGCTATCTCCGCCTCGTCAAAGATGAACTTACCAGGATTCTCTTGAAGATTAGGATCACGTCAAGCGTTACTGAAAGTATGCCGTATAACCGGATTCAAGTATCGATCATACCGCGGAAAACCATGACTTTTGCTGATATGCCTGCAGGACCTAATGTCAGTCTCTCAGTCCTCCTTTCATCCCATCTTCTTAAATTATGGTTGTATGAGCCTGCACGTCCTTCACTCTCGTTTATCAACTCTATTACCTAGTTGCGCCTACCACATCCTGTTTTCCCGCCTATCAAATGACTAGCAAGACTTGTGAAAACTCGAATCTTGGCCCCAACGCACGGCTAGGTGCCGCACGCTGTGCTAGTCCTATGCAATTGTTCGTCAATTCAATGTTCGGACCCTTGATCTACTCGACACGGCCACTAGGGAACACGTCAACGTGCATCAGCGAGTAATACAAGGATTTGAACGTCGTATGTATGTCGAATGTCGGCTGGGATATGTAATTTATCCAAGTTTTCTAGTGTCTGAGTCCAGAATATGTAGCATTATGCATTTTTTGACAAGGGTCGTTCCAAATGCTGAAAAATAGGCATTGAAATTGAAATTGAAATTGAAAATGCAAGTAAATGATAATGGAAGTCGTCATCTCGATTCGTGAAGATGTATGCTAGTTGCTGCCTTAGGCTGCAAAGCTTAGTCACCAACAGTGCCAAGACTTGGAGCTGCCGAAATCGAGATGTTCGAACTCCAACACAAAACATCAGCAATGCAGTCTATCTGATACTATCGACCAATTGAGTCTCCGCAACCCCTCATTTCCTCCCATTTGATATGTCTGTTGGCAACCATGCCTATAGGCATGCGCTACAACGTGCCCCCTCCCGTCTTGACTACGTCTGGATCAGCGACGAGCTCCTCTCATCGACGTTCCAGAGGTTCGTGAAGGGTCAGCGTCGATACGGAAGTCGAGTTCCTGGCCCATTGGAAGCCAGTAAGCGGCTTGCAAAAAGGAAGAATACTGCTTTGGCCGTCGGAGGAGGTTCTTTTGATCCTGCAGCCAATGTTGCTCATCTGTTTGGCGCCAATGGCACAGGACATGTTCGTCAATGGGACGATTCTCCGTGGTCTTCACGCTGGCCGGAGCCATTGGGTACGTATATATTTATCTTCATATGAGACTCGTTGATATCATCAGTGTTGACGAGATTTCTGCAGAGTTGTTTTCCTACTCCGATCAACCTCCTCCACCTCCGAACCTATCATTTCTCGAGCAGGAAGAAAATTCGGCCGAAGTCTCAGATGATGCAATTGCACCACAACCATCCGAGAATCCGACCTTCACCTCATCGTTAACAAAATGCAAAAACATACATGATGTGAGAGAAGCATTGGAGTGGTATCATATCGATATCCGGCACGAACCGGAATATAGCCGCATGATATTTAGTCATTTCTATCAATTGATAACCCGAGAAAACCAAGCCTCTACCGTCCGTGAGCTTCTGAATTTTTTGGATGATTCGAGCCTCAACATATATGGCATGGGCAATTATGGCGAGCTGTTCGAATACCTTAGCGACGCCGGCTTTGATACAGTCTATAAAATCAGGCTCATCGACAATGCCACAAAAGCTATCGGCCTTGGACTAGTTCCTATTAGGGAGATTAGTCAAATCTTGAGGCTCCTGCCGGCATCAGTATGCGGTGGTGAATCGCCTCGTCATGCTTGGGGGACTGAATCCTTGGCAAAAGCTTTCGACGGTATCTGGGCCTCGTTGCAGTCATGCAGTGTGTTCAGGTTGCATGAGATCGATCACGAACTCCTCGAGCCGTGGATTGATCAGCTGATGGGATTTGATGATATCCGGCTCCTGCGTTTGGCGAAGCGAATCCTAGTTGCGTATCATGACTCGATAAGAAGTCTTTCTTACTCCATGTCTCTACGCGCTTTGAATATTCTATCTTCGCATAGCGCAGTCGATCAAGGAATTCTGGCGACATACGTTGGACAGGCTCTAATGCGTGGTGATAAGGCTTCTTTAAGCTACGCAAAGGATGTTATCCTGACATATCACCAATACGAGCCGGTGCCTTCAAGCTCTATTGCAGACCTCCTACTGCAATACCTTGTCAACCCGCAGATTTCAGCAGATCTAGAAGGTGTCGCTCAAATACTGCCGGACCTGTTGCGGCAGCTGAATACAGACATTGCGACGGAATACATCGTCATGATCACCGAACGTCTAGCTTTTGCAAAACGCGAGGACCCGGCTCGTGATCATGCTCTCAAAGTTCTGCGAAACTGCCTTCTGCACGTCGACAGAACGACTATACTCTCGTCAAAGAGGTGGTCGGAGTTGAAAGAGGATGATTCCTTGGGCAGATCCAAAGGATTGAGGGTTGCTCTCCGTATATGGACGTGGATCGCCTTAAGTACCACGCCTCACCGAAGACTTGCCAGACCCCATTCAGACCACATGCATCAGAAGAGTGTGTATGCTGCTGGCATGTCCATGTTGAAGCTCTTCGACAATGTGACGACAAGTATCAAGTGGCAATCGCATGAAAACAGGACAGAGCTATTGCCAAAGCTAGTAGCAGGTCTCCAACAGCTTGACGTTCCTAGTAACCAGGTGTTGAAAAAGGTGTATGCACTTCTCAGTCGCAAAGAGATCACAAATCTTTCGACTCTCCAATATTTCCAGAAGCTTGAAGAGGGACGCATGACCTTGGAACAGGCTGCTCTACAGCGGAACGTGTTCAATTCGACCAAGTCTTACCTTTTATCTTCGCACTTGAGGGTTATACGAAACGTCGACGTCACCAGGCCCGACTTTCTCGATAACATGGTCGAGATGATAGAGAAAGATAACAGCAAAATACGCGATATGATTTTCCTAATCTCGCTGCACACACCTCTGCAGGTAGCCTTGGCCATGGCAAGTACCCCCAATGCGGGACACATTCCCAACACAAAAAGAGTCCGAACCATCTTGCGACTCGAATCCAAGGGCAAGCAGCTATACCTCGAACCAAACGCATGCGTATCATTCATCCATCTACTAGCCTCCTCGATCGCAATATCGGACAAAGTGAGCCCCCGAGCCGCGTTTAATCTTGTAACATACCTCTACTACTACTTGATCAAGTACAACGGCCCCGTGAAACCGAATTTTGCCCGCGCCATGTACCATTGCGGTATCACGCGGTTTATTGAGAATGGGCTACGGGTATCTGGCATTCAGGAGGATTATATTTTGAAGGTTGTGCAGCGGCATGAAGAGCCGGAAGCTGCTCGTGCGTTGATGAATGGGTCGTATATTGAGCTTTATTGAGGTTGTGGATGTTAGAATATGGATGTATATTATGATAGATGATACCCTTGTATATAACTATGATAGTATTATATCTGTTTCAAGGCAAGCATCAAATAGTTGATTACAGAAGTCCAACCATTATACGCCTGAATGTAATTTGTCAGTATGGAATACAGGGCTACATATTGCACAAAGTTTAATATTGCAATTATCGCTCATTCTCACTATCATCAGCATCACCAAAAACGTTGTCTAAGTAATCTATGAATCAACCTCCATTCTCTCAACGACATTAGAATCCTCATCTTCACCCAATTCTTGCACGGTGACATATTTCCCAATATCCTCTTTCTTGATAACCTTCTCCTTGAGCCAAGACGTAGTGCCCCGCGGGAACTTGTAATCACGAGCCTTCTGGCCACGCTCATTAGGCTTAATGTAGTTCCTCAACAACTGTGTGGGCTGATCCTTCTCAATCACGCAAACGTCGACATTGCTACCGGATCCCAGATCGTTGAAGATACCAGCTAGAATAGCCTCGGAGCAGATGGCGATGGCGCCGTCCTTGTCCAAGTTGGGCTTCCACATTGACTCGAATACGGACATGGCGGCGAGCGAACCGGAGCCCATGGTCACGTAGGGCAGTTTGTCGGTTGAGCCGTGTGCGTGCACGGTGAAGAGATGTGTGCCCGTGGGATCGACTCCCGCGACGACGAGATAGGCGCCAATGTGTCCCTGATATCTGAAAAGGTGTTGCTTGAGCATGGTCATGCAAGTGGCAACGCGGGGTGGCCGGCCAGTCGACAACGAGTGTAGTTCGATGTTGGAGCTGATGAGGGCCGTTGTGAATTCGGTGTCGGCTGCTGTTCCGGCGCCGGCACACCAGATCTGGGGGGAGATGAAATGGAGCTTTTCGCAGTTTTTGTCGGCGACGATGGGGCCGCTAGTGGCTCGTGTATCTGCTGCAATCTATTTGAAGCATGATAAGTAAGATGACGCTTGTTTGGATGGATGGTGATAGCTGTTGTTGCTATTGCCAAGGGAGTCGCCATGTATCTCAACGTACCACTACACCTTTATCGTATATACATCCAACAATAGTTGTACCTGTACTGGTAGCTTTGGGCAGAGGAGCGCCTCTAGCGTGCAGGGCCGCATTGCGGTTGTAGTTCGAAAAGTCGAAGCCTGGCATATTGACGGATAGGCAGCTCAGCGGCCAGATGCAGTGGAGATTCGGAGGATGTTGGGTTGCTGGACGATGCTATTAATCAAATATAACAGCTTCAGAAAGCTTCCAGGCTGGTAGAGAGATGATTATCGAAGTAAAAAGAAGCTTAAAGTGATAGTGGTGAAGCTGATGGTGATGGTTGAATGAGATGAGCGCGAGATGGAGAGCTACGTGATGAAGCTCTGGGACGTAGGACCCTTGCCAAGCTTAAGGGACACCTTAGAAGTCAGGCTACAAGGCTAGCTAACTATTTTCCAAAGCCTCAGATATCAGACAACAATGTTCTTACTGCATCTTATAGATCGCACATCTATTGTGAGATGCAATCGAGATTATGTTCGAGATAAGCAGTACGTATGAGTATTGTTCATACAATATTCCTTTACTACCAGCTGATATTCTCGTGGATTTGTTTGTGCCTGAAATCCAAGGCACCAACTATCAGGCGGCAAACACGTCGAGCTCCGGCCTAAAGCGCGGTTAGCTCTCTCTATATTCAGCATCACATCCATCCTCAAACATATTTGCGCCACTTCTGTCAGACAGCGCTCTGAGCTGTTCTTCTGAATCTGAAGGGCATATCGCTTCTCACAGAGTTTAGCTCTCTGACCTCTGTTCCTTTGAGCTTAACTCTACTTCCCCCATCAGAGGGAAGGTCAACAAACATTTTCGATCGTACCTTGCAGTTGTTCAATCGGAGTCCTCAATCACTCCGAAGTCGCTCTTTTTCGTCGCCTCCTCGAAGCTGGCCATCTCCCAATGTTTCAAGGCGCATTTTCTCTCTAGGCGAAAACAACAGACGCCCTGTCACTGCAGATCTATCGAAATTGAGAATGTCGTCGTTCGGTTTTGGTGGCGGCGCTCCTGCCGCAGAAACAGGACCTGAGCTACCTGAAGTCGACACTTCGGTACGTTTTACGCGCTTTGAAATGAGATTCCAGAAGACTTAGCACTAACGTTCTGTTCTCTTTTAGGAAGTAGGATTCCTCGGACTCGATAAAGATTACAATATTCAATTTCTTCCTACACCATGGCCCGAAGATGCCCTTCCCGCACCGACGAGCTCTTTGTTGACGATATCGAACTCGCAAGGCTTGGTAGTTGGAGGTGGTCCAGCAGGTCTCGTATTAGCTACGACAAAGTCGATTCGCGAAGCTATCTCCACAAAAGCAGAATCTGGACCCAAAACAAAACCATTTCAACCCCAGGCGCATATTGCGTTACCTAGCCGTCCGTCACATGTTGCATTCTGCGCTGCTGATAGTGCATTAGCCGTGGCTATGGAATCGCAAAATCAGCTTGTTATTTACGACGCTACGAGTCTTGGAAGCGGCAATCCTCAACCTCAGATCTCCATTAATACTAACGGGCCACTTCGCTCTCTAGCCGCTAATCCTTCGTCAGAAAGCGATCTCTCTCCCTATGTCGCCTTAATCACGGCAAATGGCGATCTCCTGCTTGCGAATCTGAAAGCAGGCTCTTTAGTTAATGGTCAATCAGGCCCCGTCTTTAAGAATGGAGTTGCTTCTGTCTCATGGAGCAACAAGGGAAAGCAGATGGTTGCTGGTCTTGTAGACGGCAGCTGTGTTCAATTAGACCCGAAAGGTGTGGTAAAAGCCGAGATTCCTCGACCGCCGGCGCTTGAGGGTAACAAACATGGTGAGTGTTCATTTGCGACTTGGATTGCTTGATCCAAATGCTAATGTCCCTAGTATCCTCCATATCGTGGTTGGAAAACGACCTTTTCTTTGTTGTTTATACACCCAATGAAAGTGAGGATGATGCAGGCATGATCCCTGACTCCGACTACTATATCATTGAACGCCGTAAACAGCAACCCTTTTTGTACCGACAGTTGCCAATTATGTGTGCACCATTTGGTCTCAAGAGGAGCCCAGCATATCATTTCACAGCTCGGATCAGCAATTATAATCCTGATTTGAAGGATGCCTTAATAATATCCTCCACAGCCTCAACAGATATTGGATTAGCCACAAGAGTTACAGCACCATTCAAAGAAGCCGATGATACGAGCACAAATGTCTTCACGACAACGACTATTATGGAAGAGACCAGGCGAGCAACGCTGCCTTTGAATGCAGATTCAGGGGAGACCTCTACTATTGGCCTTGTCCTTGACTTGACGGGCACGGAGACAGTATCCTATGACGTGGAAAAAGAAACCAAGACCCCTCTTCCCAATATAATGGTCCTTACAAATGAGGGTGTTCTCTCATCGTGGTGGTTCCTTCACTTGAAGGCGATCGAAGCTGGGTTGCCGTACAGCACCGCTGTGACGGCAAGCACCACACAACAACCTTCAGCTCAAGCTCCTCCGTCCACTCCTGCTCCTGCATTGGCCCCCGCTCAGGATGCCCAGTCATCATTCGGAAAACCGGCCTTTGGGCAACCGTCCGCCTTTGGTCAAACTAGCTTTGGCACACCACAGTCTCAGTCCAGTGTATTTGGAAAGCCTTCGGCGCCATCGACAACTCCTGCTTTTGGCTCGACATCCAAGTTGGGGGCTTCTCAGCAGCCTGCATTTGGCGCACCATCGAGTATTGGCGGAGGGACGAGCTTTGGATCCACGACACCCAATAAGCCCACCTTTGGAAGTCCTGGGACTTTGGGACAACGTGGATCCTCATTCGGTCAGCCTGGCCTTGCCCTTGCGGCGAACTCGAAACCAGCATTTGGTCAAACGGGCAGTCTAGGAGGCAAAGGATTCGGAGGTTTCACATCACCCAGTTCGGGTCAATCAAGTTTTAACACAGGAGCCACCGCGGCTGGAGGAGGTTTTAGCAATTTCGCCACAAGCGGCGGATTTGGATCCGTTATCTCATCACAGCCTGCGGAAAGCCCCTTCGGAAAACCAGCAACGGGGAGTCCTTTTGGAAAATCAGCGACGGGGAGTCCCTTTGGAAAACCAGCAACGGAGAGTCCCTTTGGAAAGCCGACAACGGAAAGTCCTTTCGGAAAGCCAGCACAGTCAACGTTCGGACTTCCCAGTACACAATCTGCTTTTGGAACTACACAGACTATTGACGAGTCCAAGTCACCTTTTGGTCTTCCCAAAGGAGGCTTCAATATAGGGTCCACTTTCAAACCAGACACAAAATCAGCTGCGGATAATGAGCCAGAATTCGGCAAGCGATCAAAGGCGGGAGCATTCTCATTGGGTTCATCATTCGGCAATCTACTTGGCGATGGTGCTAAAAAGACTAGTCCTCCAACAGAATCTATGGATGATTTAGAAGAGGTATCTGCAACACCAGCGCGTGAGCAGCAACCTACAACTCTGTTTGGAAAGCCCTCGACATTCGGTATATCCCAGGGTCCGGTGACGAGTCCTCCCAAGACCTCCGGTCTGTTTGGTACTCAAACCCCTAGCCAGCCATCAACGCTTTTTGGAAGTGCTTCTACAGCTACACCACTTAGTCCTTTGTCTTCTCTATCGGAGAAGACGGTGGTACCCACTCTTAATTTGGAGAGGGAAAAGAGCGTCGAAACGCCGCTACCTCCAGATGCCACGAGTAGAGCCGTCTACGGACCCGGAGATACATCCGCTTCATCAAACGTCTCTAAAAGTTCATATGACGATGCGCCGTTGCCTCCTGATTTCTTAACAAAGCCGAAGAAATCGCCCGAGCCGGAAGCTGCACCTTTGCCCCCAGATTTTTTGTCGGGTCCCAAAAAAGCCGAGCGAAAACCACTGGAGGAAGAAGAGGCGCCTCTACCTCCTGCTTTTCCTTCCAAACCGAAAGAAACGAAGAAGCCTGCAGCTGACTTTCCTTTGCCTGTCAAGGAAGAGTCAATTTCACTTCCACCCGAGTCCGACGGTTCGGACGGTGACTTTGAAGATAGTGGAGAGGAAATTACTCATGATATTTCCCCGCCAAATGAGCCTGTAGAGTCCGAGTCTGCTAGTTTCAAAACCTCGCCGGAGAGCTCTTTTGGTGGAACTTCTCGCAAGGAGCCCACTGGTGGTCTGTTTACAAAAGTCACTATTCCAGAGGCACAGTCACGAGCACAATCATCAAGGCCTTTATTCGGCGAAATCTCGCAGCCAAATATCCCCCCTCCAAAACCGCGAGCTGCTCCCAAAAGCCCTCGATCACCCAGTCCAGTGCGACCAAGTGCAAGGAGAGGCCACCTTCGTCCAGAACAAGTCCGTTCGACAAGCGCGCCCGTTGTTCCTGGATCTATGTTTGGTTTCAAACCGACTCCGGCGAAACCTCCGCCATCTCGGTTTGAGGAGCCTCTCAGCCAAAGTGATCTTATCGAAGAGGAAGAATCCAAAGCAGCGGCAGCTGAGAGCAAACGCCTTGCTTCTGAGGCCGAGCATCTGTCGTCGGATGATGAAGACTCATTAAGACGTGCAGAGTTGGAACAGCCACTCGTTCCCACTCCAACATTGGATCCTTTTGTGCCACGGCAGGAGTACAGCGGAGAACACTTTAAGCCTGGAGTTCCAGGTCAGATTGAGAGACTTTATCGCGATATCAACTCAATGATTGACACGCTAGGCTTGAATTCGCGTTCCATTGCCTCTTACATCTTGCACGAGGAAGAGAATCGTACCACCGATCTTAGCGAATCGCAAGAGATTCTGTTCAGTGATACGCCGACGGACATCCTAGATCAGGAGGTCTCATTATCTGACATTGAGAACGTTGATGCACTTCTAGAATTCCTCGCAGCTCGTCTCGAGGAACAACGGTTGAGCGATGTGCAAGAAAAGATCAACGAATGCCAACGACTGTTAAGTCATGATATCTTCAACCTTCGTGATCAGTGCGCATATATTCAAAAAATCCTGGATTCATACACGGATCTGGTTTCAATTCGTGGTCAACCTCTATCGGCGGAACAGACAAGTCTACAACAAGATTTGAGGAAGGCATCCACCACCATTCAATCTCAGTTGACAGAATTAGAGCAAGGCATCTCGTTACTGAGGGCCAGGATTGCCGATTCTCCAAGTGCAAACAGATCTGTGTCCGGGCGATCGATGACCAAGAAACCAACCGTCGAAGCTGTTACATCTACTATTACTGCGATGATGAATATGGCCGAGAGTAAAAGTAGCGATATTGATGTTCTGGAAGCACAAATGAAGAAGCTTGGGATTGAGCTTCGAGCGTCTACTAGTCGCGAAGGCACTCCTGTTTCCACGCCCGTTAAGAAAACCGGCTTCCGAGTGCCCGTCAGTCCGGAGTCAGAAGGAAGGCGCAGCCCCTATGGAACCCCGCTGTCTGCTAGTCGATTTCAGGCGAGCATGAACGGGTCGGCTAGGCACAGTCGCCTTCGCAGCGTCAATTTCCAGTTGGATCCTGTTTCGAGCCAAGATAGCGACGCATGGAAGGCACGAACTCGGCGACAAAAGGAAGTTTCTGATAATCTCAAAAAGGCGATTGGAGAACGAAAAGTCAAGGTGCGAACTATGGATGATGAGTGAATAATGACTGTATTACAATGGTTCAGACTAGGTGAATGCATGCATGCATTAGTTGATGTATACTCAGCAATTTATTCTACCTTCAAAAGCATTTATAATATTTGTTCATGACTATATACGTAGTAGAATATCAAATAAGATGATAGAGGTCAGGTGATAAGATGATAAGATAAGATAGGCTTTGACTGCATTCCCATTTTGGGCCTAGCGCGTGTCGTACTTACCCTCGAAGTTTCTTTTCGTTGCCTTCAGCCACTCAAGCCGAACTTCTTTTATTTTACGGCCCATCTTGAACATTGCTTCTGGTCGCTGAAAAAGCCTCGCAGCAAGATCCCAAGTTCATCAGATTGCCAGCCAACTTGTTACAAATACCAGCCATCATGACTCGAGCAAAGATTTTCGATTAGTGTCGGTAGGTGCTGGGATCCTTCGGCTGATGTGCCACAACCGAGGCTCTTTGATAAGGACGCCTAGACCGAACGATTTATCATTTCAGACGTCTAGCTGTTAAGCTTCCAGAAAAACGACAAAATTTTACCGAAACAGAAGATTTTGAGAAAACCTTCTTACCAAATCTCCTTTAGCTGCTTCTTAGCTCGACCTTGGCCAGGGTCTTGCTTATTCTGCCCCGCTTTTATGGTTGCGGCCGTAAGGCTCACATAAGCCTTCAACTAACTACACGCTATATATATATATGCGCTTTGGTCCAAAAGCGTGCTGAGAGAATGAACAGCTTCGACGAGTCTCGGCCGAAGAGCCAGGAAAGTCCCGATGGCGCCCAGAAAGCGGCAGCCAGTCTTGACGCTCATGCTTCACGGATTCGACGTCGCAATAGGATGATTACGTCGTGTTTAGAATGTCGACGACGGAAACTCAAATGTGATCGACTCCATCCATGCACTAACTGCTCCAAGGGGAAACGCGACTGCGTTTTTCTCGCTCCGTCACTGGACTCTGCGACTCGGTTGAAACTGGCGGAGCTCAAGGAACGCATGGGTACGCTTGAACGTTCCCTTGAAAAGGAGGTTTCGCAGCCTTCTCAGACCACGGAAGGTGAATTACTTGTTGGCTCAAAACCTCAAGGGTCGGAATCGCCTGTAACGATTCCGGAGGACGAATTTTCACTGCAGCCCACACGTCTAGCCATGATGGACGCCATGTACGAGGATGAGGCTGACGACGTCATGGTCGACTTGGGCGTTCAAGTAGGGAATATGCGAGTCACAGATCGTTTGGGAGGTTTCGTGCGTCCGAGACTGGCAGAAGAAATAGCTGCCGCAATCAAACTAGAGGAGCAACAGGATCCGGCGAATCGTGATATCCCGGTAGATGATGGTAATGAAGTGTTGAGATTACTCGAACTTGCGAATCAAGGAGTTCAACTCCCGTTCTTGGATCCGGGCCCATCATTCATTGCCCCTCGCTCTGATATGTTACTTGGATCGAGCTTGCAAGAATATACTTTGCTTGATATGTTGCCCTCCAAAACGGTGGCAGATAAGCTTCTGCAACAGTATTGGGAAGCTTGCCATCCTGTCGCGAGAATTGTGCACCGCCAGTCTCTCGAAGCAAGATATAGGTTTCTGTGGGATAATATTGCTCGCGGTATTGAACCGACTCCATCAGTTCAAGCTATAATATTTGCGACACTGTTCACGGCAGCCGTTAGTATGACCGCTGAGAATGTTTTGCAATCGTTTGGAGTGGATCAGCATAGCCTGATTGAAAGGTTTCAGCTTGGCACAGAGTCGGCTCTGGGAAAAGCCCACTTTTTGCGTTCCACGAAAATCGAAACATTGCAGGCTTTTGTTATGTATTTGGTCAGTTTATCGTCCCTCATATCATTCCGCATTGTGCCTAATACATTTTTAACAGATTCCAATGTGCCGTGAGACAATATCTAGAGCTCACTCTGCTCTGGTTGGCACGGCTATCAGGCTTGCTGAGTGCATGGGCCTACATCGTGATCCCTCAGAATACAATTATGGGCCGGTGGAAACACATATACGTCGCCTGATTTGGTATCAACTGTGTTTCCTTGACCTCCGCACAGCGGAAGTGCAGGGCCCCCGTATAGCAATTCGCAGTGAAGACTTTTCTACGAAACTACCCCTCAATATCAACGATGCAGATCTCATAGCTGGTCGAAGAGAAGAGTCCAGAGAGTGGACAGACATGACTTTTGCATGCTTACGTTTCGAGTCTCAGGAGCTTATCCGCGAGGCATTCGTCGATAGATTACGTCTCGAACAGAAAAAAATGACCATCACCAGCGCGATTGGAAAGATGGAAACAGCGCGCAGAAACATGTACGAAAAATACGGGCCCATCTTCAACAGACCAAGCCTCACACACGTTCAACGCGCTGCGTCCGTGACCATGTCTTTCATGTTGAATCGGCTACATATAATACTGCTGCATAAGTACTATAACAGTTGGCAGGCCAAAATGCCGGACCGTATAGTTCAGTTGATCATCAATACTGGCGCTCAACAGCTAGAGGATGCCGTCACTCTCGAGACATCGCCAGACTTGCGACCATGGATATGGTATAGCCGCGCCTATCATAACTTTCATACGGCTTTTCTACTCCTAGTTGACGTTACTACTCACCCTCTGCGCCGTGAAGCGGACCGGATCTGGCGCTGCCTGGACTACGTGTATGAGATAAAGGATGATTATCAATCACAAAACTTGACGAGAGGGCAGATCATTGAGCATCGACGCAAAAAGGCCCATATGATTATGTGTCAGTTCCGTGACCGGATGCGCGTATATCGAGCATTAAGAAGGATTAAAACTTCTGCAGATGTTGATGAGATAGTGTTGACTAAATCTATCACTTCATCTCCTATTCCTGACTCAGTCGCAGAAGGGGCTGATACAATGGTCAGTTTCAAGCTGGAGCCTCACACCTTGTTACCCAGTGAAGCCTCTCAGAAAAGGGCTCGTGCTCTCGTGTCTCAGTCTTCATATTCCTCACAATACCAGAACGTTGGGAGTGTTCTTACGTCAGAGTCTCAACTCAAGGCCGAAAAATATGCCCCAGCCCAGTTTGGATTGCAAATCCCTTCTGCCCTGGGAGGTTTCTCTGGCTTTGATGGACTGCAATCTTCGTGGCTACCTACCACCACAGACGTGTCTTCCGGAACAGCTGCCCCAGCCAATTGGAAAATCTCTCCCCCCAGTTCCGAAGATTTACCGATGCCTGAAGTTGATTGGGTGAGTCTTATCCTTTTACTTTTATACCTCCTTTCAAGATATGGATCCTAACCTCTTCTAGACCGAATGGGACAAAATGTTCCCTCCACATCTGAATGATGGAGACATCAATCTTTCGCCACAGACACTGTCGGCGACTATGCAATATGAAATGGATCCGAACACAGTTTCGATGTTTTCATATCCGTCATATAATTCGAATTACTTCGGCACACGACAATAATGACTTTAATGTGTTATTAGATATATATACCCAATCGCCAAGGTCACGCTTTATTGCTGTTTTTTTGGACATGGAAAGGTGTTTCGCAGGGACCATTCTACACTCATATTTTATATATAGGTAACATAAATGATAATCTAAGATATAATAGCAATATTCCCGATTTTTATACTCGAAATTTTTCAAATCACGAGTAAAGGAGACATAAATTAGTGACCCGTCGGTCTTGAAATACTATCTAGTGAATAGCCCCTCGAATCAACATTGTTCTATCTCACTATGTACAATCTTAAATACTCGTGTATGATCTATTCGTTGTTCATGACGTGCATTTTTAACTTGAGTTTAGCGGGACGGATCGCAGATCTGACCCACACAGTATGTACCCGCTGCATCAAATGTTTAGATCTGAAGACATGTCCCACGATGCTTCCACGAATCTGTTCATGTTGACTTGGATGACATGATTGCCAATTCCGAAAGCTTTGATTGTGTTTTTCATGTTATTATATACGTCATATATTAATGGGCGAAGCGTCAAAGACGAATTCCCAATCGCCTGCTCCTCTTCTAGAATGACCGAATCGCTAGGCAGACCATCTGACATGGGCTCCAAACCCCTTCGAAGAGAACCTTGGAAGCCTTGAACTGCGACCCCCGTGAAGATATTATCTCATCAGCGTCAACATCATCCGGATTCCCATCGACGCGATATTGCATCATAGTCAGTAGGAACCAGCCCAGCTTTCTTTCTAAGTTTCTGAATGCGCGTTATTATGTCCCGAGCCACAGTCTCCATGAGTTGGTTGGGATGCGTAGCGGTATCCACGAGAACGATGATATCGCCTGAGAAAGCGGCTTCCCATTTCGGACCTTCCGCGTCGTTTGGACCGGTTGTTGTGTCGTTCCCCAGGACTCTTACGATGGTTAGATCGTTCTCGTCGAGTTCGATTCCATCTATGACAATTTTATTGTCTTAAAGATACCGCTTCAGCTGGTCCTTTGTCATGTTCGGAAGAGCTTTGCGAATCTTCTACACGTCCTTCTTTAGCTTCTTGCCGAGGGTTGGCCTGTCCACTTTGGCGCTCAGGAGGATACCATATTCCTCTTGATCATCCGTGAAGGTAACACTCAAGACATTTAGTTCCTCTTTTACGTACGACTGTGATGATTGTACGTCAGAAAGTACTTGTTCATCGGCGATGACCACAAGTGAGAGAAGCGGCGTTTTCAGAGCAATGTTGTGTCGCTCCCTGACCGTCCTCGAGAGCTGGATGACCTTTTGAATGGCTGACACCTTTCTTTCTATTTCTTTATTAAACAGCGAGTCTTGAACCGTGGAAAATGGTAAAAAGTGTACACTTCTCGCATCTTGGAATCGCGAGGTCATCTCATTCAGGTCCTGTTCCAAGCGGCCATAGATATGTTCAGTTATAAAAGGGGCGAATGGAGCCAAAGCTCGAATGATAGCAAACAGTACATGCAGAAGGGTGGTGAGAGCAGCTTTTGTATCTTCGTCTCCCAGGCTAACAGCGCCTTTCAGCTTTTTGCGGTTTAAGCGAATGTACCAGTTTGTGAGATTCTCGATTATGTTGAGCAGTCGTGGTAGAACGGTGAAAAGTCCATAGCCTTTCAGTAAATTAGTATCTTATTTTTATTAGATAACCATTTGAAGGACGGGGCTTACCTTTCATTTCCTTATCGATGAAACGCAGCAAGCTTTGACAATCAGCGAGAATCCACCGGTCCATCACATTGTCGATAACCGTATCTGCAAATATGACTTTTTCCACGAACTCCTCTCTGGTATTCTTCTTGTACAATGTAGCCTGTTTAGAAAAGAACCGATAACTATTCCACAACGGAAGAAGGACTTTCGACACAACTTCCTTGACACGAGATTCCTTAAACCGGATGGATTCTGCCCGTACAACAGGCGAACTAACGATATAAAGACGCAGAGCATCTGAGCCATACAGATCCAAGATACGGGAAGGATCCGGATAGTTTTGAAGAATTTTCGACATCTTCTTCCCATACATCCATAGAACGTAAAGTGTTCATGACCTTCATTGAGACGAAGCTGTGTTTGGAAGGCATCAATCTCTTTCCAAACCCGAAGGGTTTCCTCTTCTGCCTTGGGAAGATTAAGACTCATCTTGTCCTATCTGAAGCAATTGAGACTATACTTTGAATATCGTTTTGGAGAAATGAGACGAAGGCTGACCTTTGATAAGGCTGGGAGCCAAGTTAGGGTTGATTCACCACGCCGTCTACATTGTACTAAATTTATTATATGATATCGAAGAACAGACATGACTCATTATCGTATACGGAGCGGAGTTCTAGTGTTTACTATGAAGTGGTTGGCGACACAGTTAATACAACGTTCAACAGCAATATATCCTAGTGAATTATTTGTGACATTGTGACCATCTACTACAGATATTCAGCATGCACGAGTTTACCAAGGTATCAGTCAATTTTCAAGGTTTACGCTTCCACCAATCATCAATGAAGTGTCCGTGCCATGCTTCTATGTATCCTCCCAAGTATGACCTTGACAATCCTCAAGACTCCTGGTATAACTCAAATAGTTCAAGGGGAACCTAAGGGACTTGTTGACGAAACTCAATACGAAGAACCTCAGATATCTATCATGGTGCTCAAAGCACGCCCTTGTATAAGTAATAAAGTTCGAAATCACATTGTACAGTCTGTATAAAGGAGGTGGGAGACATTTTTAGATCAACGATATTATGCAATTATCAAACCTGACTGAAGTAGAGAATTGAGGCCCATTTGATAAGATGTAGAAGAATTCGTGCTGTGTATAAGCCACTTGTGAGTTATAGCCCCTGGCTCAACTTCAACCTCAACATACAGTAGTGAATCATAGAGCATACTATTGAAAGTGAAGCATGCGCTATAATCATGTATTTCATGAATGTTTGAATTGATGATCGACAGGCTCATCCAGATATCAATACCAGATTCATGCCTGAGGTGTCCGGCATGAACATGTGATCTTTCGAGCCCTATGTCTACGATCTGATCAACACTCGCCGTTCTCACTTCTCAAACTTGAGAAGCCTATAAAGGAAATATTTTTCCTTTGAAATTGCAGACGTATGCTCACTGGGACTTCAGAACCTAGACTGTTTTGTCGCATGGGTTTCATGAATTCAAGGGCAGAGATATGAAAGCCTGAAATCGCGCGCCTTAGGGATAAAGGCCATACCAGAAAGTCGTAATGGTCCGTTGCCTCCCATTGACCCCCATCTTCTACAATGTGAGATCCTAAAGATGCTGAATGTTACGAGTTCCGAGGGAAGTGTGTGTGCAGTTCGAAATGACTTGCAGAGCAAATGAGTAACAATATGTAGGTCTGCTTATTAGCATATACAATGATAATCATATTTCGTATTGTGTAATTTCAAGCGCAAGACTCGTAGCAACAGAGTTCATGCCTCAACCATGCTTGTATGACTCGATATCATTCCCAGACGGGTGCCAAGGAAGCAGTCGTTATTTCTTCTCTGAATGTCCTGCGCCCACATATATCTCTTTGATCATATTTCTCTATTTAAGCAATCTGCTTGATAGCATTTTCCAAAGCCCTGACGTTTGCGCCTCGAATGCGATCCGGAAGCGGCTTGCCATTCTTGAATAGAATAAAAGTCGGCATAGCAGTCACACCAAGGTCTCGCGCAATCTGCTGCTGTTTATCAACGTCCACCTGGAGGAAGCGCACGTTTGTATAGGTTTCGCTAAATTCGCCGACTTTGGGGGCAATGGCTTTGCAAGGACCGCACCATGTGGCGAAGAAATCGACGACGACAGGACCGGAGGCGGTTAATTCTTTGAATGCTTGTTGACTGATGTATGAGAAAGAACAGAGATTAGTATTATATCCAGATACTTGCTAATCCTTGGAAATAAATTGTGGATTCACCTCTCGACATTGATCACTTTGCCATGCAGAGTGGCAGGGCCGCTGTTTGAGCTGCTAGCTCGAGCGACCGAAATAA
The DNA here is from genome assembly GCA_022814505.1 of Talaromyces liani. Taxonomy (NCBI): domain Eukaryota; kingdom Fungi; phylum Ascomycota; class Eurotiomycetes; order Eurotiales; family Trichocomaceae; genus Talaromyces; species Talaromyces liani. Next base: position 772,459 of record JAKLNL010000012.1, read on the forward strand.
CTATGAAAGAGCTTGTTAGCGAGGATTTATCTTTCTTGATTATATAGCTTAAACTTACCGATATATGCTATCAAGATAATCAGCGGCCAAGAGAACTCCATAATTGCTTCTTTGATTAAGAACAGAAGAGATTGATCTACGTGGTGAATACGTTGCGGGCGGGCACGGCGGTTGACCGGAGAGCACAAGTCACGTGTATAATTGCGTAACATCATGTTCAATTTGGATTTCTGGACTTTCTTGACATATTTATATTTCATGCAGCTCATAGACGACATCTAATCTTACTTCAAATTACACATACGGTTGATTCTTGGTTAAGTCTATGGATGTCGAGGGAAAACAAACTTAGGGCTCGATTGAGACGAATCTGCAATAGAGTTAGGGTTATTAGGGTTACTGAACAGTACATTAGTACATACCCAAGCAGAAACTCAGTGTGATACTCAGTCTTTAATAAGCTTGACGAAACGAATAATCCATGTACTCAAGGGTTTGAGTCTAGCATCAGAATATGTATACACGAAACATGTCAATGTTGTACCCACAGCAAAAGGTGGGATCTGCACAACCCATCGTTTCAGCCTGTGGAATTGGTCTTGTTTACAGTAGGACGAAGCTTTTAGTCCTAATTGCTCTACATGCGCATTTCACACGGCAATTACTCCCACGCAGAAAACTTACAAACCCAGCCGTTTCTCCTTTCAATTGGACCAAGCCATCAATAGCCAGCCATCTCGCGGCTGAACTACTTGTGACATAAAAGAACCAAGCTCTTGAGGAGGAATCTATTGTGTTAGGCATCCTGACAGTAGTGTAAAACACTCTCTCTGGTGAGCTCACAATCGTGTCTTCCCTGGATGGATACATTGCTGTTACCACAAAATCAGCGTTGTCCATGTTATCTCGACGTTGAAGAAGGCCTTCTGCAATCAAACTGTCGATCCACGCCTGGCTTTCCTCATCTTTTAGATAGTCTGGGCAAGGGCATTGCTCAAGGATGTTAAATTTGAGGCATATCTCATGCTTGTCGCGAAATCCAAGTCTCCATTTCATCAACTTCTGGCCCATCTGCCACTCATATATCTGGACGATGGAGAATGCATCATGTCCGTAATAGCCAATCAAAATCGCGCTCAACTTTCCAGCAAAAACTCCTGACCAGAAGGTAATCGGGATCTCGGACTCGTCCAGCACATTACCATATATGATTGGGACTTCGGTTGGTCCATCCACGATGCGCGTCTTCCGCTCGCCTCTTGTTGAGGGGACTCCAAGCCTTACGTGGATCACTCCTGGGCGTATATTCTCAGGATCAAGGGTATTAAACGAGTCCAAAAACACACTCCATCCCCAGGAACTGATCAAGACTGAGTTGGAGACATATTCCTTTGAGTACTGATGCCCCAGTACCAAGCGTGAAATAATATCAAAGGAGACCAAGGTATCCGGAATCTTTCCCACAAATTCGCCTCCGATGAAACTGGCACCGAAGTCCTCTTTACTCAAATCCCAGAAAGCTGTCAGGGAAAGCGGCAGATTCTCGCAGCTTTTCAAGTTATGGATTCGAGCAAAGGATAATATAAGCAGCATGATTCGGACCCATTTTGTTTGATTTCGAGATATCGACTTCCTCTTCTGTCCTACTTTCTTGATAAGCCCAATATCTAATTGTGCCACATCGAAAAGAAATGCCATGGATTCGCGGATGTTGTACTCGAGTTGAGAATCCATGGAGGTTACTTTAAGTGGCGTCAGCTCATGTGTGCGGGATGTTAACGAAACAAAATTGATACACTCCGCAGCAATCCAATGCGCCATGGTATCGATATTTGCTTCAGGAACACCAGAGATAGTCAAAATCCTCCTCGCGGAGCCTCGCGCAGCGACGCGGTCTTCACTCTGAATAGGAGGATCCTCCTCCACCTGTGACAGTTTAAACAAAGGCTCGCTTACTTCGGCCACATCGAGCACAGATGCAAAGGCTTGAAGTGGCTTTGATTCCTCCACAAAGATGCGAGGCTCATCGCCAAAATTGAACACTGACTCCCTTGATTTCAACGCTCACACTCATCCCCAGAACATGGTAGCACCAAATGACAATGGTGCTGAATCCGCTGTCAGTATGCAGGTAAAGGTTTCGATGCTCTGGAAAATCCTGAATGGATACCAGATTCATAAACAATGCTTTCAGGATAACAAATGGCAGGCACCGGTTTGGGGCACGTGTGTGGATTTCCTGCTTTGCAGCACTGGAACGACGGCGTTTCTTTGCATTATGATGTTGGCCATTTTCTATTGCATCGAAAATCTTGGCTTCGGTACTATCAAAGAAGCTGGCCCATGGAAATTGTGCCGTTTGTTGCTGACAGGTTGTAATGACCCCGAGAACCGATACGTAATCAAATCCCTGCGTGGCATCGCCAGCAGTTCTCAAATCGCTAGACACGGTGGTTATTGCTTGGGCCAACGATTGCTGTTCGTGTGTGAAGGCGAGAAGTGACATCTGAATCACCATTGAAAGTAATGCCGGGTTAGGGTTAGTGATTGCTTGTTGAACGGTAGGACCGGCACCAGCTTCAAGGATCAACCCTTCTGCTTGCAGAACCCTAGAAATGATAGACTGGCGCGATTGGGCTACAATATTTCGAAAGTTCTCCTTCATATAACTGTCGATACGATGTCGACCGATGATGGCTGCGAGTCGCAGCTCTGTTATGCCATTTGAACCAGATCTGTTGATATCGTCAAGGACGGCTATTGATCCTAGACGAAGCACTGTTCTTGCCACAGGTCCAATGATGTTGGACAAATCGAATGACAACTGGAAGGAAGCTGGGAATGACATTATGCAAGACTACCTCAAAAGTCACCTATGTGACTTGATAAGTTTGTATGGAGAGAGGCTGCCTTGAAATGCTCTCAGCCTATCACATCCAGGTATTGTACACTACTGATGGGGGAGCAAAATAGCAAGCCAGAAGAATGACTGACAATATGCTGCCAAGTGTGTACAGGATTAATTCCTCGAAAACCGATGCCAGCACATGATGATAACTATCTAAGATAGAGCACGCACTGCCACACCCCGCTCAGCCTTGCTGGCGACAAGCGACCATGTAAAAGACCTATCACATCGCGACTACCCATTGCTAGCAGCCCTTGTTTGTTACACGATCATTGGTTCCCACCAGAAGATCTGAGTTCGTTGAGTCCCCAGTTCCGCTGGCTATCAAATACCTGTGTATCACCTAGACTTATTCCAGATGAAATTAAATCTTTATGTGTGATGAATTTGTCATTTGTTTGTCTATACAAAGTAAGAAGGTGAAAAGAGAGAAGTTTGGAAGGGAGATAACACACATGAGAGTCAACGCGATGTTCCATTGGAAAGACAGATATAGCTGAAAGGATCTTCTCGTCAAGAGTCAATCTGCCTTAAAGCCTCGCCTCACCTAACCTAGGCACACTATCAGTCGACACATACCCCAGCTGTTTCATTTCTGTCAATCTCTTCACAATTCTTCGCCTCGTTTGATCTCGTTGCTCAGGATCATTGGATGATGTGCTATGATATTTCCAGGTTCCATCGTCTTGAGGTCCAGGCTTTTCATCAATGAACTCCTCAAACGCCATGTTGCCAAGGCCTAAATTGATCATCATAATCCAAAGTTCTTCGAAAGGCACCCTCGTCGTTTTGAATGTATTAGTCCATATATCATCTCCCTCCTCGTAATCTGAACTCTCTTCATCGACCATGTCTCTGCTTGTTACCAATACGGTGTCTGTTTGAAGCCCCTTAGGATCTAAGATGACCGCTTCAAGCCAGCTAATGTTCACATCTCGACGAGAATCGTGTTGTTTTAACAGAAAGTCATGAACTTCCTCGACGCTCTTACCAGCAAAGTCATTCTCGAGGATCTTGTCAAATTTTGGCTCTGTAATTCCTAGCGGGCCTTCAGGAAGGTTTTTTGACGTCACCAGGAACCAACAGTTATCTGAATCATCAGAATAATAATCGTTAAGAAGAAGAAGCGCTCTGTTCAAAGTCTATATTATCAAACTAGTTAGCTAGACTGCGGCGTGTTGAGTGTTGCGGACAAGATTTTACCTTGGGATGAACCTCAGGGGCTATCAGAAAGACAGGGAATATATCCTTAACAGGATTCATCCTGCAGAGCTTACTCCTCAGAGTAATGAACACGTCAAGCGAAGAGTTTATCAACTTCGATCCTGAGCTATCGTTAATCAATTGTAGAACAACGGATGTCTATCACGATCTTCATGAGATCCTTACCAGATTATGTGTGCTTCAAAAAATCGAGATAGACTGCAAGTCACCTAGGCAATAGAAGCGTTGATACGTTCAAGCGGGATGTGCATTCTTTTATGTCTCTTTAATCCATGTCTATGCAACGACCATGTCCTGCTGCCTAGGTGCAGCGTCGAAGAACAACCCAACCATGTTGTGGATATCACGGCTAACTTATCAACCAATAAATATATGAATATCTCATGGCTGGTCCAATAAGGATGTGGTATAGAATTTCGGAGACTATGTTGTTGGTCATGACATCATCAACTAAGAACAAAGAACTGTAAGTAACATCAGATTGGTATACTGCAATATGCGTGATATGTTGGTGGTCACATCATGTTGCATCCAACCACGTATATACCTAGGTATACCACTATTATCTTTCGAGTCATGTTTCTCTCTTAAAATAGAAATTCATATAGACTGCATGAGCCTGAGTTCTGTTGCCCCTGCTTCATCCCTAGGGTGGTGGGGACTCCATGCTCGTTTCCTTTGCTGCTATCATAACCGCCCCAGGTTTGATAAAAAGTGCCTCCTCAAGGCCTTGGTGTGTTTCAAGACCAATGGAGCTTTTCCCACGGACAAACGTGCAAGTACTCGTCCACTGGGTTGAGAAGGGGGTTACACCTACTACTTTGAATGCTACGGTGTTGCAGGGTAGTTGAGAGCAAAAATGAGCAGATTTGTGCTTGGCCTTTGCGGCCTCTTTGGGCTAAGGATGGCACGATGAGTTGTGTTTATGATCAGACTTCGCTCAAGACGTGGCATTATGACTTTGATGCTGTTCCAATACCGGTGTACTAGATACAAACATACGCTCTTAAGGACCCTACAGATTATGTTCATTCTTTCAGATCCATTGAATCAGACAGACATTGTAATTCAACTCGAGAAAGGTAACTCAATTGTGTATTGAAAAGCATCACTCCTTCAAACAAACATTTTCCTTGCCAACATTTGCCATGTAATCACAAAAAGCAATTTTCCCTCAAGATATCGTACAGTACGACTATCTTTCTTGTTTCACTGGTACAAACCTGACCAACTCCAAAGTGACGCCTTCAGTGACATAGAAAAATCCAACAACCAACATCTTCCGACCATTTCAACGAAGAACATTGTAGTATGCGTCGTATCGCTCATTACTGCGGCGGAAATCGATTCTTCTGTTAACACTAGATTACCAGGATCGAGGACCGCTTGGTGGCTGAAAGCTTGAGTTCGAGATTGGAGTGATTGGTGCAGTGACACTGTTGCTGAAACGCCTTTCATTAGCTATTTCCTCATCGAATTTTCTATCAACATCACTGATATTCAACTAACCTTGTTATTCCTTCCTTTGCGCGAGAGCACAATTCAACCCGAGGCTCCAATTTAGCGATATGGAGACATTTCCTCTATCGCAGCACAAAACGAAGCAACACTGTCGACATTGATTCTCACTCTGGGGTTTTCGAGAATCGTAGTAAAAAATTTGGTGTCAGTTTTTGTCGAAGTTGCTTCGTTTTGCAAGGTGACATGTTGCGTTGCCATATCGGAGGGTCTTGATGTCGATTTGGCCGTCGTCTGGTTTTGCGTTGGTGAGGAGGGTGACCATGATTCCAGTGCGGCTATCCTCGCCGTCTTCTTCCATGAAGTAAATTTCGTGGTCACTGGCAGGGCCTTCATTTGCTGATCTGTCCTTGCCCGTTTGGGAATTGGTGCTGGTGAAGGAATGATCTCAGTATCGTGATCTGGCGCATCATCATCTCTCTCACGCTTTTTTGGTAAAGTGACAATCTCATGGGGAGCTTGCTCAGGCTCAGGCTCCATGTTTGCGATATGATAGCAAACACTTCTCATCAAAAGATTGACTTCATCCTTTGAAAGATTCAAAATCAAGACCAGTTCAAAAGGGTAATCTGACTTGTTGCGCCATTTTTCAAGTCTATCATCTGAGGGAAATTTTGAGACTCGGCGGTTTAGTCTTGGTCCAATAAACTCCTCCAATGCATTCCAGGCCTTTGTTAGATGATTCCACTTGCGATCTTGAGATCGCGCAAGGGACAACAAGCATGGTTGTTTTGGAAGGCTTGATATCATTGTTTCGGGTCCGTGTCGCTCGGGATCTGGCATGGGTGCAGCAAATCGGAACTTCATCATTACAGACATCGACAGGTCACAGGTCTATCACGATTTCTCGACAGACTGGACATCTCAAATTGCACGTTCTCAAAGTCCTTGTTCGTAATATGTAAACAGACACTTTTCATCATGTCTTAGATTCTAGATTTTGAGAGTTCGTCGGCCGACACTTGCTTCGCAGGGAAGTTTTCGTCGCTGAGCCATCCCTTGAATCTGGTGAATATACAAGCGATTCTCGTGTCTTATTCTTAGTTGAAGGAACTCATGTAAGGCATTCCATGCATTTAATAGGTCATCCCAATTGCAACCATCCCGGGCCAGTTTCAACAAAATTTGCTGCTTAGAAAGTGCTCTGGGCATGTCGTATGTGAATGGCTGCAAGTCGTAGATTTTCTGAGGATAAGCCGTGCATGTCGCCTTTCAACGTAGTGATATGTGGGGAGAGTTGAAAAGATGAGCTGAAGAGGAGAGTTGACGAGTTGACGAGAGAAAGTGAAAAGAGTGCGAGAGTACGCGTCCTGGCGCGCTGAGGGGTGGAACGCCGACGACGTGTTGAAGGCGACTCATTTCGTTCGCTTTCATGTGATTGTATTTCGAGGAGTTTTGAGCAGTCCAAGTTTCGATTGTATAGCGTCTACCTTACGTTCGTGGAAAGCAATCTCCTACCAGGTCCTGATTCTCTTTTCGAGGACCACCTGCACCTTCCACTACAAGTAAAGTATAAATCTTTTAGTATCTTCTTATAGCCACTTTTATTTTGAAACAGGAGCAAAGACTATCTATCCAACAGGATGATCTCGAAGTCATGGTCGTTTGATGGAGGGTTATCAGCCCTAGCCCTAGCCCTAATCGTAGCGGCGTTTGTTATCAGTGAAGAGCTACTTTTCCTCTCAACAACTTTTAATTTCATATCAACAAACACGAAGTGAACGAAGGGCATTTCGACTCTTGCTTCTCTGACTGACACTTTGCAGCTTCCATTTCATATCGAGCTATCTGAAGACTTTTAGACTGCCACCTGACACAAATATCTCTTAGGGTTAGCAATAACGGTATGACATCATATCAATGTGTCCGATAGTCAACATCAACATCAACCTCCTACGATAAACAAACATCCATGCCTGGACATCATACAATCATATGTCTGTCTCCTGACATGAGCCATTTCTCCAGATCCTTGCAAGAAGCTACAAGGATGCCGAGAGTTAATACAAATACTCAAGGAAACGTTGGGCTTATGCATGCATTGCTACGTAATGTTCCTGTTTATGCTTCCCCACTGATTACTAACAAACACATCCCTTCCTTCAGCTGTAACCTCTAGTTAACTCACTCAATTACCTCCTCAATCACTCCTACAATCAATCAATCCATCGCCCAGAACTGAGAAGAAAGGATCAAAAATGGCAGCACCACCAAAATCACCCACATTCACAGAGTTCATCGCCTTCCGGCTGAAGCCATCCGTGAAACCCGAAGAAGGCGAGAGTAACCGCGAAGGTGAGCAGTTACTCGACTTTTTCCGGGAGACGATGCTTCAAAGCGGGCATTTGGGGTCTGCTTGGGGACGGACGTTGGAGGATGAGAATGTTGTTATTTGGGTTATCGGTTTGTCTCTCCCCCTTTCTATCCATAGATAGAGATGAAGTAGGTTTAGTGCTGATATGCTGATATATGAATAGAATGGGCTGATTCAAGCAACTCCACCCCCGTCTCACGCCTCGACCCTTTCATCGACTACACCAACAGCGACGACGCATCAACCCTACTCACATTCTACTCCACCCTCTCCCCCTCCATCTCCGAATCAGACACTCTAACCACCAACCCCATTACGGAGCTAGTCACCGTCGCCGTTCCCAGCGACATCTCCCCCGAGCAACATAAACAATTCAACAACGACCAGTTAGCATTCCGGGACGCATTACTCAACAAAGCCGTCCCTGAAAGCGTGAGACCTATAACTTGGGCGGGAGGGCAGATTGAGAGGCCAGCGACGTTTGAACATCAGGATAGTCCGTCGGGGAAGGCGTTGGTGTATTTGAATGTTATCGGATGGAAGAGTAGGGAGCAGCATACGCAGGCTAGAGATACGAAGGCGTTTGCGGAGACGATTGAGCCGCTCAGGAAACATGCTTTGATGCCTGTGAAGGGGTTGGATATGAAGCATGTCAAGTTTCAGAAGATTGGCTTCTAGCCTCAATCTCTACGATAAAAGCTGCAGCTGCAAAGCACGACATGATATAAAATGTTCAGATTAGGAACCAGATGAATCAAATACCGAAGAGACCGCCTCCATCTTAAATTACATAGCTAAATAGAGTTGGCAAGCAAAGGAGAAGTCGAAACAAGAGCTTTTGATGTTGCACCCGACGACAACCCGCTAGGATATAAATGAAAACAAAGGAAATAAAACGTGAATTAGATACGATGCTTTTCACTTTCTGTAATCGCAATGGTTAGCAATGATCTTGAAGGGAGGAGAAGGAGGGACATACCCAATCGTGCGTACAGCATATACAATGCCATCTGGTTGCACTCTTGTGTGCCGGTGATGGTGACCAAACGCTCATTGCTGTTTTCCTGAGGCTCGTTGATCTTGATCACACTGCCACTGAGGTGTCGGATCTCGTTGATCTTGGTACCACCCTTACCAATGATGGCGCCAACCATGTCGTTGGGAATGTAGATTTGCTGAGTGATGGGTTGGCTAGAAACAACACCGGCAAGAGGCTGAGCTCCCGCGCCGCCGTGAGGCTGGGCATGAGGAGCTCCGTACGGAGCAGGCTGATGCGGGCCAGCACCGGCATATGGAGCACGAGCTGCACCACCGCCATAGTGCAAGGGAGGCTGTGTAACTGGAGCTTGGGCAGCAGGGCCGCCGTGAGGGTATGGTGCGCCATAGGGACCAGGGCCGGGTCGGTTGTTTTGTGGGTAGTGGCGTCTGGCTGCGTCGGGATGACCGTACTGTCCGCCAGCAGGCTGGGGGACATAAGGAACGACTTGCATACCACCGGGCACGACACCGGCAGGGCCGCCGCTACGAGTGGCGTAGGCAGATGCAGCAGGCCCACCGAACCGCTCGGTCAATTGCTCTACAAGAGTCACGGCAACATAGTAAGTTGCGATGTGCACGGCATCAGCGACACCCAAGACGACAAGAGAGCGTTCGGTGGAAAGAGGAAGGCAGGCGTCAGAAGCATTCAAGCGCGCACCGGACGCTTCCTGGATTTCGCGAATACGGACACCGCCTTTTCCGATGATTGAACCAATGAGGATATGGGGGATGAGGAGTCGGAGGGGATACGTCTTGGACTGGGCAGTAGAAGGAGCCTCAAGGGGTTCATTGTTAAGGGTTCGAATAATTAGACCAAAAGCCTATACAGTCAGTTCTCATAATCTGCAGCCGGCGGAGGGAGACATACCTTTGCAACAGCATCCTGGGGGCCGCTAACGGTTAAGATTCTCTCAACAGCACCTCGTGAGTAGTCGCTCACGGTGCACTTGGCACCAGAAAGACGACGGATTTGGGAGACATTTTCCCCACCTTTTCCAATACAAGTAGCAGCTTCCTGGCTCGAAATGACGGCGCGGATATGGATCCACGAGCTCTCGTCTTGCGGAGTCTGATGCTGGGGAGGCTGCGACGTTGCGCGATCGGCATGCGACGCGGTCGATTGGATGGGCTGGGTGTCGATCGCAGAGCCGACATCTTTGCCATTCACTACAGAGTCACCATTGGTAGCAGAAGCGTCCTTGGTGTCGGCTTCAGACTGTTTGTGATCTTCACTGCGGACGACTTTGTCCAGAGCTGGGCGTTTGGCTTCGGGTTGGTCGTTGGGGCCGGATGGCGATGAGGGATCCTCCAGGGGTCGCTTGGTGGACGGTAGGGTGGACGGAGAGGCAGACATTTTGTTTTCGGTCGCGTCGTGCTCGTAGTTCTTTTTACTTAGAAGGTCAAGCGAATTCAAGCAGTGAATATCTGTTTATTCCAGTTTTCTTTTATTCAATGGATCGGTTATATACACCAGGTGTCCCCAAGGAAAACTTGCTGGTGCTGGTGATGGAAGCTCGATGTGCAGGGAAGTCTGATGTTGGAGAAGAATAATCTCAGGCGATGGTCGGAAGGGGAATATGGATGGACTTGGCTGGTATGGTGCTGGAGTTAAGACTGGAGACGAGAGAACTGAGATGATGTTGGTGCAGTGAAGGAGGTCACGGAGATGGAGAGGACTAGCATATGACTGAGACGGACGGACGCAAGTGATCAAGCAGACGAGAGAGGATAGATGAAAGAGAGGAAAAAAAGACACGGGACCCGTTCCTCCAGATGCGACAGGGGATGAAAGAGTCGTTGATGAGAGTCTGGGAAGAAAGCGAAGAAAACACGAGGTTGTCCCAGCACGGGGAAGGGAAGGAGAAGCAGCAAGTTGGCGTCGTGTTGCGCACGTGACTTTGTGCCTCAGGCAGCAACAGTCTGCTGTGTCTCATTCTCACCGCCAATTAATCATGGCTCAAGTTCTCTCAACACGCTACATGATCTATCATTGGGCTATCTCTTAATTCCCTTGATCCTGGCTACGAACTAAAATTAAACAATGCGTTGTGATATGACCTGTATAATGTATCCTCCTGAGGCATACCAAAGTATACTATGTAGTAGACTTCTGAATCAATCAGATGCACGGATTCTCTCTTAGGGGCAAATTCTGGCGATCCACTATTGGCCGATTCTTTTGCGGGGATTGTAGATTCTTTTTATATTTGGCAATTCGCTGTACAAAAGAAAAAAAGAAAAAGGAATTCATGGTCATAGTTTGAAAAGACTGGATCATAATTGCGATACTTGACCAGTCATTGTATAGACTTTTACTAAAGGAAAAACAACAAAATGGCCAAAAAAGACAAAAAGAAATCCGCAGAGAAAAAAGAACGCAACGCCGCCAAACAACTAAAAAAAGCCGACAAAAAAGAGAAAAAGAACAAAACCAAAGGCCGAGGAGGAGACGTCGACAGTGACGCCGAAGATGTCGACTTGGACGCCGTCCTAGCAGCCTATGCAGAAGAGCAGGCGAAGTTTCTCAAAGTCACAGAGACCCCCTCATCTCCACCAACTCCGCGCTCGTCATCGACTATTGTCGCCTCGCCAGCTAATCGGAATGAATTACTGTTGTTTGGCGGTGAGTACTTTGATGGTACCCTGGCCACGTTTTTTAATAATCTCTATGTCTATCTGATTGATCGGAGGGAGTGGAGGGAGGTTACTAGTCCCAATAGTCCGTTGCCGAGGAGTGGACATGCGTGGTGTCGAGGTGGGAATACAGGTGGTGTGTATCTGTTTGGTGGTGAATTCTCGTCTCCGAAACAGGGCACGTTCTATCATTATAATGATTTTTGGCATCTGGATCCGGCGACGAGGGAATGGAGTCGTCTTGAGCCCAAGGGGAAGGGACCGCCGGCTCGAAGTGGGCATCGAGTGACATATTACAAGGTTTGCAATTTTATCTAGCTATAAAAATGTGTCTATATACTCACCTGGATGCAGAACTATATCATCCTATTTGGGGGCTTCCAAGACACCTCTCAGCAAACAAAATACCTCCAAGACCTCTGGATCTACGACTGCACCAAATTCGTCTGGTTCAACCCAGTTCTCCCTCCCGCATCCGGCAAACCAGATGCGAGGTCTTCATTCTCATTCCTGCCTCATGAGTCTGGCGCCGTTCTATATGGTGGCTACTCGCGCGTCAAAGCATCAACCGGTGCCAGCGGCGGCGGGAAACAAGGCAAAGGTGGTGGAGGAGGTGGTGGTGGTGGTCCGCAACGAGTCACTCTAAAACCAATGGTCCATCAAGATACCTGGTTCCTGCGCATCACTCCCCCAGCAGCAGATGCTCCTTCCTCCGCGGGACCAACAGTCCGCTGGGAGCGACGCAAAAAGCCCGCTAATGCACCCAACCCAGCCCGCGCAGGTGTCACGATGGCACACCACAAGGGCCGCGGAATCATGTTTGGCGGTGTTCATGACGTGGAAATGAGTGAAGAAGGTATCGATAGTGAATTTTTTGATACCATGTTTGCATGGAATCTGGAACGGAATCGATTCTTCCCGCTTACGTTACGTCGACCAAAAGCGCAGGGAAAAAAGCAGCAACAACAGGCCACGAAAGCGCGAGATAGGAGTAAAGCGGATGAAGAGGAGTTGTTACGCAATCTTGCAGCCTTGGAGGCAAAGCGTGGGATCCGTGCTATGGATGCTGACGAGGATGATATGGATATTGATAGCCCTGCTAACACGGAAGAAGTTGAGGCCGTTAAGCCGGCGGTTGTCAAGTTTGAGATGCCGCATCCTCGGTTTAATGCCCAGTTGACTGTTCAGGATGACACGCTGTTTGTGTTTGGAGGTACATTTGAGAGGGGAGATCAAGAATTTATCTTTAATGATATGTATTCCATCGATCTAGTGAAGCTCGATGGCGTGAAGGAGATATTCTACAACGAACCTGCAAATTGGAATACGCAACTCGAAGCAAGCGACGATGAAGACGAAGACGAAGACGAGGATGAAGACATGGACGACGACGAAGAAGAGAATGAAGCCGAAGAGGGCATGTCAGTTGATACACCCTCCGAAGCACCCACCGAAATCACAGTTCCCTCAGTTACACGAGAAATGCAAAACCTTGAAGTCGAAGAGACAGAGGGCGAGCCAGAGACCAAAGATGACAGACCACAACCACGACCATTTGAGACTCTGCGAGACTTTTTTGCGCGCACGACTACTGAATGGCAGAATTATTTGCTGGATAAATTGAAGCAAAAGGGAGACCCAGCGGAAAAGACGGTCAAGGAGTTGAGGAAAGAGGCGTTCGATCTTGCGGAGGAGAAGTGGTGGGATAGTCGGGAGGAGATTATGGCGCTTGAGGATGAGCAGGAGGCTGCTGGTATTGGGGAGGTTGTTAGTATGACGGATAGGGCAGAGACGAGTGGAGGTGCTGGACGACGCAGGTAGTCATGTACGCTCTGCAAGTTCATATGTCAGGCTTTTACATAAATGTGAACAAAATGAATCCATCTTTGGAGTTATATTGAGAATGCAGTTGTAATTATATATGCATCTACCACGCTGGCATTAGAATTCTTATATCTAGGTATCTAGTTACCATTCGAAGCAACCATCTCCAGCACATCCGTCACAAGCGCAAAATCCCTCAGTACATCCGCCCTCCAATTCGAGATAGCAATCCGACACGCCGGCTTGCCTTCCCAAGACGTACCGGAAACATACATCTTCGAAGTAGCATTAATCTTCTTGGTCAATTGCTCATTCAACTGCTCATCATTTGCGCGGAACAGCACAACCATGAATGTTTGAGCGCAGAGGTCATCTTCACTTGCAGCAAGTGGGAGAGGTGTGTATGCAGGATGGTCGTATAACCAGCCTGCAATCATGCGCGCGAGACGGATTTGTGTCTCCAGGATGGTTTTGAAGCCGTTCTTTCCGTATGCCATTAACGAAGCATAAACAGGTAATGCTCGTAAGCGTCGCGAGTTTTCAAGACCGATGTTTAATGGTGATGGAACATGGGAACCACCGCTAGCCGCTGAATTGAGATATACCGCGTTTGCGTTGCGGAAGACATCTTCAGAAAGCGCGCTTGATGAGTACCGACATAGGAACATGCCGCAGTCATATGGAACGTTGAGGAATTTGTGGGCGTCTCCTGTGATAGAGTCTGCGAGTTCGACGCCTTCACATCCTCGGGTGATGGCTGCGTATTCCTCTTGTGATGCATCTAGGATACGACCAAAGATACCGAACGCACCGTCAACGTGAATCCATGCATCGTACCTGTCGCACAATCGCCGTAATTCGCGCATCTGCTTGCCGCCGTTCGTCGCGAAATGGCCGGTGTTGACTTCTCCGCAGGAAATGCACACAATACTTGCTTTGTCTGGTCTTGAGAGTTCCTTTTCCAATAACTCCATGTCGATTTCGAGAGGGTTGCTGGGGGAAGTGCAGATGTTCTTCATGTTGGAACGGCCTATTCCCAGGATTCCTGCTGCTTTACCAACTGAAGAATGAGGCATTGTAGACAGGACTTGGATTCCTGTAAGACCCGCAGCTTGCATGACTTCAAGGAGTCCGTGTTCTCCCACGCTATAGATTGGACTGCCACGTCGTTCGGCTGCTTTTCGCACTACATATTCCCTTCCACAAGCCAACCCTAGTATATTACTTCCAGTCGCCCCAGTAGTAAAGGTTCCATTGTGCCAGGCCTTTCGATTCAGTTTCAGCAAGTCTATTACAAGACCCAATGCTTTGAACTCGACGTCCGTAGCAACGGAATGTTCCTCCATGTGAACTTGGACATTCTGGTCGTACACCGAAACGACATTGTCAGCCAACAGGGCAGCTGGAGTGACGCCGCCAACCACAAACCCATAGTAATTCGGGCTCAAGCTGCTCGCGTTAAATGCCGGTACAATATCATGAAGTAGGTGGTCTTTTGTCCTTTCCAAGCCATGTCCTCGATCAGGAAGGTCGTCGAGGAGAGTCATGCGGGCCTTTGATAATGCATCTGAAGTTGGTAGAACCGCAAGGTTCGGCGTCTGTAGGACAAGGTCCCATAAAGATTGGCTGAAACCATATATTTCTTTGAACGGCATCTTATTATCTTTTCCATTCACATGCATGGGATTGGCGGGCTGCGGGGTATCGGTACTAGATGAGGGAACCGATTCACAATAAGCAACATTGAATTCAGATGAGACGAAACAAATATATCGGAGACGAGTATCAAATACTTACGAATGGGGTACCGCATGACCAAAAGGAGCAACAGTCTCCTGCTGCTCGTCTCGTCCCATCTTCTCCATTTTTTTGGAGTCAGTTGGAGTCAAGAATGAAGATGGATATAACCGGCCACTTGACCCATGTATTTATACCTTGAATTGGCAAATGGGTGCGAGAAGTGTCATACTCAGGACCCAGAATGCAAAGTAAACAAAAAAGATCTCCAATTCTTGCCACTAATCATCTCGGTGAGAGTGCCGCGGGGATAGTCAGGAGAAAGAAAGGAAGTTACTTGGGTTTGCTCCTCACGCCGACCCGCCGTGGCTTCCATAAAATGGGATGTGACTCTACCCCACACCGCAAACAAGCAACGCATCATTTCTCCAACAATCTCCAAAACATCCTCGCTACCTGGGTATACTGGACTTATTGACTAATTTGCAAGGTCATTGACATCATTCCGTCTATATTCTATATACTTGCCTTCTCAGCACAGTCATGAATCCCGCCGCAGCAAAGCTAATCGACAGGCGGCTCCATACTGTCCCTGGTATGTAAAGCCATGTGGACAGTGGATACGATGCTCGTGGATGTCTGCTAAGTGCTAACCAATGCTTCGCAGGCAAACTTCGAGTGGCTGAGCTGTTCTTCGATGTGCCCTTAAACTACAGCAAGCCAAACGAAGGGCGCATCCGCCTGTTCGCTCGGAGTGTCCGTCGCCCTGCAATATTTCCAGACACCGAGCAGAACGAAAAGCCTCTTCCGTGGTTTGTGTATTTGCAGGGTGGCCCGGGGTTTGGATGTCGACCACCTCAGGAAATGGGATTCGTCCCTTTCGTTCTCGACAAGGGATATCAGGTACGTAACTACTACTTAATATGAGTCAATTTCATCTTCTCGGTCTCCGTGTTGATAAACTTCCAGATTCTCCTCCTCGACCAACGCGGCACTGGCCTAAGCTCCACTATCACCTCGCAAACTCTTGCCCGCCAAGGTAGCGCAATCAAACAAGCCGAGTATCTGAAAAATTTCCGCGCAGACAATATTGTGCGCGATTGCGAGGCTATACGCAAATGTTTGACCGCTACTTATCCGGAAGAGTATCAGAAATGGAGTGTGCTGGGGCAGAGTTTTGGTGGATTCTGTGCTACCACGTATTTGTCGAAATTGTGAGTGCTCATTGCGCTTCTGTCTGCGTATCACTATTTTTCAGACACAATTCTGATTTTGTGTAGTCCTGAGGGTTTGAGGGAAGTCTTCTTGACTGGTGGACTGCCTCCGCTAATCAACGGACCTGATCCGCTTTATGAAAAGACTTATCGTGAGTCACCCTGAACATAACATCCCGACTCGGAACTGACCCATTCATAGAAAAGGTTGTAGAACGGAATGAAGCGTACTATCAAAAGTTCCCAGAAGATGCGGAGCGTGTCAAGAGGATCGTTCAGTATCTGCAGCAGAACAAGCCTCGTCTCGGCGCGGGCGTGCTCACAGCAGAAAGATTCCAGCAGATTGGAATAACTTTTGGGGTTCATGGTGAACTTCATCTATATCATATGATTGATTAGTTTGGCTAACGAGTAGTAGGTGGTCTGAATAGCATTCATGGTATAAACGTCACTTAAAGCTGTTCGAACATCCTACTTACGTCTGGTTTAGACATCGTTCTACGGATGACCCTTGAACTCGACCAGTTTGGTTTTCTGACCAGACCAACACTCTCACTGCTCGAGAGTTATGGGGAATACGACAACGCAGTCATATACGCTATTATGCATGAGGTTATATATTGTCAGGGGTATGTCCTCATTCAGATCATCTAGAGTGTTCAATGCTCACCCACTGTCCTACCTCTAGGGAAGCTTCTCGCTGGTCTGCAGACAGAATGCGTTCCCGGAACCCCCGATTCCGAGTTGAAGGCAATACCGAGCCCGAGATCTATTTTACTGGTGAAATGGTGAGTTCTACATTTCTACAGAAACAACAAGTAAATGACATGCTTATGCATCCACAGATATATAAAGACATGTTCGACTCCTACGACGAGCTAAGCGAACTCAAAGAAGTCGCAGACATCCTTGCCACCACAGACGACTGGCCCGCTCTCTACGACGAAGCGCAACTGGCCAAAAACGAGGTCCCGGTGTACGCAGCTACTTTCGTAGATGACATGTACGTCGACTACGACTTTGCGACTGAGACAGCCAAGAAAATCAAGGGCGCAAAGCAGATTATCACGAATACCATGTATCACAGCGCGTTGCGTGACAGGGGCGATGAGGTTATGCATCAATTGTTTTACTTGAAGGAGGACACGATTGATTAGATAGCGTTCATTGCATGTCGTTGAGAGATAATATTTCATATTTAGCAAGCTATTCAAGCGAAACCAGAGCCAATTATGACAGTCTGTGCCTAAGGGCAAAAGCTAATCGTCAAACGAGCGTCCAAAATCAATCAAACGAATTTTTCGTGCATCCCGTGGATGAAGTTGCGCCACTTTAGCTCGGACCAGAAACCTCGAAGCCGCAGACTCGCGCGGCAATTCCACATAAGATGTCCCTGATTCTAGTATAGAATTTATCAATTCACGCATCGCTACCGCTGCATGCTCTCTTTTATTTCTTGGAGCGGCATCAGATGCATTGTCGTCTCCTCCTCGCTGTCGTCGAAGGAGGTTGTCTATACGTTGCTGTCGTGGATCGTCTTCATCGTCATTCTGTGTTGAGGATGACTTTGGCTTCTTCGGTTTCCCATGAGCTGTATACCCTGCCTCCAACGTGGAATCGGGCACTTCCATAATATCGCCAACGACGGGACCACCCAAATCTTCCGCAGCCAGTTGCGACGCTAGATGGTCATCTATAAACTGATCCAGATCCTTCCTCAGCTTTGAGGATGAAGTCTTCAATGCGCGCGTCTTTTTGCGCTCTGCATTGACGAATTCATCCGCTAATTCGGACGGACTCTTGGTTGCGTTTTCGGACTGTTCCCTTTTGATGCGTTTGATGCGTGTTCTGAGACCTTCATGGATGCGTTTTGCATCTTCGAGATCGTCTTGTTCATCCTTGAGTTGTTGTCGACTTGATGGTAATGATTTTCGGAGACTAGCTATGGAAGCTTTGTTTTCTTGGATTACGCGAGATGTTTCCCGCAGAGCGATCAGGCATGGTAATGGTGAGTTTGGTGAAGGCAGATCTGGCTCGGATTGTAGTAGAGTGTCGTATGCCTTCTTGACTCGTCGAACCTGCGCTAATCTCTGTGCTGGTTCTGTTCCTTGGCCGGAGATGTCTAGTCCTTGCTTAGAGGCACGTAACTATATCACAATTAGTAATTATTCATTTGACCAACCTAAAGGCTATGACTTGCCTTTCGAAGAGTATCTTCCTGCTGCTTGACATGATCCTGCAAAGACCGAATTGTGTCGTCTAGTCTCCGGTTGTAGTGCTGAATCGCGTCTAGACTCAGAGGATTCTCTCCATATTGTTTCTCAAGATTGCGTCCCCTGTCGGCAAAGGCACGGATTTTGTCCACTTTTTCTTGGTCGACGCCCATTTTTTGATATTCGCAGATATTCTAATTCAGAAGAAAGGCTGCTTCTTATATCATTTTCAAGCCTTCCTTGCTTCAATATGCAACTAAAGACTTAATTGATTGTTTTCCTCTGGTGTTTCTTATCGCGATACATCACGTGATCACGCGGATCGACTACTAACCACAACGCGTTAGGCCGAATGACCCGCGTCTCAGTGCTCCAATGGCAGGAACGATAGGCCCGCTCATACAATCATCACTCGTCCTCAGCCTGTCTGTTAACAAGAGCTTTTTATTAACGATAACCATCTTCTACTGGCAGACAAGGTACAAATTTGGACAGATCTTCGAAGCGATGAGTCGCCCCTATGACCAAAAATAATCTCAAGCAGCACCTGCGTTGGCTTGTCGACCGTGGGCAACCAGACTTTGCCGCCTTGGACGTGTTGTTGACGCGATCTGATGTTGATACCGTGAACGTCCAAGTATCAGCACAACCAGCTTCAGACGCGCCCCGGCCAGTGCGTACGGAAAAATTGACTATTACTACGAACGAAAATCCCACGCCGATATTGCAGAAAAATGAAGATGTGGAATTGAAAGTCGATGGTGATGGAGACTGTGTCTTGCAGGACGCGAATATGGCACGATTGAACCTCATTCCCTCCTCGGCATCGAAGCCGCGCCTGCTTAGTATTGCAGCCGGCAATAGAAGCGATGATGCAAGACCATCGACGCCGGGATCCGACGCCCGTAAGAATTATACGTCGGATAATTCAAGAATTGGAGATACTACATTTCGCTCTGCTCCAGGTACCTATTGTTCTGATTGGATACACGCGGATCTTTTGCTAATGGTTTATAACAGCTACCGTAATATCGAGTCCCAGTCCCAGGAAACGGAACGCGCCGTCGACGAAACTTGGGCCTATTCTTTCCTCGGATTACAAGTCCCAGTTCGACGATATCGAGTCTATTGATCTGACCGGTGATGTCGAACCGTCTACTTCCTCAGGGACCGTGGAAGCTTTCGGCGACTCACAAACATTATGGCGAGAAGATTATGCCACGCGACCGGAGCCTGTATCCCGACAAGGCAAGAAGAGAAAGAGTGATGAATATCAATCGGATCTGAGATCACCCAGACGGAACCCTCCTCGCTCAAAAACATCCCGTACGCCGGATGAGGACGACGTGTTGGCTGATGATATCACGTCAACAATTACATCAGATCCGCCTAGTTTTGATATCTCGTCTTCACAGGAATTGGCCCGTCAATCACCCGTTCGGTCAGCGGTTTCGAAGAAACCAACAACTACCACCAATGCGAGCACTAAATCGAGAAGTAAAAGAAACACCCAAGATGAAGATTTTGATCGTCTGTTTTCGTGGGACTCCGACGAAGATGCTTTTGAGCCACTACCTAACAAGAAGATTCGCCCGGTGGAAGAAAGGTTAAATCTGAGGGATAATGATCAAATGACGGAGCGCTCGAACATCGAGACCACGGAAGAAGATTTGACTCCAGCCCAGGCGAAGCCGGCCTCACCCAAGAAGGCTTCGCCCAAGAAAGCTTCACCCAAAAAGAGACAAGCTACTGTTGTGACTGTGGCTTCTACACCATCATCGCAGCGTACTCAGAACCCTAAGGTGGAGCAATTCGTGTCTCTTCATCCACGAGTTGTGGATGCAGCAATCGAAAAATTGAACAAAGACTTGGTCGAGAACGCAAAAATTGTGGTGCAACATGCCATTGAAGGGGAACTCCCGCCTCTAGAGCTTGTAGCCGAAGGAAAGGCTGCTCGAACGAAAGTCGAAGCGTTGGGAAAATTAAAAACCGAAAGGGTTTCATACGATGAAAAGAAAATGAGGAAACAACAACTCAAAGATATGATGGTGAAAGCAGTTGCCGACGGCGGTGATTTGACGGGTCTGGCGGCAGAGATAAAAGAGAGCCAAGATATCGCGAAGGAGCTTCAAGCGATCGAAGCTCAGTTGGGCGATCTATTGTCAGTGATCGACATGGATCTCTCTGCATTTCCTCCGCCTCCTCAATTCGCCAACCCAGGAAACGCAGTACTACCTGCCACTCCACAGACGCTTGTACGGCCTCTTGCGCAATCCGTCCCTCAGAGATTTCAAACCGATACTCCACCGATTTTACCATCGAATGGCAGTACTACAAGCTTGAATACAACTTACCGCAGAGATGTGTCAACTTTTCAGGAAGGCAATTCCTATTCCACCGGGATGCCTTCGAATTCGGCCGGAGCTTTTATCACCTCGGACGATTTCGACTTTGACGAGGAAGACTTCCTCGAAGCAGACAACGTCATGTCGACCGCACATTATGGACCTCCAGCAACATATTCTGACAATCGTAGGGTCTTTGGTGAAATGTCAGGAAATGTCAGTCGTCAACCGCAATCGCAACCGACCCAGAAGCCGACGGCTCCAGATTCCAACTCTATGCTATCACATCCTTGGTCGAAAGACGTAAAAACAGTACTGAGAGATCGCTTTCATCTGAAAGGTTTCCGGCCTCATCAGTTAGAGGCAATCAATGCGACACTTGGCGGAAAAGATGCATTTGTGTTGATGCCCACAGGAGGCGGCAAGTCGCTTTGCTATCAATTGCCATCTGTGATACATAGTGGCAAAACAAAAGGAGTCACCATTGTCGTGTCGCCTCTACTCAGTCTGATGGAGGATCAGGTTCACCACCTTCAGAAATTGGGAATAAAAGCATACTTCATCAACGGAGATGTAAGCGCCGATCACAAAAGATGGGTGATGTCCACTCTTGCAAGTCCCTATGCAGACCGAGAGATCGAATTGCTCTATGTAACACCTGAAATGATCAACAAGAACGTGACCTTGTGTGATATTCTCAAAACACTTCATGACAACAGAAAATTTGCGCGTCTGGTCATAGACGAGGCTCACTGTGTCAGTCAATGGGGACATGATTTCCGGCCAGACTATAAAGAACTCGGAGCCTTTCGTTCGAAATTTTCCGGGCTCCCCGTGATGGCGTTGACTGCTACAGCCACTGAAAATGTCAAAGTCGACGTTATAAACAATTTGAGAATGAAGGAGTGCGAGGTTTTGAGTCAGAGCTTCAACAGGCCCAATCTCACGTATGACGTTCTGCCCAAGAAAGGTTCTGCGCCAGATATTATTTCTCAGATAGCAGACATTATTGAAACTTCTTATCGGAGAAAGGCTGGCATTGTTTACTGTCTGTCTCGAAAAGATTGCGAAAAGGTCGCCCAGGAGCTTGCCCAAAGGTATGGTATCAAAGCGACGCATTACCATGCGGGCATGCCTTCCGAAGAACGGACGTCAGTCCAGCGTGACTGGCAGGCCGGTAGATATGATGTGATTGTCGCAACCATTGCTTTTGGTATGGGAATTGACAAGCCAGATGTCCGATTTGTTATTCATCATACTATACCCAAGAGTCTAGAGGGTTACTACCAAGAAACCGGCCGTGCTGGACGAGACGGAAAGCGTTCTGGTTGCTACCTGTTTTACAGTTATAGGGATACTGCTGCGCAAAAACGCTTCATTGAAACGTCTGATGGTGACTACCAACAGAAAAACCGTCAACGGCAAATGCTTCGACACGTTGTGCAATTCTGCGAGAATCAGAGCGACTGCAGAAGAGTTCAGATTCTTGCTTACTTCAATGAGTCCTTTAATGCCTGTGACTGTCGTCGCACGTGTGACAATTGCAAGACGGACGAAGCCTTCCACACGATCGATTTCTCGGCGTATGCGAAGAAGGCTATTCAACTTGTCCAATTGTTTCAGCAGAGAGGGGAGGACGTCACTATATTGCATTGCATTGATATCTTCGCTGGAAGTACCAAAAAGATGAAGGGAGACCATGCTCAAGTGCCTCAGTATGGTGCTGGTACTGACTTGGAACTTGGAGATGTCGAACGGTTGTTTTTCAAATTGGTGGGTGAAGACGTTCTCGAAGAGTGGTCAAAAACAACGAGTAGATTCACCCATCGGTACGTCAAACCGGGTCCGAAAGCCTCTCAGTTTCTTGCATCAAGAACTCCTTTTACAATGCAAATACGCGCTTCCTCGAAGTCAGCAAAGAGGTCAAGTGGCGCCTCTCGCAGCACTACGTCTACTGGTGTGTCTGGCGCGTCGGATTATCATCCTCAGTCTACCAATGTACCTTCCCCTGTGCAAGGTTCACGTCGGAAAGCCACGCCAAAGCCCAAAAGCAAGCGGGGAGTTCCCCAGGCAGTTGATGACGATGAAGATAGTGACGGCTTCGAACCGATCCGAGAGGCAGGTAAATCGAACCGCCGCAAGAAAGCGGATGTGGGACCTCCTATAGTTGAGGATGGGCGGATGGCTGGATTGGACGACAGTCAGCAAATTGTGGTTGAGGACTTTGTGACAAATGCCAAGCAGCTCTGTCAGCAGGTGAGTCTGATGTCGGCCTGACAGGATTCAATTCAAGTTGACTGACATTGTCTATAGATCATGATGGAGAAAAGCCTGCGCAATCAACCATTCTCCGATGCTATGCTGCGTGAAATGGCAATCCATCTTCCTGAAGGTAACAATACTTCAACGCCAATTCTTGGGTCCTTTGATACAGCTATACTGACATCTCATAGATTTAGATGCAATGAACGAGGTCCCCGGTATCAACCAGGATAAAGTCAGGATCTACGGTTCTCGGTTCTTGAAGCTTATTAGAAACTCAAAAAAGCTGCTTTCAGATATTAGGTCCAACAACGAGGTCATCCATGACCCGAACCATACAAACGTCATCAATCTCGACAGTGATGATGAATACGGCAATGATGATGACTTTATGTTCTCACTTTCACAAATAGATACAAATGACACCAGCCAGTACTTTGACACGTCTGCCAGTCAAACAAGGGTGCCATCCACTCAATGTATGTTATTATTCATTCCTGCATTTAGCGGCTTGTATGCAAAACTGACACTATTGCAGTCACCGATCTAGATGCGCCATCTACGAGCAGTCGGAGAACGGCGAGCAAAGCGTCTTCCGCACCACGCAGACGAGCTCGCGGCGGTGCACAACGTACCAGCAGCGGATCATCTTCTAAACGAAAAAAGGCACCCTGGAACCCAGAAGCCTACCGTTACTCTGGCAAGGGAAGCAACAGAGGCTACAACAACCGAGGTCGTGGATCGTCGTCTTCTGGATATAACAATTATCGTCGGTCGACTTCTACCAGCACAAATAACAAGCGCAAGACGAGTACGAAGCCGTCTGGGCCAGCGATTGATTTGATGCCAACATGAGTTATTATAATGATGGGTGGACATGTTACTTTGTTTTATAAGACTTGGACTATGGTTATCGGCGTATTGAGGCTTTACTTTGTTAGCAATTACAGCGTCCGGAGTTACTAGAGTGGATTCTTTGATTTATTGTGCTGTGTTATTGTACGAGACATTGTTCGATGCATAATCCCAAGCAGCTCTACTTGAGTCTTATACTCATACTTCTTTCTCAAACGAGTCTTGGACTCCTTCTACATACTCTTTCCAGAATAATTACAATGATCGATCACTTCTTCTTCCCCCCTTTGCCTCCTTTCTGTGCACCACCACCCCCTTTCCCCTTCCCACCTGCTTTGTCGCCCTTCCCACCTCCACCGGCACCACCAGCAACACCACTGGAAACAATCCTCACTTTACCCACAGGCAAAGTATTCATAACCTCCACATCCCGCCATCCCTTCAATAAATCCGCCTCTCGAGCACGCATCCTTTCAGCCGTAGCCCGATCCAATCCTTCCGCAACATCATCTGCAATAACCTTCTTCGCGATCTTGTTACCTGCGCCACTGGCTCCAGTGGTCCCAGCACCGGGTGCGCCGCCAGCTTCGATGATCCAATGTCCCAATATCTCTTTGATGGCTTTGCCCTTTTTGATGTTTCCAGCTTGAAGTTTTGCGCGATATTTAAAGCGGGCTACGACAGACCAGGGCGCGGCAACGGGGATAGCGGCGAGAACTTCATCCTCTGGCAGAGGTGTGCCAACCAGCGCCGGAAGCCAGGATAAATCTTCCGCTTCCTGTTTGACGGTTTCGTCGTTGTATGTTTCATCTTCTCCGTCGGCCTCGGGTTTTCCTTCGCGCCGTTTCTGGAGGAATTGTTCCTGTCGTTTCCGCTCTGCCTCAGCTGCTCGTTCATGTTGTGCGCGACGACGTTGCTTTTGCGCTACGAGCTCTGCTTCGCGTTTCGCTTTGGCTTCGGCGGCTGATTCGGCTGCCTTTGCGGCTTTGGGGTTTACGCCGAGGAGTCGCAGGGCGAGTTCGCGATCTTCTTCGTCTTGGTGCGCGTATTTCTGGGCGGCTTTTTTGGCTTTGGCTTTTTTGCCGCGGGTTGTTTTTTGTTTTGTTGGTGCCGGTGCTGGTGGTGTTTGTTTGGATGTGCTTGGGACTTTGGGTTTTGGTGGGGGAGATTCGTCGATTTCGTTTTCGAGATCGTCTTCATCGTTTGCGTCTGCATTGTCTTCTGTTTCTGGTTTATCTCCGTTTTCGATGGAGGGCTGAAGTGGGTTCGATTTCGGCTTTTTATCTTCAGCTTCATTCTCACTGTCGGAATCCTCTTCCTCGACCTCTGGTTTTGTCTCTGGCTGTTCAACCGCCTCTTCAGTAACCTCTGGGACATCCTCTTTGACTGCTTGCTGGACATCCTCGGAATCGTCTTGCACGTTCGGCTTTCCTGCCTCCTCTAACAAAACTCCTTCTGCTTCAGCCGCTTCTTCAATACGATGTTTCCGATGATTCTGAACACTTTCCTTGCTAATCTGAAACAAAACAGCAAAGCCCAATATCGGCTGACCCGGCGCTAGGTAATTCTTCGCACCCTTGACCATGAAAGCTCCATTAGCCAGGAGTTCTCCCCTCTCATTTGTCCTCGATACCTGGTGCGCATGCACCCACCACGACGGCATCAACGCCTTGGTTTCCCAGGCCTTAGATGTAGCAACCGAAATACTACCAGCTTGAGTCAACGTGCCAGGTGGAATAGGGGCATCTGGTGTGCCCTCTTTGTTCTTCACAATCATAGGAGTAGCTCCTTCAAGATCGGCGTGCACAAATACATCGCCCTTCTTCAGATAGCGTTGATACAGTATCTCCGTTTGATGTGAGTCCCGACCACCGAGGACGAGGTATCCTTCAGATGATATGAAATAAAGATATTTTTCAAACCAGAACGGTTTCCTTGATGGGCGAAGCACCTGCTTCTCCTGTTTGAGGTGTTTTTTCAGATCTTCTGTGACTTTCCTTTCCTGACCTTTTAGCGCTTTTTCAGATGATTGGATGGTCTTCTGTTCCTTCACGGCAGCAGTCCTCTTCTGTTCGTAGTACTGAGTTGCATTTGACCATGGTGATAAGCTCAAGTCGATATCGATAGTCAGAGGCTCAGCAGTCTTTCGTTTCGGTCGCTCATCCTTTTCGATCTCTGCCTCAGAATCGCTGTCCTCTGAGACTTCCGGCTCCGATTCTGAGAATTCTTGTTCCTCCTCATCAACTTCTGCATTTTCCTCACTCAATATCAATGTAATGGTATTCTCGTGAAGTTTCAATGGCAGTTTGATGGTCTGAGCAACTGGATTGTTTCTCTGCTGTTCCATTTCTATCAATCTGGCAATTTCCACCCAATCCATTCCCTGCGCAATAAGTCCATTGACTGCATCTGTAGCTTCCTGTACACGGTAAATATTGGCCTGGATAGCCTCTGCCTTTCGAATATGCAGTTCCTGAGCCTGTTTCAACGCGCCAGCTCGGTTCTGATGATCAGCCCTAGCTGCTTCGAGCTTCCTCTTCGCAGTCTCTTCATGTTCAGCTAAACGAGATTCGAGCTTTTGCGACTCGATCGAGGAAAAGTATTCGTCAACTGTTCTGTTGAAACTGTCATATTCGAGAATGTGGTACCCAGGTTTCCCTTCAAACTGTCGCGGCCGGAACGGGTGAAAATCATCGAATAGTAGGTTATCCTTTAATGTCGTCGATTCGTTCGATTGATCATCCTTCTTGGCTCGTTCCTTGGCTACAATATAACCTTTCTTCTCCCCTTCAGACAATCCCGCAATAATCTTTTCGGCTTCTTGAAGGACCTCCATGGCCTTTTGGAAGGTGCTTTCATCTTCGAGGACTTGCTTCAGCGTGACACCCGAGTCAAATCCCGTGGCCGCGAATGCATCTTCTAGAAGCAGAGGTGGAAATTCTGGGAAACCACTCGAAACAGCCTTCCTAAACACATCAACCTTCTTCTTCGACTTCTTCTGCGCAATTCCCGCTGATTGCTGATCCGCATCCGCAACTCTCTGAATCGTCGCCCTCAACCTCTCTTCCGACAACGGCGGTATCCCATGGTAATACTGAGCCTTCTCAACCGCATACGTTAACCCAATCTTAACCTCATCCTGCTCTCCCGCAGCCGCAACGGTACGAAACAGCGCCAAAATCTTATTCTCCGCATCCGTCAGGATGATATTCCCTCCAGCAAAAAATTCGAGATATATATGAAACAGTCCATCACTGAAAACGATATCAATAACTCTGTCCGTACCCAACTGCTTCACGGCGGTGACCCGTCTCGTCTTGAGATATTTGCGTAATCGGCTCACGAAGCCGGAGGGTGTGCTTGCGGTGGTGCGCGAGTATTCGGTTAGGTGGCAGCGGAAGCCGGAGTCAATGATGAGTTGTTTGCGATGGTCTGGTTTGGCGAGTTTGAAGAGGAAGATGCGCTATATCAGACAAGCGTCGGTCAGAGAGACTGCGAAAATCAGATTGCGAAAAACGGCTTACCGATGAGAGGTCATATATATTCGAGACTCGCAGGCCTATGATGGAAGTGCTGAGCTCTTGGCATATGATTTTGACGTCTATTGACGAGAATCTCTGCTTCATTGCTGCGGAAGTGAAGGAAGATGCGCTGAAATTTTGTCCAGTATGATTAGGAATTTGGGATATGACTCGTAATGTGCGCGTGTAGAAGGGTTCCACAGGTATTCAGCAGCAAAGAGCACCCCGAAATAATATCTGTTACTTCTCCCGAGTAAAATACAAAGGAAAGAGATAAAAAGAATGAAGTGGTGATACTTTCTAAAGAAGAGTCACCCCCGAACCGGCGCACATTTAATGTGACGTATGCGGGGCAGCCGCGGACTGAACATTTTTATAGGCTTGTTCCATATCGCTTTACCTTTGCTCATGAATCAACCACCGCAACAGAGTATTTGAGGATTAAAGCCGCGTTTGAAAGTCCAGAATCCAGGGCTATGCTTCAAATGAAAGAGTTTCAGGAATATGTCTCGTAACTCGAGGTGAAGAGGAACAAATGGCAGACAATGCAACCCTTTATAAGTGAAATGCAAATAACATAAGCAGATAAAGAAGTATAATAACTCAAACAACATAAGACAAATAATGAACACGCCAATCCCATTTTCATTCCCAGAAACGAAGATATAAGCAGATAAAACCCCGAATTCGAGCAACTTCTATCAAAAGTCGAAAAGCCGAACCCTTCAATCAGTAACGGAACATAAACGGACAGAGACGAGATCTAAAGACCCTGCCGCAATTGCTCAGCCAGCTTGCGTCGACCAAACTCCCATGCGTTGAGCAGGCCTTGTTCTGACAAGTCAATGTTCTTCATGTTGGGGGTATCTGCTGTAGGCGCGCGACTGACTCTCGAAGCGATGAGGACAGGGTCTGTTTCGAGGATGATGCCATCGTCAATGATCTCGTCTATGGCGAGGGAGACGAGGTCGTAGTTTTCGATGATTGTGCGTTTGTCGGTTGCTCCTCTGTAGAACGGTTCAGTTAGCAACTTCACTCCAATTTCGAAGCAGAGTGTAGAATGTAAAGGTGAAAACTGACTTGAACAAAATCCCCAACGCATCCCTCAACGCAACAACAACATTATACAACAACACCTCATTCTCATCCGCGCTGCCCACAACATACAGCATCACATCATTCTCAACCTTGAACACCACCACCCGATTATCGTACAGAATCACATCATTGGTCTGCTTATTCGTCTTATCCATCAACCCGCTCTCAAAGCTCTTTTGCTCTTTGACCGTAGGGTAAGGATTTGCGCCGGGGTAGTCGGTGGAGGTTGCTGAGACACCGGCTGGGGGGTGAGGAGGGGAGTAATATTTGGCGAAGATGCGGGAGGTATCGTCCGTGGACATGATGAGGACCGCGTTGACGGTGAAGAGGGAGAGGGAGCCCGGCATTTTGTCTGTTGTTTCTCTTTCTGTCCGTCTCTCCAATTGGTGCTACGTATGTAGTTGTGTCGTGAAAGGAGTTGATTTTGTTGATTGCGGAGTTGAGATAAATTGATTGGTGTTTTGGAGTTGCCGCATCGTGGCCGCTTCCGCTCCTAGTTGAGCTGCGGTGATTGGCCCGTTGTATGCTATGCTATACTACAGTGTAGCAGTAACACCATGTCTCATATACCTACCTTTGTATTGGAAATAGAATATTTAAAGTGTAAAGAGCTTGGTATGCTCATGTCATTGAGAGCGGTAATAGATATATCGCGCCATCCGTACAGACCTATTAGATAGAGGCTATAAAGCACTATAGCATGTAACACCCAATGCCTTCAGGGCCTTAGGAAAACTCTTCATAAAAGCATAGTGGCATCGTTATATAGTAAAGTAAATAGCAAATATAGTATTCAACAACATACATGGGTCTCATCACACTTGTGGGTATTGAACAAAAATGATCACGGTATGGAAGTCTTCCATATCAGTGATATAGCAAAACCGGGAAGATCAATACATAAACAAAACGTAAATTAAATATAATAAGTCAAACCCCAAGAGAGGCTTACATCATCATTGCTTAGGAGCTTCTTCCTGGACTGGATTGGAAGTTGGACGGTTAAACCAGCCCATCCAGCTGGCTCTGTTGGCTCGCTTGTTTGCTGCCTCCTCTTCCTCGGAGGGTTCTTGGTTTTCGCGAACGAGTCGTAGTGGACGTAGTCTGTTCTGGGTCATGACTGCGCCAGTATAGTTGTTCATGCTGCTACTAGATCGACTTGGTGGCGTAGACGTGGCTCCCAGAGAGCTCACCTCTGCATTAGCGTCGCTAGAAAGACTGTCGGAGCTGCTGAGTCTCTTGCGGTCAGGTTGACTGCCTTGAGATGGAGCCCGCGCGTTACTGTTGGCCATGTAAGATCCGAAAAATCCGCTTTGGCGCGATCCTGGTCCCATGGTGGTTGGGCTCAAAGGAACCCCGGATGGGCTTCGACTTCCTGAAGGGCCACGGTACATCTGGCCAACGACCGTAGCAGCCATTGCAGGGTCGCCTACCTGGTCAGAGCGAGACCTGCGATGGCCCGTACGTACTGACTGAGAGCGCCCGAGAGGGATACTGGGGGCTGTTTCAGGGTTCTCGTGGGCAGACGGGGCGGACGTCGGAGGCGGCATCACGCTCACAGGTCGAGATCTCGGCTGTGGACGGTTCTGGCCGGTCATGATGACAGATTTCGCGCGTTGTAACAGAGACGGCTCGTCTTTCTCTGGTGGTGGCGGAGGCAGTTCCTTGTCTGTCTTTGAACTGGTTGCACTCGGTATCGGGTCATCATTCTTATCCAGGATATGCTCGAATCCTTCATGCTGTAGCAACCGTCCAATGATTCTCTCTATATAGAGCGTGAGAGCCTTGTTCTGATCTTTCGCGGCTTTCACTTCGGCTTCCAACTTGCGAACTTCTGCATTGTTACCCTCGCCAACATTTTCGAGTTCATCGGCCAAAGAGCCGCTCATGCTCCGAGGTATGCCTGAAGGAGCCTCTTGCAAGAAGTCACCTTTGGTAAAATCTCCATTAAGTGTCTTTTCACTCAAGAGAAGCTGGTAGCTCTCGTTGTCTTCCATTAGGCGCGCATTGGCCATTCTTGCCTCTAGAAGCTCGCGCTCCAGTTCTTGCTGTAAACCGCCACCTTTGTTTTCCATTTCGACGAGTTTAATTTGGGATTCCGCAAGCTCTAGTCGCAGTGACTCGATCAATTTATCCTTTTGTAAGAGAAGCTTGGCATTGTTTCGCGACGGGCTGCGCTCAATCTGGGCCGATGGAGCGAATTGTCCATTGTCGATATCCGGGGACGACCGATTTCGGAAACTCGCTGCGAAAATGTCAGTAAACCGGCTTTGTAATACATTAATGTGAAAGTTGGTGCAGTCATACAAGATCTGGATATATTGCTCTTGTCACTGTCGGTATTGATCCGAATGTCCTTTTGAGCAATCGACTCCTTCAGCCGTTGAATAGTCGACTGCAACTCCTCCTCCCTGCTCGCCTGTTGTTCCTTATCCTGCAGCATCGCATTCCGTTCCTGTTCATGCGCCTGCTCCATATCACGTAGCTGACGAGCATGGTCCCGAATCTGCATATTCAAGGCTTCGATATTACTATCCCTTTCGTGCACCTGATCCTCCAGCTTCTGCTGCTCGATAATAGCATCGTCCAATCGTGACTGCAAAACACCTAATTGTTTCTGGTATTGTTCCGAAGCCGTCTCCGCCTTTTGTAATTGCTCCTTCAATTCGTCTATCAGCGCGGCATTCTGAGCCCGCGCTTCATCATCAAAGGAGGAGGCGTCTGAGCTGGCGATTTTCGGTACGCTGGAAACACTCAAATTCGATCTTCCGGGCTTGCGTGCTGCGGCACGGGCAGAGACTGGCGAAGCGCGACCAGAGGGCGTTCGTTGGAGACCATTCGAGGACTTGGTCGTTGCAGTTCGGTTGTCGGCCGGTGTTCGGTCTGGGGTCGTAGTCCTGCTACTGGGTCCTGTTGTCCCATTCGTACCCGCGGGCTTTTTGGGCGTCGTTGACATTTTAACAATTAGAGAGAGCGATTGCTCTCGTCGTTAAAAGCTCGGCGTCGGTATGTATAAGGTCGTTCGTTGAGCGCGATAGGGAACGATGGCAAGGGAGGATGAATATAAGTGGTCCTGACCAGAATCCAACCCGGCCAGCGGAGAAACCAAAATGCGAGAGAAACAATGGGAGGGTGAAACAGATCGAAAAAGTAAAAATGCAGTGGGAATCACCAGAAAGGGCAACAATATATTATAAGGATACAAGGGGAGAGTGTTGCTGGTGAAGATGAAGCAGGGGCTAGATAAATTATTTTACTCCGTATGCGGGTGGAGGATGTCAGTCCAAACGGCAGGAGGTTCAATAATTGTCCGACGAGATCGCAATGATTCAAATCTCACAATGAGTGATCGCTGTGAAAAGAACCAAAGGAAATGATTTCGAAAAATAAGCTGATGTTAAGTCGACAACATTGAATGGCATGCATTCCGATGGTCTAGGCTAAGTAATTACAGTGGCAGCAACCCTGGTCGCGTCTCCGTAGAAACCGTTTCGAGCCTCAAATTGCACCGAGCAGACAGACTCATGCAGTTCGAGCTGGCAAACATGAGTAATGCCTCCGCTGCCAGCTCATACTACCTAGGTATACATACGAATAAACCGCCACCACCCTGCCTGCCACCTTCTATCCACCCAGCTGGATCAGTTGTTGATGCTGTGTTACTATGAATATATCTATGATGCCATCTCGTCCATCACAGCCACATCTGAAACAGCCAGCATGAGACACTGGCTGAACGGAAGATAAAACAAGGCTGAACGCCAAAAAATAAAAATTGAAAATGAAAATTATCAACAAAAAATAGGCCTCTCAGGGAATCGAACCCTGACCCCCGGAATCAGAATCCGATGTCATAACCATTAGACTAAGAAGCCTGGTAATCATGACAGATGATGACATATCAGAAACTATATATTCAATTTACATAATACAATGTATTCCCGGAGCTGCTCGCCACTTCAATTGACCGTTTCATATGTATACAAGTATGCGCGTAGCTCATTCATGAGGGTGAAGGGCATGTAGGTATTTGTATGACTACTGGTGCCTCCAGATGTCCAGTTAGTCCTACATATCAATTGATGTACATGCATACTTTCGATGTTTGAACTGGGTGCCACAAAATATATATCTTTTGAGCACTTCGGACACCAATTCATCAGCGATGCATCAATTGATTGATGAGAGCACTACCTAGGTAGTTGACAGTGAGATCAATCGAGGTCGATACTAATGCTCTATATTTGACCAAGGTGATACACGTTGAAGACACTAGATCATATAGACTCTAGCAAGACATACCTGGACAAGTCGGGCCCCAGCCGATTTACCCCTCTGCCAAGGTTGCTATATAACTAACATTTGACAGTGCCTCTAGGAACTGTTGCTGGAACTATCTTCTAATATGCTGTTTTCTATCGATCTATGCAATACCTTCGATGGCCTCAGACCTCAAAATGATGCTTTCCTCAATCTGCCGTATCGAAAGCCTGCGAATTGGGCCGGGTAGCCGTGGCTGAACGGGGCTGTAAACGCAATCGCTCTGCGTATATTGACACTGGGAGCACTTTGGTTTCTCGCGGTCACACTGATGGAGAAGGATTAGATGTAAACAAGCTATCAAATTTGTTACACTGAGCTGAGCCTGCAGAGGTAGAGCATCATACCTTCCTATAGTCTCCCAGACAACCAACACATGGAGCCAATGGAATGGCCCTGTTGGAGCCGTCATCAATAGACTGGTGTTTACATTCTTCCTCATACAGTAAAGTGGCCACCGAATTATGACCAAATTCCGCAGCTAACGTGCTTGGAGATCGACCGAACATATCATGATACCGCGGGTCGGCGTTATTGGCAAGCAGCTCTTTCACTGTTGACATATGGCCCTTCTCTGCGGCCAACGAGAGAGGGGTTTGATCTTTGTAATCAGGCCAATCCACAGTAGCACCATTCTGAAGTAGCACTCTCGCAACAGCCTCGTGGCCCTGACTTGCAGCCCTCGAGAGAGGTGTTCCGCCATAATAGTCAACGTGATCAATATCCGCCTCCTTGTCAAGCAGCTGCTGCACAACCCCCGCATGTCCTCTTGTTGCAGCCCATGAAAGCGGCGTCTGATTATCTTCATCAAGGGAATCGACAAAAGCGTGATTATCAAGCAGCAGCTTCACAATGTGCTCATGTCCTATTTCTGCAGCCCATGAGATAGGTGTACGGAAACTCCGATCGCCAAGATAGATAGAAGCATTCTTGTCGAGTAGTAACTTTACAATATTCTCGCGTCCACCGATCGTTGCACATATGAGAGGCGTTCGGCCAGCTTCATCAGAAAGTTCAAAATTAGCATTGTTGTCAAGTAGCAGCTTTATAATAACCTCATATCCCTTGTATGCGGCCCAATAAAGAGGAGTTTTGTTCTCCTTATCAGGAAGATCGATAGCAGCATTATTATCGAGTAACAGCTTCACGAGGCCCTCAGATCCAGTACTTGCTGCCCATGAGAGAGGTGTCCTGCCATTCATGTCCTGGGCGTCAATCGGAGTCAAATTTCTCAATAGGAGTTCCACTAATTCAATGTCTTGATCCTTGACAGCCCATAAGAGAGTTTGGCCAGTGCTAACCTGATCCTGGGGACTGGTGTTCTTTTGCAGTAGTAGCTCTACCATCTCCTTATGTTTCTTCTCCACAGCCCACAACAGTGGCGTTCGCTTCAGCATGTCAGCACAATCAACTTGCGCATTTCTGACGAGAAGCATTTCTACGACTGATAGATGACCATTGATGACAGCCCACGAAAGGGGTGTCCGGTTAAACTCATCTGGAGCCTCAGTAGCCGCCCCTTTGTCGAGCAACAATTTCACCACTGTTGAATGACCATACCTAGATGCCCAAGCAAGTGCGGTATTGCCGGATTTGTCCCTCGAATTGACCCTTTCAGCGCTCTTATCTAGAATTAATCTCACAAGTGCCTCGTGACCATTTTTTGCTGCCCATGAGAGCGATGTACGGCCAAAGTCCCTATCTCTGGACCTGACATCTGCATTTTTGTCAATAAGTAGTCGCGCTATTGCCTCAAGTCCATTTTCGGAGGCCCAAATAAGCGGTGTGCGCCCGGATTTATCTCTGCTTTGAACATCAGCATTATGTTCTAGCAGAATTTTTACTACTGCTTCATGCCCCTTTTCAACAGCATATGAGAGTGGTGCCCGACCAAATGATTTATCCTTGTAATTGACATCATGTTGTCTTTGAAGCAGAGCTAACATAGAATTTGCAAGTCCAAAGTGTGCTGCAAGGTGTGTGCCGTTCATCTGGATGTCATCGTAGTAACCGAGTTCATGATAAATCATAGCTTGGGCGCTCGCTGAAACTTTGCTCGTGCTTTCAAGAAAGTTGAGTATCGCCTTGTCACCTTCCATAGAGGAACTTCGAGCGTGATAGCCCCAATGTCTTGCTGCGTATTCATACAAAGCACTTGTTCGTATTCGAGTCTTGTACTCATTTGGTGTTGGACTTGGCCCAGTTTCAAATTCTTGGAACGACAAGTATGTTACACATGTCTGGGTAATCTCGTCGTGCGCATTCGGGAACCACTTATTCCTTGTTCGGTCAAAGTACTCCATCGCTGTATGGTGAACCAAGCGGACAATGTTGCTCTCCATGTCAACAGCCACGAGGCCCGCACATACTGAGACAAGAAGTCCGATTTCAGTAATATTTTCAAGATCAAGCGATGAAGTATCATTCGTAGTAGCCAATGCATGCTGCATCTCTGACTTTGTAAGTGGTCTTTGGGCGTGGACGATCCAAGCAATCACTCGAAATGACAGATCACGAAGACCTTGACTTTGACTTCGTATTCTCTCCATGGCGTCTTCATAGACCTGATTATACGCATAGGATCCTCTTGGAAGCGAATCCAGCGCAATCGCAAGCTGCCGTGGATTTATTTTGTCTTCCAGTGAATACAAGTGAAGTTTTGCGAGAAGAAACCTGATAACATATGAGCAAAATCATATGAAAAAAGGCATGGGCGAGATGTAGAGATACTAACATTCCGTCAGCCGCTTTCATGACAGCAGACTTGACTTTTTCTTGAAGTTGATGGTCTTTCATGACAAACGAGGGTAGTTTCGAAAGGCTTGAGTCGAGATAGGTCAGCATATCATCGTCAGACGCCTTTATGTCCATGGAGGTAGCGTTTTTCTCCTCAAAGTCTGCTATGATTTCTGGAATGAAACGTGATGTTG
Source organism: Talaromyces liani (assembly GCA_022814505.1). Lineage (NCBI taxonomy): Eukaryota > Fungi > Ascomycota > Eurotiomycetes > Eurotiales > Trichocomaceae > Talaromyces > Talaromyces liani. The sequence continues at coordinate 808,414 of JAKLNL010000012.1, forward strand.
CAAAAAGACCGAACCCGGCTATCGCTTGCAGCTCGAAGATTTTGGCAAGTAATTTGAGAACTCCGTCCGGTAATCTGCACTCGTCCAATGCATCGATAAGAATAAACGTGCTTGAAAAGTTCATGATGACCCTCTTTAGCGAATCTAATACCTCTTGAAAAGAAGGACGACTTCGCCTAGGCTTGTGGTAATTGTAAAGCTTCGTCACTTCCTCCATGCCACCAGTCTGAAAGGATAACTGCCTCAAAAGGCACGAGAATAGGCCGATAATGCCATGTTCAATATGTTGGTGGAAATTGAAATATATAAAGGCGATACCTATATCTCGACAGGTTCGAAACTTTTCCTGGAGGTGATCAATCACAATGGATGTGGCCATAGTCTTGCCTGCCCCAGGTATTCCAGGGCAGAATAGTATGGTCGTTTCTTGTTTTATCCACTGTTGAAACTGATCTGAGTTCAGAATCCATTCTCCACTTCCTTCCTGCCGGCTCGCAATAAAGTCGTTTTGTTGAGAAGAATAATCATTTGGATGTAGCCAGTCAAGGATCGCTTGCTGGTTTTGATCATGTTGAATGTCCACAATCCGGTCGATTTTTGTTGAAACCGTATCAATGCTCCCTTGAATACCTATTAATAGTATAAGGTCAGTATTTATCATTAGATAAAGCTGTGAGAAACTCACTAGCCATAATGTCAACAATCGTTCTCTCTGCCTCCACTTGACTCGGAACGATTTGTCGCAGAAGGTCTTTAGCATAAGCTGCAGCAACCATTGCAGCATATCCTTGCCATTCTTTATTCTTATGGGAGTCAGAATAATCACATATGCCTCGGACTACCAAGCAGGGAAAATGATTCATCAGCCCTGCCGCTTCCATTTCAAAGCACAGTACATCTTTTTCTGCCGCAAGCTTATCCCTGATCAATGCATTCTTCATTAACTGGTTTGACGAAGCTATCAGCCCATAGTGGATCATTGGATTGTCCTCATGCTCTGCTCGACTTTTTCTTGAAATCAACATAGGCGGCTCGTCCCCGCACATAACTGCACATCCTCCAGCTTGAGCGCCACTCGATGGATGGATTACATTACTATGATATAGTCGATCTGCGCTAAGGTCCGGTCGCTGATACTTCCCTCGTAGTCTTGGTTTTTGCTCGAGGATCTCGCAAACAGCCTCGTGAAGACTATGACCTTCAATCTCATATTGCGAGCTTAACCCACTCACTGCAGTCTGTAGAATCATGGGAGGCTGGTTCAGGAATCGGGTAAGTTGAAAGCTTTGTCCCTGAATGGCTTTCCCGAAATCATACTGAACCACGCCGCCCTGTCCTTCAAATGGAGAACTGACTACAATGTCCCCAAGTCGAATGTCGTGCTTTGCACTTGGGACTCCACCGCCGATGCCAACCATCAGACCTACTCGAACGTTTGGAAAACTGCGAAGCATATGTGTTGCGACGACAGCTGCAGAGGCGGTTCCATATTCGCCATTTGGTAGGACGGCAATGACAACGTTATGACCGGCAATTGTACCAAGAGTATAGTTGTTGCAATCTCCTGGAGATAGTCTGCCCGGAAGTCCATGTCTTTTGTCCAGGAAGGCCTGTGCAGCGACATACTCGGTGCTGATGGCGCAAATCCAGCCGATCGTATAATTGATCGGATCTGCCATCATGCCGAATGGTATGAAGATAAGAGTTCGTCATTATAAATAGTACCTAGGGAGTGATTGTGAATTCGAGCAATGAAAGTATAGACGGGATCCTTTTCTTCGAAAATGAGGGGGCTCAGCCTTGTGTGCGTTAAATCAAGCGCGAGGCTGAGTACATATGCACGTGATACGCATCGCTATATTACACGCCCGATAATTCAAGGATGGGTATTCTTTGCTTGACATCGCTAGAGAATGTTTATATGTGGAGGATATATTCTGGGGCTTCAGAACACCCTGCCAGGCCAACGGTTGTGTGATAGCACACCAAAAAGGATATTACCGGTATGAGGATCTGTAACTCACGATTCTAATATCTATGCTGCCATTTTTAAAATGAGCTCTAGATGGCGTCTTTATCTTCCCTCCTCCTTATTCGAACAGGAACGGGGTACTTGGCCCGAGCTGTGCCGAGTCCATATCTCCATGGGTCGAGCTGAAATGACTTGTCGTTCAATGGCTCAATATCGAACTCGGTTATCAGTAGCGCGCAAAAGAAGAAAACGACGTTCTTGGCTAGAAATCTACCGGGGCATATCGATGGACCTCCTACGTAAAATCTCAGTATCGCACGCTTCAAACAATATCGGATTAGGAGAGGACACAAGGCTTACCGCCGTACGGTATCCAAACACCATCCAACCCTTCCATGGAGAAATGCGGCTCTCCAAAGCTGCTGCTATTAGGACTGGTAGATTGGGGCTGACCTGATCTTGCCGGCCCGCTTAGTTTATTTGCAGGATCGACGAGGAATCGATCAGGCCAAAACTCGATGAGAGGATGATTTCCACCTCCATCGTTCCAATATGTGTCGTCCATGTGCGAGATGCCTGAGCTGACGACCCCAGTAGCTCCCTTTGGTAACTTCCACATCCCTAAATTGACGTCATGGTGCGGCGAGCTGGCCATGAAGAATACTTTGACATAAAGACGCAGCGTCTCAGCATAGACGGCGGATAGCAGCGGCAGCTTCAATAGTGCTTTTGGATCGGCTGTTAGAAAGGCAGAAGGAGGATGAAAGTTTGCTGCAAGTTCGGCGCGCAGGCTTGCGAGGAGCGATGGATCACGGAAGATGTGGTATGCTGCCAATGTCGCTGCGGAGACGGCGTTGAAGTTCGATCTGCAAGAGCATGAGATATGGTTAGATTATGTTTTAGTCTTCTGGGATAATCGAGACTTTCTTACGCCCACAGCAGTGCAAGGTCATGCGATGACATCGCCTCATCGTCGTGTGAGCGGCGCTCAACATGCAATACCTGTTGTAGATTTCTCACCAGTCGGGACCCCCATACCGGGTCACCATCCCCATCCGCGTCGATGTTGGACTCTTGGAAGTCCTGTCTGGCGTGCATATACCAGTTACGCAGCTTGCCCCGGATTTTGTCCCTGGTGCGGTATGGGCCAGGCATGAGGATTCGTGGAATGCCCCTTGCCAACCATGGAAGCACATAATCATAGTCCCATAGGTCATCTATGATATCTGGATGAAGCTGAAACAATAATGGACCGTAAATTGCCTGTGAAAGGGCACCGATTGTTATTTTGCCAAAGACCTCGAAGAAATCATCTATAGTGCTCCAGCAATTGTCTTCAATCTGATTCATCGTCTTGACCTTTGCGAGAAGCACCTTATTGAAGCGCTGCGTTGTCGGTCGAAGGCCCGGGCCGCTGAAAGCCTGATTGAAGCTTTGATGAAGAAGATAATCAATACGATTTTCTGGTCCAAGGTTTGGATTACTCCCGGGAAAAGGCTTTGTCAAAGGGCCGGAGTCGTCAGCTCTGTAAACCTTGAGACTCGTTTCTGGCATACCGAAGAGAAAGCGCAGAGTAACGATGATAATTGACATGGGGCTTGCGAGGCTTGGGTGTTTCATCATTTTCTCGACGGTCTCACGGTCTTGCATGATGTACATATTTGACCCTAAAAGGGAAATGCGTGTCGAGGTGAGCTTCCCCTGATAGCGCCTGGATGTTCATGTCAGCTATTGATCTAGCCGAAAGACGCAACTGTTCAGCAGTGTCCCTGGTCCATGATGAAACATACGTAGCTATGTATAAGAATCTTTCGAGATCCCATGCCGAAAAAATCGTGTGGCCTAAATACGGCACCAGCGTTGGATACTTGGGAGGGAGTTGCGTTCCACGTCGATCCTTGCGTGCAAAATGATATCTAATCCAATCCAACGTATAATTCAAGACCAGGACAGCACCCAGCACGACGATCATGTTCGAGAACGGGGATGCGGTAATTGACAGGGCATAACGCACATGGCGCATGGCAAGGACGTGAAAAGCAGCGTCGCTCATGTTTCGCAGCTGTGATGCAGGAAATAAATTGTCCTAGACGGACCGCAATAGCTCAAACGCAGCTTTTTAGTAGAGGCCTTGATCGAAACGTGCAAGTCCATCGTCAATCGTTGATCTTGAGAATTGGCCGTAATTGGAAGACCGTTATCGAAGTACCAGGTACCTAACGTAGATGTAGGATACTTCTTCCTGCATGGGGCCATATTTTGGACCTAGCATGGTTTGCGCAGGGTAGTCTTTTGAGGTAGGATTGATTGGCAGTTACTTGCATTGCGGCACAGGAGTGATGCAGGATGACTGGAAGAGAGGGTAGAAGATATATCGGTGGATGTATATAGGACAGGGAGCTGGATGTTTCCTTCCGAATTTGTCCGCGGGGTACCTATTTGGGAAGGTACGACTGTGCACCGGGCTCTTTCCTCTTTCGCTAGACAAGAACTTATGTAATCAAGAATGAGAATGATCATGATTGCAGTGCCATTGCTCGAGAATTCCTCTGTTATTATGAAGATCAGGGTCTACAGAATTACTTGTCAACTCTTGAACCTGGTAAGAACGGAATGTGGTACAATTGCTGACAAGGCAACCGCCTTTGTCTGCTTGCAGAGAAGGACGGGACCGTAAACACCGCAACAAATCTCTCATCTCTATCTTCAGTCTCATCACGTCTTCTTAATCTCTCTGAATCGTTAAATCAACCACTTCGCAATGCCTTCTAAAGGTACCATTGTCCTTACAGGGGCCAATGGTGGCATCGGAAGCGCCATTGTATCCCGCATACGCTCCTCGCCAGAGCTCTCCTCATACCACACCATCTACACCGTACGCGACGCATCTTCCTTACCCCCTCATCTAGCCCCTCAACAACAATTGAATGCCAACACCCAAGCCTTCGACACAATCTCTCTCGAGCTCTCAGATCTGGCTAGCGTCCGGGCAGCAGCAGCCAGCATCAATGCACGAGTCGCAGCAGGCGAGATTCCGCCCATTCGTGCCCTTATCCTGAACGCTGGTTACCATGAGATGAACACGCAAAGATTCACAGAGGACGGGTTTGCTATGATGTTTATGGCTAATTATCTGGGTAATTGGTTGCTTGTTCTTTTGCTACTGCAGAGCATGGATCGTGAGATGGGTCGGATAGTGGTGCTTGGAAGCAAGGCCCATGAGTGAGACTCCCCTCGCATAACATGTGCATGAAAAGCACAGCTACTAATTTGTATTGCATACTAGTCCCTCATTGAAGCAAAATGCGACCCCTTTCAAAGATGAGAAATGGAAGACAATCCTACACGACAGTACCGATCCGATTGCGAAGGGGACTTGGAGTTCATACGAAGAAGACCCGTCGTGGGCGAGTGGAATGCGACGATATGGTGCTTCCAAGCTCTGTCTTATTATGATGATGTACGTTTACCTTGTCAAAAATTCCATTCCACCTCACATTTCGCCTCCATGCGTACACCTTGTTGTTCCTTTATCCCCATTAAACCACCACTAACGGATACCTAATAGCGGGGAACTCCAACGGCGCCTCTCCACCGACCCCGCCCTCTCCAACATCTCCATTCTCGGCGTCGATCCGGGCAGCGTCTCCACTAACCTGACCCGAAGCAGCCCCTTTTTCATCCGAGTACTCATGAGCCAGGTCCTTTTCCCAATTCTTGCTGCAATCCAACAATGGCGCAATCCTACCGGTAACAACACTTTCCGTACACCCGACAAGTCCGCGGGGGATGTACTCGCGGCGGCTATGGACTGTAATGCGGTACTTGGTGAACGGCCACAGGGGTTGTATCTTGATGGCTCAGAGTTGGCGGAGATTAGCTCTGAGGCGAAGGATGAGGGGAAGAGGTTGATGGTGTGGAGAGATAGTGTGAGGTATACCGGTCTGAAAGGAGAAGAGACTATGCTTGTGAACTGGGAGTAACTAAATGCTCCATGTCTGGAAGTTGCCTCCTAATTTTTACTACTTACGGAATACTTATTAATCCGGAGGTACGATGGAAGAAACCCATATTACAAGGGCATGCTGGCCATATCCGTATGCTCCTATCACTTAATAGTAGTACAAATGTTCGACTTCTACGAAGAAGGAATTTTATACCCACCAGGCACCTGCTTCGTAAAAACCAATGTCGGATCCACCCTCTCCCTGACCTTCAGCAGCTCCTTAACACTCTTCTCTCCATAACTCGCAATAGGATACTGATTCTGACCCGCATAGTTAAGGTACACGTACGGATCCAACCCACCGAGTTTTGATGCTGCGGCATTGATACTGTCTAAAAGTGATTGTGCTGTGCTGTCTACAAGCGCGTCATCCTCGGCTGCGTACCAGGTTGCGCTGATGAGTGCGACGACGAGTGAATCTGTGCGGTTTCCGAGACCCAAGGAATTGGTGCTGGCGTGTCGGCTATAAAAGATTGGTGGGAGCGGTTCGAGGGCGAGTGCAAACACGATGTTGGAAATGTTTTTGATAGAGGGAACGCTGGCGTTCCATGCCTCGTAGGCGGCTTTTATGACTGGCGCGGTTGAAAGGAGGGTCGTTACGAGGGACAGGGATCTATCATGTTAGATTTTTGTACCCTAGAAAGGAGATTCTACCCACCTTGCTCCATTGGGTTGAAGCGCCTGAGTCGCAAAGGAAAGGTTTGTCATATTCGTAATCTGTGATTTGGACATCAAGCTTGGCAGCGCCAGATATGCTTCATACACAGGCGGATTTTCAACAGGTTTCGTGTACTCAAGATTACTAGAAATGAGCGTCATATTTTGTGACTGCGAGTATCCGAACGACGTGATAAGAGATGCATATTCATCATACTCCGTAGGCGAATTGATCTTGACAAATTCGGCAATAACATCATCGACTATGCTGAGATCATTGTACAGCGTAGCAGCCCATATATCCCCCTGAGCAAAAGTTGTTAAAGTGACTTGGGTCACGATGCCGAAATTGTTGTTCCCGCCTTTGAGGGCTTGGAATAGGTCGGGGTTTGAGTGGGTGTTGGCGTTGACAATGTCCCCGTCGGCGAGGACGATTTGATAGTTGGTTACGGTGTCGCAGGTCCAGCCGTATCGGGGTGAGAAATATGAGATGCCGCCGCCGAGGGAGAGGCCGCCGACACCTTGTCATCATTAGTAAGGAAGTAGAAACATTGTTGGTTTTACCTGCATGACTGACTCACCTACTCCAGCTGCTCGGCCACCATTCACACTGAGACCAAGGGGGTCAAGTTGGGCATAGACCATATCCCAGGAGGCCCCCACACCAACAGAGATAGTTGATTGATTTGCAGATAATTCGATGCCATTCAGATTACGAAGATCAATTACGACACCATTCTCAGTATTGGCTGCACCTGCCCAGGCAGTATGCCCACCTGAACGCACTGCAAAGAGACTGCGCTGCCCATCCTCCGATTTCTGAAGCGCCACTACTGCCGCCGAGACATCTGACGTTGTCTGCGGAAGTACGATACATGCAGGCTGAACAGCAGCTTCCTGCTGCGAAAAGTACGAGTTCAGTGCTGACGTATAGGCAGGGTTGTCAGGGAGGGCAACTTTCTGTTGGCCCAGGAGGGCCGTAAGCGCAACACACTGAACGGACTGGTCAGGCATTTGAACGAGTGAAAAAAAAAAGCAATGGTCTGGACTGATCGACTGCGGGGAATGCTTCAGATGGAGACAAACATCAAGACTTGAAAGAGGGGCGGAAACAATTCAGCCGTAAAAGCCAAGAGAAGAAGGCAGATGTATGCTTACACAAAGATGTCCCAGGGTCATAGTAGGATCCAGTTCTGTCCGTTTCTCGAGAGTTGATTGAGTCGATAGGCAAATAGTCGGTGAAACACGAGAGGGTTGGTCAAGAAGTGATTTGATGTTGGCCCAGAAAAGAAGTCACGACGAGCATTTAAGAGTTGGGGTTAGTCCTACAACCCTTTTGGTGGTGCATCGCATGCTGCATGGATTGTACAGATTTTGATAGTCTCCCTAGGTTTCTAGTGGACAAACAGAGTCTGGTGAATGAATGTCTAGACGTATTAAGAGCAGGGATGGATGAATTGCCCGCGTTTGTTCGTATTCGTGGGGTTACACTGAGGGGAGGGCGTGCGTGACTAGCGAAGCCCTAAGCCGGGTAACACCAATAATCCCGAAGCATCGCCCTCCTTGGTCGATGCGGATAATATAAAGTCTCTATTAAGAAGAACGATGCTGATATGCTATTATTGCTAGTTTAAAGAGCTGATGTATCAATTAGTACCTTTCAGATGGTCTCGTAGCGGAGTATCCACAATAAAAGTTCTACGGAGTGACTTCAAGACAACACCCTAGAACCGTCTTCAATAAATCGAGGGCTGACATGCCTATTACATTTGAACAAGGGAGTACGCCAAGGTTCATTATATTGTACAACTACATAGATGATTACAAAAGCTGCTCGAACGACTGCGACTTACTCCCAGATTTCGCTTGCTTGGTAATACTCACAGTCCGCACAATATTTATCCCACTTCTACTCGCACCCACCGCTCCGGGATTTTGAGCCGAAGAACTCTCCTCTCGATCCGCAGCCATTACTTGCGTCTGCATGAATCTACTATCCGTGAGCTCATAGTATTCATCCGCCTGTGGATGTTTCCAAGTATGCGGTTTACGTGGGTCTTGATTATCTGAGCCTCCTGGTACGTTTGGGGTTATGCCTTCACTTTCGCCTCTCTCTGAGCTGCCCATGAGTTTTGATCGGAGACTTTGGATGATGGTTGATTTCATGATGTGTGACCTGACGAACTTGGCGACGATGGGCATACTGCCTACTGCGATGGCGACATTGTTCTCAGTGACACTGCCGGATTGATCCGAATCAGCTGTGCTTCTATCATGTCGTCAAGAGTTGGAGGGAGACATACACGCAAATAGCTAATCTAGCTTGGTTCCATGTGCTGTCCGGATTGTGGAGCAGGTCAACACGAAACACCAAAGCGACAACACTGGCTATGACACCCCTATCGCGCCCATGTTAGTCACATATCCCTTATGCATTCTGGGAAGAACTCACATTGAAGCCGTCGCAAACAGCGCAAACAACTGAAGTCTCTTCCGCACTGGCAATCTCAACCGAAATAACGTCGGAAGCGGCAAAGTGAAAATATACAAATCCAGCAACACCGAGCAAGATCCTTGCACAATCCCCCAATAGACCAATGTGTGATCCGTCGAAGATGCGAGTTTCTGCAGAAGTTCATCCCATGTATGACCGGGTTTTGGGGCTTCATAAACGGCGGATAAAGGTATAGATGGAAAATAGATGCAAAAGGTGAAGATGAAGCCAATCCAAGTACCTATTTGCATTGATGCCCTGGGGAAGATTTTTTGGTACATGAGGAAGATGGAGCATTTGGGGAAGAAGAGGACTGCGCCGACTATAGTTGTGCCAGCGAATATGATCTATCAAAACTTCCGTTAGTTCTGTATCAAAGATTGTATGGAGGATGGCTCATACTTTGAGATAACGCTCATCGAGCCAGCACGCTGGGATATCCCACTGATGACGGTTGTAGCGAGAGACTGCAAGCAGTCAGCAAGGCACGATCTCATCATGACCGTCCTACTTACGCGATATCATAAGCCCGGTATAGGTAATTGTCATGATTCCTCCCATAGCCATAAAATCTGTCCCCCATCAGTCATAGAAGTAACCCCCAAGTAACAAACTAACATACAATCTGCCATATCGAGCTTCCGAATGTTCATCCACAACCTGAGCGCCACCAAGCTTATCGAACATATTGTTAGGATAAGACATATTGCCCAGGTAACCGGCGCCAGAGTCGTGGGGTCGACAAAATTCGAAACACGTCCAGGAGGGGGCTGCAGCGCTGGTATTTCGCATAGATTGATGCCGGGAGGCAACGAGCTTGACATTGTGGGCAACAAAAGAACAGACAAAACAAACGCTAGGATGCGAGAAGCATGGACTTCGATAAGATAGAGTTAGAAATAAGAAATGATATTAGATAGATTGCCCAGTAAACTGCGGGGACGATACATCAATCAGGAAATTTCTGCATTAGTTTGGACTCCGCAGTCGGTGATGGATTATGGTGCAGTGTTAGCCTGACAGCTCATCTGCGGGAAATATAGGCTAAAAGATTCTTATATCACTCATTCGATAGAATGTGACATTTCTTCGGCTAATAAACCTGGTCGTACTGCAGTCGTAAATGCATGAAACATCTGTTGGACGTTGGATTTTATGAGAAATGCATGAATAAGCAAAATTCTAAAACCGTCAGAGCTGAAATCTCCTTTCCTCCTAATGGTTGCAAGTTGCATAATCTCAAATATCCCTGTACGACTAATACGGGCCCTAGGTTGACGAGTTCCATTTTTTCGGATAACGACTAAGTATGCAAATGCGATCGCCGTGATCCCCAGCATGCAGACCGGCACTCCGGAAGACATGCCTGTTTGGGGGTTTAAATGAATTGTACATGTACGACGCTGCATGAGACGCCGTTCAGTCTGGTTGTTGTAACCTTACACCGTATGATCCCTGTCAATAAATCATCCTATTGGCGGATAGCGCAAAGTATAGGTACTTTCTTCAGAGCTTGAGTGACAAGTAGAACTTAATATGTATATCTCTATGGCAGTGCGACGTTTGGCGTCGAAAAGCACGCCGTATGGTCTGTGAAGATCCCATACTCATAATAGTAATCTAGAAGCATCAATATGCTCTATGCTCCATCTAAAATGAAACTATACTTTTCGTGAAACATTCCAGACATTTTATCATGCTGACCATGTCCCCGGAAACAGGCATCACTTCCATTATTTGGAGATACCTTCTTAGAGACTCTCAAAATGGCGCAATTCGTGTATTAGAGCTATTGGTGTTGGGTCTTTTGGTCTGGCGATTTTGGAGGTTCACAGTGTCACCGAAAATCCATCCCAATGACCCGAAGGAGCTGCCCTACTGGATTCCATGTACGTAACCACACAATCCGAGTCTTGAGTAATACTAACTAACTGATGTCCAAATAGTTATTGGTAGGTTTAGCTAGGCGCCTCCAAATTTTGTATTAACAAACACATCCAGGCCATGGCTTCGCATTCTTTCACAATTCGCAGGCATTGCTCGCCAAAGCAAGGTAGGCAACTTTACTCCACGACTGATCCATTCTGTCAATCAGGCGAGATCTAATGTCAAATAGCAAATACTTCGACGGCTCAAAAGACCCTTTCGCTCTAACAATCTTCGGCTCAAAACTATACGTAATCTCAGACCCCAAACAGACAAACGACGTCTACAAAAACCTCGAAACGCTCTCTTTCATCGAGTTTGTCCAAGGCCTGTTTAAGCGCAATGGAGTCAGTGAGGCCGGTCTCAAGGCTGCATACACTGCCTTACCAGCCGATAAGCCTGGGTTTCCGAACCCTCTGGGTGGATCACTTGGGGGTACGCTTGTACGGAGTATGCACATTCATCAATTGTATCCAGGGGAGAATCTGGATCATTTAGAGGCTCGGTTTTTGGAGTATTTTGAGAAACATCTTACCCTGCCTATGGTGAGGAAGGCGTGTGCGCCGTACTTGATATCTCAAGACGATACCTCCGTTGAAGTACCGCTCATGCGTTGGTGCTCTGAGTATTTCGTCCGAGCCGGTGGACTGGCTTATTTTGGGGATATGCTTGGGGCCGTTGACCCCGAGCTTGCACCAACATTTATTACATTTGATGATCTATCATGGCAGGCTATTTACCAGTACCCGAGATCGTGGTCCAAAGTCATGAGCGAAAAGAGAGATCAGACACAGCAGGCTTTCAAGAGGTATTTTGAGATTCCTCAGAATCAGAGGAACGGGGATGCGTGGTTTACGAAGACTATAGAGAATGAACTTCGTGCCGTGGGTGTAGGGACTAACGACATTGCCATAATTCTGGTTACACTTCATTGGGCGTGAGTATTCTCTTTTCTAGACAGGCATAGATACTGATTGCATAGTATAAACACAAACACACGCAAAACCGCCTTCTGGATGCTAACCTACCTCCTCCATAACCCATCCTACATCGAACCACTCCGAAGGGAGACAGCCAACGCATTCGAAGGCGACAAACTGATTGACCTGGAGCATCTTCACAACAATTGTCCGTTGTTGGAGAGTTTCTGGTTTGAGACGCTGCGGATGTCGTCGAATGCTGCTTCGGTGCGGAATGTGAACAAGGATACTGTTATTGGATATAAGTCTCTTCGGAAAGGGAATCGGATCAGTATGTCTGCCACCATTTCTCCTTTAGGTGATATTTTTGCGTACTGATACGAGACCAGTGATCCCGTACCGACTCCTCCATTTTGATGAATCCGTCTACGGCCCCGACGTGTACTCCTTCAGACCCGAGCGTTTTGCAGGCGCAAACGCCGAGAAATTGACGCGAGGAGATAGTTGGCGGCCATTTGGCGGTGGAAAGACAATGTGTAGTGGTCGCCACATTGCCAAACGTGCCACAATAATGTTCTTATCTATTGTGCTGCGAAAGTTTGATGTAGAGATTGTTGGGGAGAAGAAGATGCCCATTCCGGATTTGGGGAGACCAGTGCTTGGGATTATGGCCGTCAAGGATGATCAAGATTTTACTGTGAGGGTTTCTGAGAGAACCACGCTCTCTTGAAGGCATGGTTGGCCTGGCAGAATATCAGATATCGGCTCTTATATGACATAGTGAATTAGGACCGAAAGAGTATACAACACCTAGAATGTAGGTCTATTGTTTTTCGAGAAGAGGGATAAGACAAATGTAATAAGAATCAATGAGAAGAATAAGGAGGCATCCATGAATGCCGGCAGAAAGACCTCTAGAACAGACCCTCGTAAACCAAAGTAAAACTGTTATGGCAATTAATTCTATATCTATTACATATTAAACGCACATGATACATGCACTGAATGCTGATTTGATAGTGAGATTGAGCTACTGAAGGTAGAATGTAACTTCGTAGCATACTATGCTTCCAATCATTCCCAAAACTGGCGTTACCTTCCTTCCCATATAACTTCCTCTGCTCGAAAAGTAGAGTTTCACGGAAGTCTCGAACACCTTCAACACGCGATTCTATCATGCTTCAAATATTCGTGATTCTCCTCGCAGTAGGCATATTATCTGCCGGTACGGTACATGCGGGGAACCTGACTTGTAAATGCGTATATTCTCCTTTCTATAAGATCCGTTATTCTACGAAACTAACTTGTTATCAGACACCGAATGACTCATGCTGGCCTACTCCAGCCACTTGGTCCGCATTCAACAACACACTCTTCGGAAAACTCCTCAAAACCACACCCATAGCAGCATCATGCTATCCAGGCCCATACTCAAACTCAACCGAATGCACCATCGTGCAAGAAAATTGGACAAATACATCCTTTCTCGCTGAAAATCCTATTGGCTACTCATATCCATATACACAATCATGCGACCTACCCGGCGGAAATACAAGTACATGTGAGCTTGGTGATTCCCCCGTATATGCTGTTAATGCGAGCACGCCGGAAGATGTTGTTTCTGGTGTGAACTTTGCGCGAGAGTGGAATTTGAGGTTGGTTGTTAAGATGAGTGGGCATGATATGTTGGGTCGGTCGACGGGGTATGGGAGTTTGGAGATTTGGATGAAGTATTTGAGGCAGGGGATATCGTTTGAAGAGGTTTACTCACCGACAGCGGCCTACGGACAGAATCGAGCAGGTGCTTGGAATGGAAGTGCAATTCAAATTGATGGTGGCCATGACTGGGATGATGTACACGCTATAGCCGCTGCCAATGGGGTCATCGTTGTTGGTGCTGGATGTCCAGTACGTACTTACATAACCTCTCTGAAACTTCTCGAATCTAATAGAAGATAGAGCGTCGGTGCCCTAGGTGGTTTCATCCAAGGCGGCGGACATTCTCGCGCAACACACGACTTTGGTCTCGCAGCAGACCAACTGCTCGAAGCCCAAGTCGTGCTCACAAATGGCCAGCAAGTCCTCGCCAGTCCTACCACAAATACTGACCTCTTTCGAGCACTACGTGGAGGAGGAGGGGGGACATATGGCATCATTACTAGTGCCAAGATAAAGGTTTACCCTGATGCTGCATATGCGGCGCAGTCGTTTTATATGGCTCCTTTGAGCACGTCGGGTGATGACTTGGCGGTGTTCATGGAGGCGATTGCTATCTTATATGAAGCGTTTCCTGCACTCGCCGATGGTGGCTTGAGCGGGTATGGGGATTGGAGTGCATATAATGCGGGCGAAAGCATCTATGCTTCTATGTCCTATGCCCTAGGTGGAAAGGTTAAATCTATCGAGGACATCGAAGCTATATTTGCGCCGACACTGGACAAACTTATGCCGCACAATGGCACAAATATACACCTCGTCGTATCATATACGGCTTATGATAGTTATTGGGACCATTATTACGGCACTGGCGGCGGTTCCTGCAGTGCTGTCCCCGCGGGTTCAGCTTTTGTCTCCCGATTATTCACCAAGGATAACCTCTCTGACGGAAAAGTTTTACGCAAGATGCTGAACATCACAGCCGGCACATCATCCGAGGGGACCGTTAATGGATTTGCTCTTTTAGGAGGCGGTGCACTTTCCGAACCAAACGCATTGTCCGGTGTCAACCCTGCGTGGCGTAGAAGTTATATGCACAACTATTGCGGGCGAGGATGGCCAGAAAATGCCGACTATGACACCGTGACTGCTATCCATCACGACATCACGTACACCAAAGGTGGCGTAATGCGAGAGTTTGCCCCTGACACGGGCGCGTATATGAATGAGGCTGATTGGCAGGATCCGTGGTATTTGCAAGACTTCTATGGTGAAGAGTTGCCTGTGCTGGAGGCTGCGAAGAGGAAGTATGATCCTGATGAGGTCCTTTACTGCCCGACTTGTGTGGGATCTGAGAGTTGGGCAGTCAAGGAGAATGGGGCGCTTTGTAGATTGCCACTTGCTTAGTGTCTTCCTCAGAATGTTCTTGGATGTTGTCGTTACTCCCAAGTATTCGAGGGAAGTGAAGAGACTCGGCTTAATGATTATCCGGTGATATCATAAGTCTCCGATTAGTCAGCGATGATCTTCGGCAAAGGCTCACGTGATCGTACATCATGCTTCTGAAAGAACGCTCTTGAAGCAACGAATAGCCCGATAATAACGAACAGAATTAATAATGCATCCCCTAGAGATAGACAAGTATCTAGATGACATCAAATGACTCATAGCCAGTCAGCCTGTAACCCTGCGACGGTAACAAACAACCCTCCAACAAGATTGGCCCGCCGGAAGCAGTTAGGGCTTAGGGTTTTGCCACAAAAATCCACTAGCGCCCGCTGCTTTGAAATCAAACCTGGCAAGAATAGCGAGTCTGACTTGAGACCCCTTCCTACTTCTTGACCTCCCGTCCATCGCCAACTTTCATCATCAACAACAGCAAAACCGTTCGCAGGAAGTGCAGTTATTTGAAAGAAAACTAGCATTCAAGATGGCCCGTCGTCCTGCCCGTTGCTACCGCTACTGCAAGAACAAGGTGCGTTGGAACTTTTTTGCGAATTTTGAGCGTTTTTCGGATATGGAAGCAATTTGTGGGGGCGTTATTCGACTTTTGGCGAAACGAGAGCGACAGCGACATCACGACGACCAGCGGACGTTATCGCCGAGATTCTTGAGACTCTGCGAATTTTTATGGATTTATTGAATACGGAGTGATACTAACATCTGCAAAAATAGCCCTACCCCAAGTCCCGGTTCAACCGTGGTGTCCCTGACCCAAAGATCCGTATCTTCGATCTTGGACGTAAGAAGGCCAATGTCGACGACTTCCCTACCTGCGTGCACATGGTCTCCAACGAGTACGAGCAGTTGTCCTCTGAGGCTCTCGAAGCCGCCCGTATTTGCGCCAACAAGTATGCCATCCCTCGAAAGCAACATCGAATGAATGGATTATTAATATATTAATAATAATATAGGTACCTCGTCAAGTCCGCTGGAAAGGAAGGTTTCCACCTCCGTGTCCGCGCTCACCCCTTCCACGTCGTCCGTATCAACAAGATGTTGTCCTGCGCCGGAGCCGATCGTCTCCAAACCGGTATGCGCGGTGCCTTCGGTAAGCCCAACGGCTCCGTCGCCCGTGTGAACATCGGCCAGATTCTGTTGTCGGTCCGCACCCGCGACGCCAACCGTCACCTCGCCGTCGAGGCCCTCCGCCGCTCCATGTACAAGTTCCCCGGTCGCCAAAAGATCATCGTCTCCAAGAACTGGGGTTTCACTCCCTTGCGTCGCGAGGAATACGTCCGTCTTCGCCAGGAGGGTCGTGTCAAGATTGATGGTGCCTATGTTCAGTTCTTGCGTCACCATGGTTCCGTTGAGAAGAACATTAAGCGTTTCCCTGAGGCTTATGAGAATGTTTCCCAGGCTTAGATGTCGTTGCATTCCCATAACTAAAAAAACCGATAAATTAGCGTCAGGAATTGATTAATGTTTTCATGTTCAACTTTTTACCTATTTGTGATTTTAAGGAGGAGTTAGGATTTCAGATATTCGGCAGGATACTAGTTTACTAGTTCTGTTGCATGTATCATGAATGCAATCAACCTTGGATTATATCCATATTCTTGAGTGTAGACAATGTGTATTCAGAACCAAATATTCTACGTGGCCGATAAATAAGTATGATGCTAATAAATGTCCATAAATCGAAAGTATACAAAACCCATATCCAAATGCCCATGCCCCTGAAGTTACGTAGTTACCTCTGCCAAAAACTCAAATATGTATATATAATATCCCCAATTTCCGCGATATGTATCACTCGCTCCCTCAACCCCGGATGTACCCATGTACCGCAGAAAACAATCTCAAACGCCGCCAATCATGTCCGTCGTAAGTCAAATACCATAACCGCATGAGTGTAGAGTGTATGATGAGTAGAGAAGAGAGACTAGGCTTCACCCCATGTACCGACCCCAGCTGGTCCACCGACAGATACAGCGGCGCTACCACTACCGACACTACCACCTATATCCCAGTAGTGACGACTGGAACCACTCCCGAGACCCGTGTGGGTGCGTTTAGCGGATACTTTCGTGCTCTGACTAGCGCAACTTGAGCTTGGGCGACGGAAGCGGTTTACTTGATGATGGTGACGCGAGATGGGGGAGCTAGGTGTTGAGATTCCCGCTGCACGCATCTGAGCGCGTAGACCGAGTTGGCGGGCTTGAGAGCGGGCGTGGGCGCGCGCGACGAGAGGGTGGTGCTGGCGGATGACGGCTGCGCGGTTGGAGGCGTCTTGTTCGTTGTATGTGGTTGTTGTTGAGCGGGTTGTTGATGCGGTGGTGTTTGTGGTGTTGGCTTTGTTGTCGCCTCGGCGGAAGCGGTTCTTGAGATAGCGGAAGATCATTGTGACATCCAAGTCTTGCTCCCAGTATTCGTATTCCTGGGTTGCGAGTGGAGTTGTCGATGGTTCTTGTGGGTTCTTGGTTTGTGATTGTGTACCTGCGCCAATCTCGCCGTCGTCAATGCCCCATTCGGCAACGTGTTCGGCCGTGGCTGGGTCTTGTTGAAGGGTTGGATTGAATTGTGGTGAAGATATGGAAAATACATTGCTATCTTCTGCCGCTGTTGGCGGCGCGGATGGAGTCGTTTTCGACGTTGGTTGTATTAATGGCTGTGAATTAGTCACTGGCATACCAGCATAGAACTCGGCTGGATCGTCCGAGCGCAGATATGTACTGAATGCTCCTGGGTGCTCCCAGATCTGGTGAACAAGAACACCAAGTTCGCGCGCAATGCGCTGAAGTAAACGTTCCTGCCACGCATTGTCGTCGGCAGAAGCGGCCGTTATAGGCACATCTCGGATAGCTTCTTGCATCTCGCGAATATCAGGATGCGATTCTTCATCAATATATGAAGTCAAATGGATATCATCCACTAATGACTCTCCTAGTATAACGGACAGTATGGACTCATCAATGCCCATCAAATCGCGAATCACCTTTCGCGTTATGCGACGCCAGATCGATTCTTTTGATGAATCTCCCTGCAGGGAAGCAGCGTCTGAAGACACGCTCGATGTGTCCATTGCCTTTGTGTCCATTGCCTTGGTCTCGGAAATACTCCCGAGAACGTCATTACCTGACCTGCGAGAGGCACCAACACTGCCGCGACTGCTACGTCGCTGGCGCCGTCGCGTCTCACGCTCAATCTCTTGACGCAATATGCGGCTCTGTTCTGTTCTCCACTTCTCGATACGCTGCCATCGCTCTCGATCGGCGAGCGATTCTAGCTCGTCTACCGTCGCTAGATGATTCTGTAGACTGGAGCGACGCGTAGGACCGGCGTCCGCTGAACGTCGAGGATTGAACTGCTCGTACCGCCATAATTGTTCTTGGACTTGTTGTCCAGATGCATGAAAAGACCCTAGCCCGTCATGAGTGGGTAACACGGGGTAATTGCTGCTGTCGGGCACGTTGACATCCCGAAAATCAGGCAGACCATCGTCTAGACTGTCTAGTTCCGTCGCTTCTTCATCCAATGCATCAACAGACGCGCTGTCGCCTGATTCGAGGTGCGTGGCTGCATTGAAGGAGCCAAAGTCGCTCAGTCGCGAGACACCTGCCGTACGTGCGGTTCGTTCGGTGGAGTCGCTCCGGGTGCGGGTGGTAGTCGACGCGGCTTGGGAGGGAGAAAAGAGAATCCATTCTTTCGCATCGTCGTCGATTTGTTGTTGGTGAGAAACATGAGTATCGATCTCGAGGGCTGGTTGCCCAGAGGTGGGATAGGACGTCTGTCGACGAGAAGGGGCATGGGTTGGAGAGCGGAATGCCATCTTGCTGATGGGACGATTGATAACGATAAGTGAACAACGTCACAGTGTAGATGAGATGACAACCTCCCAGCCGCGGTGAATGTGCGACTGGAGGAGAAAGTCAATTATTGAGGTGATTTAGGATAGACAAGATAGATCGAGAATATAAAAATGAAGACACAATGAGGCAAGGGGATCAGGCGGACTGCACGCAAGTCATGATGGAAGACAATCCAACAGATTACGCCCGGAAGCGGGTCCCGTGATAAGCTCCTTCCAAAGGCTTTGATGATGACACACGACCAGCACTTCCCACCAAAATATTCTTCTTGAAGAAAGATGCCAGTGTATTCAAAGTTTTCAACCTGATTTATTATATATTTGCTCCTTGTCTTATAATCAACACGGCCAGGCTATATGATCAGTCATCGACAACTGTCAAGGGCTGATTACCCTGCTTATCGGCTGATCTGATACGAACTGCACTACTGCTAGTTAACTTCACTAGCTTGATGTTGTTTAGGCCTTTGCTGTTCTAATACGTAGCCTGATGGTCGTATGCTTCGTTCTGCTTGCGTGCTTTTCCTGAAAATTGAAGACCTTGCATATCGCTTAATCTATTCTACTAGGGCTACTACTGCCTCGAATACCAGGATATGGAACGACAACTTGTCAGGTCCTATCAAAGGCCATATAGCCCGATGTCCCGGTGAATATTTACGTACAAAGATACATAGATATATTCGGCCAATTTATGATTATTATTTCACTCTGATGTATGCACTGCCAAGTCACTCCAGTAAAGCATGCAATCATTGCAATGGTCACACCATTTCCTGATCGACGATTGCGCAATGAGGCCTTAGGCCCAAAATATATTGATGACTCAGGCATTCAAAATCTAGCCCTAATCCTATACATTCATGATCGAGATGAAATAAAATCAGTCTAGCTTGTCAGGCAAC
Organism: Talaromyces liani; assembly: GCA_022814505.1. Lineage (NCBI taxonomy): Eukaryota > Fungi > Ascomycota > Eurotiomycetes > Eurotiales > Trichocomaceae > Talaromyces > Talaromyces liani. The sequence goes on from JAKLNL010000012.1 coordinate 828,261, forward strand.
GTCAGAGCCTCTCTCCCACTTTTAATCACCTCATCCAACATCTCCAACCGATCCTGCCCCCAAAACGGCTCGTCCCGATACACATAAACCGGTGCTCCGAAATATCTCCTCGAATCAATCTCGCGCACAAGCGCAGCTTCCTGTTCGACCAATGACTCTTCGGTCTGCGCACGTTGCAACAATCGCTCCCCATCCAACCCGGCCTCCGATGCAATGCGTGCTATAGTTGCCGGGTCCGCGATATCACCTTCATCAGCCCAGACAGTCTGTAATCCCATATGCGCGAATTTCTGGATCGATTCATGATCATGACCCAATTCCTCAATACCCGCTAGAAGCACTCTATGCGCCAACGACGGGTTGGCAGGGTAATATTTCGGATGCGGCACAATACAGTGGGATGAAAAATGTGTTAACACCCCCCCATATCCGAAGACTGTAGACCGCTTTCCGTATTCTCACCGCCTTCCTAATATAGTAATTATCTACCCGCGCGAAACCTCCAAACAGCC
>JAKLNL010000130.1:0-18283 GCA_022814505.1 Talaromyces liani
GGGCACTCTAGTGTCTAGCCTAGCCACTTAGAGTGCCCTCTACGTGTTGGAACCATGAGGGCTCCTTATAGGCACGAAGGCCTATAAGCATGCCCAAAGGCCCCTGGCGGAAAGCCGTATAGGGGCGAGAAAGCGCCCTGACTTGTGAGAAGCTTGAGACTGATAGGGGTTAGAGCCCCCGTGGCCCTCAGGGCCCCGGGGCCTAGCCTACGCTACACCTGGGTCTGTCATAGCCTGTCGTGCTGCATATGGACATAAAACATGATTAATAATAATATATAAGACTTTATAATAGATATCTAAAGCAAAATAGTTTATAAAGTTTAATATATGTATAGTATTCTATAAGATATATATTATAAAAGGGGATAAGTAGTTAATAGCTTTCTAAACCTAATTTAGTCTTTTTAAATAGCTAATAATCCCCTTTAGTCTAGTTAATACTCTAAGTATATTCTAATAGTATATTAAGTAAATCTTATAGGATTTCCTAGATAACTTTATGACTACTTATATTGATAATATACTTATATTTATTAATAGCTTATTAAAAGAATACTACTTGTCGGTATATCAATACCGTACCCCAGCGTTGCTATATCGACACCACATGCCCTGCATCGGCTCCGGCATGTACGCAACCCCTAGCTATGCAAAGGGATTGTAAACAACGTCAATCCTCTGGATTGACGTCTGCTCGATTAGCTTATATAGAGATCTTACCCCGGCAACCCCTTTCATAGCTAGCAAGTCATTATTTAGGAATATCAAGTATATGTTCCCGGCTTCGTTTTGTAGGGCTGTCGGACTGCCCTTCTCCCAATCCAGTTGAGCCGATCCTGGACCGGAGTAAACCGACACTACTGTTACAGGCTAGTCCCGCCTAATGCTCACTATAAGGGCATGTCTGAATCGAAAACGTAACATAAGGAAAGGAAAGAGGAAAGAAATAATAGGTTTTTTATAGGCATATAATCTTATAAAGAGAAGGGGAATAGAAGCCTCTAGCAGCAGCAGGCTCTATTCCAGAGACTCTAGATAGATAGGTATTATATAATTCTAGATAAGTGCTATAATATAGGGTAATTGAGACTAGATTAGTTTCATATCTAAGCAGGTAGTTAGGATCTAGGAATAGCTTTATATTGTGGGGGTAGCTATTATAAGGGCTTTGCCTAAATATCCTTTATAAGGTTAGCTTATAATATTATCTTCTCCCTTCCTTTAAGGATTCCTAATCGTCAAGGGCAATAGTGTTCTTAAGGTTCTATGCTAGTTGCTAGTCTTATTACTTATATCCTAACTATTTTACTAAGTGATATTGCTTACCACATCTTTATTTAATAATATGTTTACCCTTAATCTTCTCTACTATATATTCCAACTCCCTATTAATTAATTAGCCTGGTAGCTGGTAATTAGATATTTTTTATAATAAGAAAGGATTCTCAGATGCTAGTTATAGCAGGGCTATATAGAATATATTATATATATTCCTAGGAACATCTAGTTGGTAAGCGTGTGTGCTAATCCTTTTTAATACCTTAAACTTTATATATTTATAGTCTAGCTTTTTAGATAGCCGATCTATATAAATATTATATAGATTAAGCTATACTTTATCTCCTACTTAATAGGTATAGGCTATATTATAGTATTAGTTTATAGACTTCTCTATATATTATTATATTACTATTATTTTAGTCTATACTAGATCTGCTGCTTATACTAGTTTTTTAATAATATCTTTTACAATTTCTTATTCCTTCTAGTGTGTTATAGTTTATAAGAGGTATCTTATAGATCTATAATCTCTAAATTATATCTATATATAAGGAAAAAGGGGCTTATTTTAGTAGTTAATAATATTTAATTATTAATTACTATCTTAGTTATTAGGAGTAGGTTGCTCTAATTATTCTAGAAATAGCTATAGTACTTCTATAGATAATCCTTAATAATAGCATTTATTTGCTTAGTCTAGCTATTAATCTAAGAATACTATATAGTTAATAAATGCTATTTAATTTTTATATTCTAGTATATATAGCTCTATATCTCGCTTACAAACTATACACCTTAATCTAAGATAATACCTCTAGGAAATCTATAATAAGTGATAAAGAATTATAAGAACTTATATGTAATTATTTTAATACTAAGATCCTTTAGTAGAACTAGGATAATACCCTTGTTTAATCTATCTACTATAATTATAAGATAGTAGTAACTATTACTAACTAGCAGCTTATTAATAAAGTTAATGCTAATCTCTTACTAAATCCTTTCTAGGACTAGAAATAGCTTTAATAATTCTTACCTCTATTCTCTCTATATTATATTTACTCTACATTTGCTATAGTTACTTATAAATTATTAGATATTATAGCCTATATATAGCTAGAAGAATATTCTTCCTATAATAGTACTTATTCTATTATAACTAGGATATTCTAAGAGTAAAGAGTTATAGTATTATTATATAATCTTTATTTAGAATAGCTTATAGTTAGGAACCTATTAATAGTTATAATATAAAAGATATTCTTATTTATTAATCTTATAGTTAGTAATTATTATTCTTAGACCAAAGTCTTATAGGAATATTTAGAGGTTATTAATAATAGCTTGCTTAATATAGGCATAGCTATTATTATAAACTTTAGCCTATATCTAGAGTACTTAGAATTAATCTTTATTAGTTAATACTTAGGTGATAGAAATTACTATGTATAGTACCTATATAGAGTATATATAGACCCCTTATAATAATAAAACTTAATCTTAGTAGATAAAGTAATTATTATTCTTATCCTTTAGTATATTTTATAGCTATTAAAAAAAGATATTAGGGTGGAAGACCTATAATCTAGATTAATAAATAAATTTAAAGTTAAACTAAGAAAGGAAGACTTATTAATATATCTATTATTTACTTAATTATTAGATCTTAGTAAAATAGCATAGATTATTATAGTTTATTATAATAGTAAAAAGAGTTTTTAATAATATAAGTTTAGCTTCCTATTACTTTATATAGTTAATAATAATAAGTAGTTCTTTATTATAGATCTTATAATTATATTCTATAAGATTTAGTTTCCTAGAGTAATAGGTATGGATCTAGAGCTATCCCTTATTATTATATTAAGAAAGGGTGCCTCTATTTATATATCTAGAGGAGTTAGTTTCTATAATAGTCTTTTATTCTAGATTAAAAAGGATAAGGGTAGGTTCAGTAATAAAAAGATTCTTAAAGTCCTAAAAGGCTTTATTAGTGGTATTATTCTATATAAAGGTTATATCTTTTTATATAAGATTAGTTAATAGTTATATAATAGCAGAGTAGTTATAAATAAATTATTAATAGAAATTAATAAAGCCTAGAAACTATTAGACTTCCTTAACTATAGAGGGTATTTATTATTCCTAAATTGCTTTTATCTTTATAGGATCTATTTGTATTCCCTTACTAGCTTTAATAATAAATCTAAGGTATTTTGTACTCTTTACTTTAAATTCTGACTTGTTAATGTCAATCTGTAGGTCTGCGTCATAGAGCCATTAAAGCACCATGTAAACATGTTGGTGGTGTTCTTTTAATAAGCTATCAGTGAAGACAAGTATATTATTAATATAAGCAGTCACAAAGTCATCTAGGAAGTCCTATAAGATCTAGTTAATATACTATTAGAACATACTTAGGGTATTAGCTAGGCTAAAAGAGGTTACTAGCCATTTAAAGAGACTAAATTAGATTTAGAAAACTATTAACTACTTATTCTCTTCTATAATATATATCTTATAGAATACTATAGGTATATTAAACTTTATAAATTACTTTGCTTTAGATATCTGTTATAAAGTCTTATATATTAATAGTAAAAGATATTAGTTCTTTTTAGTAATAGTATTTAAAGCTTAATAATTAATATAAAAGTATAGTCCTCTATCTAATTTCTTGATAAATAGTACTAATATAGCTATAAGTAATTTATTAACTTATATAAATCTTTTAGATAATAAATTATATAGTATCTTTCTTAATATAAGAAGCTCTTCTTATAATATATTATAAAGGAGGCTTTATAGGGCTTCTAGCTTCTTTTTATCTTTATCCTATTTAATTAGTTTAATTATATAATTAGTACTAGGTTAGTGTTTTAGTAGTTTATTAGCTTTAATAGGATTAAATATATTAGTATAATCTTATAAATAGGTTAGTAGCTTGGTTTAGAGATTAGTCCTTACTTTTAGAGTAAGTACTTTATTAATATTAGTTATACTAATAGTAAAAATCTTAATCCTAGTCTTAGGCTTTCTTCTCTATTATTTCTTTTAGGTAGTAAGGCTTACTATAGATATTTTATAGATATTATTATAATAATATATTACTTTACTCATATTCTTATTATTAATTTTAATTCTATTAGGGAATATTAAAATTTTATTTATTAGATTAAAAAAGATTTCTTCCTTCTACATCTATTATATTCTAGTATTAAATTATATTTTATCTTTTATAATATATAAAAGTATACTATCTTTATCTTATATTCTCTAATATCTATTATTATTATTATTATTATAATCTTATTAGTAGTCTACTCTTCTATTTTATTATATCCCTAGATAGAGACTAGCACTATTATATATTAAGTAAAGCTATATTTTAAAGTCAAAAATTCTTTAATTACTCTATAGAAGATGTATTTATTATTAGCTAATATTCTAGTATATATATTATTATTAAGTAATATATTAACTTTAAAGGCTATTACTTCTTCTATTTCTATTAAAAATTTTCTTACTATATCTTACTCCTAGCTATATCTTCTATTAAAAGCTACTCTTTTTTTAACTTAGATTCTTTAGAGTAAATAGTAGGTCTTAGTTCTAGTATAGCTATAGGAATCTTAGAAGCAGTATTAATGATATTTATAAAATAAAAAGCTTAAGATTATTAGGGTTTAGAGTAAATATAGATAATATAGTTAATTCTTTTATAGTTATAATATATTAATAGTAGATAGGATTATATAGTAGAGGGTTAAAAGGTAGTAAATAGATTTATAGTAATAAGAAGAGTAGATACTATTATAGCTATAAGCTAAAATTATTATAGAGGAGTAATATTTAGTAAGTTATTCCTTAATATATTAAAAGGGGGATAGTTTAGACCTTAATTACAAAGATTATAGATATAGTTATATTTATCTAGATTATTAGCAATATAGTGTAGGTACTTAATAAAGGCTTTATATCTAGTAGAGAAGGTCTATCTAATAAGTATCTATTATATTTCTTAATTAATAGCACTTTGAATTTGGGTAATTTAGATATTATTAAGCTATATATAACCTCTAGCAAGAAGAAAGATTTATTTAAATTTACTAGTAAAATCTTAGAATAGAGTATAGCCTTAACAGAGCTAGTTAAGTTACTAGTTTACTTATTTAATAAGCTAGTAATTTTTAAATTAGATACTAAGATGTTAGTAGAATATAATAAAGATTTTATTACTAGTAATACTAGAATTAGTAATATAAATTTATATCTATAAAAAAACTTTTATTTAAGTATCTCTTTATAGTCTACTATAGATATATTATATTTAGATATATATATTTTCTATAGTTAATTTATTAATATTAATCTTAGCTTAGAGCTTAGCAAGAAAAGAAAAAAATAAGGATTTATTAGAGTTATTATATTTAGTAGTATACCCTAGTTAATAGTATAATTACTATCTTAAAGTCTTTTTAGTTACTACTAGTTAGGGGACTAGAGGTAGAGAAGATTAAAAGATATCTATAGAATCTTAAGACTTATAGTTTATTAATCTAGGTAGTTAAAGCCTATTTCTAAGTAATTTATTTAGTTATTAATATTTATATTAATAGCTTTGATATAGATGTTAATATTAATATTAAAGGCTTTTATTTAGTATATAAGCTATACAAGTAGCTCCTTAATAAATACTAGCTATTATCGTTTAGAGGGTTAGTTATTTAGGTTTATATTTATATATAGTATAATAATTCTTAATATAATAATTCAGTTCTTAAAGTACTAATATTATATTTTTTCATATTATAGGCTAGTCCTATCTAATACTTACTATAAGGGTATATCTAAATAAAAAATATAATATAAAGAAAGGAAAAAGGAAAAAAATAACAGGTTTTTTATAGGTATATAATCTTATAAGAACCCCAACGAACGGGCAGACACCTTTACGTGGTGTTGGGGATCAGTACTTGCAGTTGACCTGTCTCAACTGTTTGAGGAAGCTAAGATCTGCCTAATATGCGCACACAACCGATTTCTGCAAATATATGGATTCCGCAGGAGGAAGAGGAAAGAACGAATGGTCCATTATTTGCCAGTCCCTCAATCTTATATTTTCAAGAGACCAGGTCCTCTCTCTTGGATACAGATTCATACTTGCACCTAACAATTCGCATTCCAGAGCTTCCTATAACCTCAATCCTAGCCTATGCTGGCTACAGATACAGTACATACAAATTGCTCAGCAACTCCAACGGGAGATACAATCTACGTGCACGCTCACAGCCACGAAGCCTACGAACTACGGACCGCGCAAATGAGATCCAATGGGATAGATATCAATATCGACGTGGCATATTATTGGGGACTTATCAACAGAAGTCTATGGCCTTGGGATATAGGCTTCTGGGTGATAAGAGGATAGAATGATTCGAAACTATGGGCCTTACCATACAAAAAACATCACCGCGCTCTCACACGTTGATTTGATGAATACGCACGACCTCACACACAGATTAAGATGACTCCCAGCTTCACGCATCATTGAGATCAGTATTGACTAGCTCAGGGCCTCATAACGCAGCTAGCTTACAAGACTGCGCCTTATACGTACAAGGCTTATAATACAGTGGGCTTGTAAGGCCTCATACCAGCTTATAAGGCCTATAGGCACTTCTTATGCTCACCCATAAGGCCTATAGCCCCCATACAAAGGTAACTGTACATATATACTATGCCTAGAAAGCACTACGCACAAGGATTAACAGCCTGAGGCATTATTATCGCTATATGACATGGAAGTCAGATTCAGATTCTCATAATATAAGGATTTTTTGATTTTTAATTATTTATGTATTTATTTCTATTCTTAGCTTAGGGCGAGGGCTTTACCCCCGTTACTAGCGAGCGATATGGCAGGCCCATATCCTTTTAGCGCCTTCGCGCGTGCCTACGGGTAGGCACATTTGGGATAGCGGCTTCTAGAACTTAGCTAGCTACAACCAATATCAAGTCTAACTAACTAACTAACTAACTAACTAATCTTATAAGAAGAAGAGGAATAGGAGCTTCTAATAGTAGTAGACTCTATTCTAGAGACTTAGATAGATAGGTATTATATAGTTCTAAGTAGGCACTGTAATATAAAGTTACTAGGACTAGGTTAGTTTTATATCTAAGCAGGTAGTTAGGATCTAGGAATAGCTTCATGTCGTAGGGGTAGCTATTATAAGGGCTTCGCCTGAACACCCTTCATGAGGTCAGCTCATAACACTACTAATATATCTATATAGTACTTTAATATCTCTATAATATAGGCCTATAGATTAATATTAATAAGTTAGAATTTAAAATAAAGAGTACAAAATACCTTAGATTTATTATTAAAGCTAGTAAGAGAATATAAATAGATCTTATAAAGATAAAAGTAATTTAGGAATAGTAAATATCCTTTATAGTTAAGGAAGTCTAATAATTCCTAGGCTTTACTAACTTCTACTAATAATTTATTTATAACTATTCTACTATTATATAACTATTAATTAATCTTATATAAAAAGATATAACCTTTATATAGAATAATACCACTAATAAGGCCTTCTAGGATCTTAAGAATCTTTTTATCACTAAACCTACCCTTATCTCCTTTAATCTAAAATAAAAGACTATTATAGAAACTAACTCTTTTAGATATATAAGTAAAAGCATCTTTTTTTAATATAATAATAAAGAATAGCTCCAAACCTATACTTATTACTCTAAGAAACTAAACCCTATAGAATATAATTATACGATCTATAATAAAGAACTACTTACTATTATTAACTATATAAAGTAATAGGAAGCTAAACTTATATTACTAAAAACTTCTTTTATTATTATAATAGACTATAATAATCTATATTATTTTACTAAAACAAATCAGAATATTTCTAATTGTTTTTTCTTATATAAAGAAAAAAGGCCTAGCAATTAGAAAAGCCCTGATAATAAAATTATCAAGAATAAAAAATATTCAAAAAATAATAAAAAAGAAGAAAAGAAAAAGTAAGAATTGCTAAATGCAATTATTAAGGCCAATTTAGATAAAGAATCTAACACAGAAATGAATATTAATAAAGAAATTAATATTTTACAAGAAAATACTCAAGAAAATATTTCTTTTGATGAAGAATTATTTGAAAATATTGACATTGAGGTAAATAATCAAAACCCCATATATAATATATATACATATACTGATAATAAGACTACAGATATAAACAATAAATTACAACAAAAACAACAAAAAAATGAGGAAAATACTAATTATTTTCAAAAACATGTTGAATTTATTATTGATACTGGAGCTACTGTTTCTGCTGTTACAAATCTGTCTTATTTTCAAAATTATAAAAATACACAAAAAAGTGTACAATGGGGAAAAGCAAAAAATATAAAAATAGAATATGAAGGCACTATTATATTTAGATTTAATATAAAGTCTATTTATATTCTTAAAAATGTGCTTTATATTCCAGAACTTGGAATAAATATCCTAAGTACTAATAATATTAAAAATAATATCGATATTTTTATAGATAAAAAATGTCTTATATATAATTATAAAAGAAAACTTATATACTTCACAAATAAGAAAGATAAATTATATAAAATAGAAATTGATATTCTTTATAAAAAGAATAATAATAATACTATACTATTTATAAAAGAAAATAATCAAAACATTAAAATATAGCATAAAAGACTAGGCTATATAAATGCAGAACCTTTATAAAAAATATTATATAAAAATAATATAAATAACACAATAAAAGAAATAAAGGATGCTATATTTTAATATAAAATTTGTCTAGAAGCAAAATATTATAAAAAGATAAATAAAGAATTAACCAATTCTAATTTAAAAGAATATAATATTGGTGAAAGAATTTATAGTGATATAGAAGGACCAATATCACTAAAAATATATAATAATAAAAGATATTATATTATATTTCTAGATAAAAAATCTAGATATTTATTTACAACTTTATTACATGGAAAAGATGAAGCTTTTACTGCTTTTAAAAATATAAAAAATATAATAGAAAACCAAAATAATATTACTATAAAAGAATTCTTTTCTAATAATAGAAAAGAATATATAAATAAAGATTTTAAAATCTTATTTAATAAACTTAGAATAATACATCTACAAACACCAGTTTATATAAAAGAACCTAATGGGTTAATAGAAAGAATAAATCTTAGTATCTTACCTTATTTAATAAAGTTAGATGCTTTCTATTTCTTTCCAAGGTTAAAGAATATTTATAGGGAGAAGCTCTATTAGCTACTACTTTTATATATAATAGAACACCCCATAAATCCTTACATTATAAAACACCATATAAATTATACTATAAAAATAAACCAAAATTTAATTATATTAAAATATAGGGATTATTAGTTTACTATAATACTAATAAATAATCTAAAAAACTAGATCCAATCTAAAGAAAAGGAATATTAGTTGGATTTAATGATTATAAATATTATAAAATATTTAATATAGAAAACAGAAAGACCTTATGGTCTAGAGATATTACTATATTAAAAGGAATATTTATTTCTTCTGAAAATAATAATAATAAAAATATAAAATATATTTCACAAAAAGAAAAAGAATTAATTAAGTATGAAAAAGCTCATAGAAATAAAATCATAAAAAGGAATACTATATTAATTGAAAATCAAAATAATAATATATTTAAAGAAGTTAATTATAAAATCCTAAATAATAATTTTGAAAAACAAATTCCAAAATTAAAAGAAACTATAAATTAATTACATATTGATAATATAAACAAAGAATATATATATAATATTAATGATATAATAATAAATGACTATATTAAAACTATATAATATAATAAAGATATTGAACATATTCTTACAATAAATAATAATAAAGAACCAAATACCTTTAAACAAGTAATAGATTCAGATGAAAAAGATGAATAGTATAAGACTTATTTAGAAGAAAATAATAAACTTTTAAAACAAAATATATATAAAATAATTAATATTCCAAATAATATAATTCCTATAAAAGGAAGATGGGTTTTTAAAAGAAAATCTATTAATTCTAATTCTTATAAAGAATCATATATTATAAATAAAGATAAAAATATAAGATATAAAGCCCGCTGGGTTATATAAGGTTTTAGAAAAACAAACATCTCTTTCTGCGTGAATCGAATTTTTGAAATTGCGCGCCCAGATCCGGCCAGAAACGGCTGTAAATTTACCAGTTTATTTCTCAAAGCCAGAGCTATTGATCGATCCTAATTTTACTAGGTAAAACTGTAGTAATGGCTGCGAGCATAGTTGTAACACCTTTATTAGATAAAAATCACATTCTATAAGATGTTCGTAATATAATTATAATATTAATATTAACACCATAACAAATTAATTAATATATTAATTATTAAGTAAGTATTATACTAAATAATAATCACATACATAAGCTCTTATAAGCTAGATTTATATAGATAGAGTAACTTATAGAGCTAGCAGATCTTATACTATAATAATTATATAAATATTCTAATAATCTAATAAATAGCTTTATTATAAAAGGCTTTATATAGTAGGTTAAGATCTATATAGCCTTCTAAGGTAAGTATACAAAGATAATTACTAAATTTAAGAAGCTTCTTAGGAGGATCTAGGTTAATATAATTATAATCTATATAACTATAAACTAAATAGCTTCTAGTATAACTATAGGATTAATTAGTAACTCTACTATATTTTAGAAAGCTTATTAAGCCTAAGTATAATAAGCTACTATCTATAGCATAGTCTTATCTTAATCCTAAAGTATAGTCTTATCTACCCCTAGAGTTAGCTATATAGAGCTAGGTATAGATTATAAAGTTATTATAAAGATCTATAATAATTTAGACTAGTATAATATTAAGAAGCTCTAGCTAGTAGAGATTATAAAGTATATAGAGCAAGCTAGGGCTCTAGTAGTAAAGAGTACTCTAAACCTACCTCTTATAGGATATACTTTTATTGCTATATAACTACTCCTATCTAGTAATATTAGTCTCTAGATAAGAAGTGCTATAGGAGTAGAGATTCTCTATTAGTACTATGCTAGTTAGATTTATATACTTAGAGAATTAATATATATATAGGTTCTAATATAGGGAATTATAATTAACAGGATACTAGTAAGAAATATAGATATAAGTAAGGAATTTAAGGTAGAGCTTATTACTTATAATAGGTAATAGGTAATACTAGGATTTAAGATTAAAATTGCATATATCAGATAGTTAGTAAAGCTATAGAGCTACTTAGGATTATTAATTATTAAGTTTACTAGCCTAGTAATAGTAAATAATATACTATATAAAGGGATAGTTTAGAAATCCTACTCTCTCTCTAATTAGTCCTTTTGTAAGGATAGACGGGTAAAGATATATAAAAAGTATTAAAAATATAGGTATATATATACTTAGTGTCTTAAGCTAAAATATTACTATAAGCTTTATATAGAGATATATCTAATCTAGGAATACCCTTCTAAAGATAGCTATATACTAATAGCTAAATATATTAACTACTAGGATCCTTATAAGACTATAAATAATAATTATAAAGTATAACAAAAGAAGACTGCTTATATATAATAGGTAGTTATATTAAATATTAATGAATATCATATTCCTTAGTATCTATAAGAAAGATTGATGTAATAAAATATTAAACTAATACTTAGTAAAGCTATAAAGACTATAATAGTAAAGAAATAAGTACTAAAAAAGACTATTACCACTAAGAAAGCTATAGCTAAGAGTAAGAAAATACAATAAATCTTATAAAATATAATAGAAGTAATATTAGTACTAGCTCTAGAACTAGCTCTAGAGCTAACTTATAAACTAATCTTAGAACTAGCCTGTAAATTAATTTTAGAATTAATTCCTAAGCTAGCTAATATACAAGAATTAGAACTAGAAATAGAAGCTATAGTAATAATTAAGCTATCTATTATATATAAGATATCAATAGCACTCTATATAGCTTTAAGAATATTAGGTTATAGACTAGTAGAGCTAATTCTATTTAAGCTAAGTAATATAAAGGAGAAATAGTCTTATAGATATCCTCTAAAGTCTAAATCATCTACTAATAATAATAAAGAAGTGATATTTTATAAATATATTAATATTATACTTATAGTAAGTTAACTAAGCCTATTAATAATAATTAATCTAGTATAGCTCTATAATACTAACTTACTATTAATAGTGCTAGTAATGTATAAATTAGTATATTTATAAGGCCTAGATACTAATATAAATATATATAATAACCTAGAATAGCCTCTTTAGGAGTAATACTACTATAAGTATTCCTAATTCTAATTATATAATAATATACTATTACCACCTCTTCTAGAAATAAATATATACTTTAATAATAATAGCTAAATTATATTAAATAGTACTACTAGCTTCTATAAGATTAATAGTAGAGAGCTTAATTTAGATATATACCTTAAAATCTTATCTTAATTTATATATAAACAAAGCTACTATCCCTAGAATCCTTTAATTAAAGAGGAAGATAAAGGTAATAGAATATTAATATACTTATCCCTTAATCTAATTAATAAATAGTAGATATAATACTATTTAAAATACTATAGTATAATATATATAAATTAAAAGATAAAGTCATAGCTATATTTCTCTATAATCCTATTATACTCAAGGCCTCTATAATTATAATTTAAGAATTATAGAGGAATAAGTATAATAATATAATATATTAACCTATATATTTTACCTATTAATTGCTTTATCTAAAATTAGTTAATAGAGAATAAGTATATATAGTACTATATATTAATAAGAAAATTAATCCTACTAAATAGATACATACTATTATATCCTCTAATTACTAGATCTTTTACCTTTAATACCTCTATAGTAAGTAAAACTATAATCTCTATATTCATAATATCTATAATAAGCCTAATTTGCTAATATTTAATCTTCTTAACTAGGAACTTATCTAATTAAGATATTCCTAAATAATTAAGTATCTTATTTTTAGAGATATAAATATATATTATCCTGCTTAGGATAGCCCTAGTACTAAAATTAATGATAAAGGCACTAAATTGCTAAAAATTATAGACTATTATAAATTAGAGCTTACTATAGAGAAGAGTACTATATAATATAGGAGTATAATCAATCTAAGTTAATAATTAATCTTATATTCCTATCTATAAGCCTTTTTTATTATCTTATTCTAATTGAATATACTAATACTATATAATATAACTCTAACCACTAGCTAATCTATACTTAGATTAATATTTAAATACTAGTTAATAAACCCCTAGTATACTATAACTAGAAAGCTATAGATTTTAAGAAATTTACTATAATATTAGAATGTAATCTTATTGTTCTAAATTTTATAAATATATTTAAATCTTATATTAAGCTTACTATCATTATATTCACTAGTATAATACATTATATAATTAAAAAGTTAGTTCTATAGGCATATCCTAGTAAATAAAGTAATCCTAATTTTATACCTAAATATTAAGAAGTAATTAAAATATATTACTATTTATACTACATATATTTAAATACTTATAATCTATAGATCTAGTATATCTATCTATATGCTTAGAACAAGAAGAAATAGCTTATAAGTAAGTCCTTAAGACTTAGCTACTACTAGTATATCTAGGAAGCTATAAAAAGAGGCCTTTAAGACCTTTAGTAGTTAGCTAAATAAGTATATATATAGGAAAGGCCTCTATAAATTAAGGGTAATACTAATACTTAAATCTAGAGACTAGATAGTAGAATTAATAGAAGCTAAAATAGAGCTCCTCTATAAAGTATTCTTTCTAGTAATTCTAGAGGCTAATTTAATAGATATAGATAATACTATATATCTTAAGTAGCTCTTATTTTTAGAGGTACCCTAATATAAGATTAAATATATAATTTACTCTATACTATTTAATAAGGCCTCTAGATAGGATATAATATTAAATAGCTTATAGCACTAAATTATTAGTATCCCTATAATACTTAATACACTCTATGAAATTTATAATATATATATTTAAACTAGCTATAATCTATTATATTTTTAATACTTAATTATAGTTACTCTTTATAAAAGTAGTAAGAATTAGAACTACTATATACTTAAAGTATATTAATTAGTTACTTTACTTAATATATTTAATAAATTCCTTAAAGCTATTATCGCATGCAGAATTAGCTATATAATAGAAATAGAAGGACTGCTCTTAAAAGGCTACTTTAGTAGATAGAAGGAAATATTAATAGATTATACTATTTAAATTATCTTGGAGTATATCTGACATATATAGAGTGAAGGATTTAAAATTATTTCTATATTTCTATTAGATATATTAGGTATGTATAATAATATATACTATATATAATTACTTTATAATATATAGAAGCAATAACTTAGCCACTTTATATTATAGGTGGAAGCTTTTCTTATAGGATAAAGTATATAAATTAAGATTCTAGAAGATATATTAAAGCTAGTTTCTATACCAACAGACATTCTCTAAGGCTTATTAATCTTACTAATCCTCTACCTTATCTATAATTTAGATTTAATTAAAGATTATGTAGATAAGACTAATTATATATTAATAAGTAGATAGATAGATAATATTAAAATAATGGCTGCTAGCTATAGTAAGAATAAGACTATTAAAAAGCTTTAATATACTAACACTAATATAGACTAATAGACTCTATACTATACTTCTATATTTAATAAGAAAAAGTATTAACTTATTTACTTTATAAATCTATAAAGTAATATTATATCTAATTTGTAACTAATTATATTATAAAATAATATATAGAAAGAGGCAAGTAATATAGTTAAATATCTTAATATTTAGCTTAATTTAGGGCTTATATTTAATACTTACTAAGATAAGGCAGTTGCTAAAGCTAGTACTAATTTAGAGGTATTAAGAGGATTAGTAGGGTCTATATAGGGAGTTACTCTTAGTTTAATATAGCATATTTACTAGGCTATTATTATTACTAGAGTATAAGCTATTTTAAATATATATTATATAAACTAGCTATAACTCTATGCTCTCTAGATATCTTAGCTATAATAGAATTAATATAATAATAGGTAGATCTTACTTCTAACCTTAATTTAGTAATAATATCTAATAGTTTATATAGAATTGTAATAATTATAGAGCTAATATAATATAGTAAGACTAGTAGTAAGAACTTCTTAAGCTGCTTCTAATACTAAGCTATAAGTAAAGAGATATTAGTATAGACTTTATTAATAGTCTACCCTTAGTAAATAGCTATAAGAATCTTATAGTTATTATTAACTATTTTATTAAAAGTATAATTCTAATTCTACTAAAAGATCTACTTATAGAAATAGTAGTAAGAAAGTTTATTAAATATTTTATCTTTTAATATAGATTCTTATATAGTATAATATTAGACTATAGTATATAGTTTATTAATAAGATATAGAGATATATATACTAAAGTATAAAAATAGAAAGATATCTATTAATAATCTTTTATCCCTAAACTAATAGGCAAACTGAATAGATAAATATAGTTATTAAAAACTATCTATATAAGTATTATAATTATTTTTAGATTAATTAGAAGGATCTTCTTTCTACTATAGAGCTAGCTATTAATAACTAAATTATATTAGCTACTAGAATAAGTCCCTTCTTCTTTAATTATAGTTATAATTTAGAAGTTATTAATCTTTAGGATATTAAGTATAAATCTATAGTATACTAGAATGAATAATAGATAGCTAAGGAAATTATTAATAAGCTAGCTAGTATATTAGATTTTATATAAATAAAATTAGCTACTACTTAATAGAAGATAGAGAATATAGTAAACTAGCACTATAATATAGCCTATAAGTATTAGGTTAGTAATAAAGTATAGTTAGATCTTTGGAATGTGCACACTAAGAGGCTATTAAAGAAGCTTAATTATTAGCATATTAAATATATAATTATAGAGAAGCTAGAATTATATATCTATTAGCTAGATATTAAAGGTATTTATAATATCTTCTATATTTTATTATTATAGCCTATAGTAGAGAACCTCTTTTTATTATAGATAATAATAAATTACTAACTACTAGGAGTGCTAGTTAATAAAGAAATAGAGTATCTAGTAGAGTAGATTAAAGGAGAGAAGGTATAGAAATATAGCTAGGACTAGTTATATAAATACTTAGTCAAATAGGTTAGCTATAATAACTATTTATAGGTATATAAATGCTAGCTAGAGGATACTAAAGTACTTAATATTTAGAAAGCCTTAAAAAAGAAAAGGGGGTAATATTATAAGTTAATCTTATAAAAGGTGTTTAGGTAAAGCTCTTATAATATTACCTTATTAACTACCTTATTAATCTAGTATCTATCTAGTACTTATATCTATACTCTATACCTATAGCTATATACTAGTTTCTGCTCTTAGGGGTTAGAACTATCTCTATTACTAGATAACATCTATAGAAGCCCCTATTTCCTATTAACTATATAAACCTATATATACCTTAGAACTTATAACTTCTCTTTCTCTTTCTTTTCTCATGTTTAGCTTTCTAATCGAATATGCCCTTATATTGAGCGTAAGGCGGGACTAGCCCGTAACACCTAGCAAGCCTATATAGATGCTAATAACACCTAAGAGCATTTAGAGTAAAGAGGAGAAATGCTTAATCTTTAAGTACTAGAACCCAGCTATAATAGTTAAATAGGATATTAGAAATATTCTTCTAGTGCTTAACTAAGCCCTTATAGGTATAAAGATGCTAGATTTTATAAAAGTAGTAGATTTAAGATATACTATCTTAAGACACCTTACTATTCTCCTTAAGGAAGGAGCCCTTAGTAATATACTTATTTCTATCTATAATAATATAATTATTACTGCCGGCGGATGGCGCAGCGGTCAACTACGCCGTCCCAGAGGGCCCGCTTCCGCGTGTGTGTTGGCAAAGGCCGCCTCCCCTTTGCCCCCGTCAACGTGGGCCCATAGGTTCGATTCCCGCAGCTGGCACCCCAAATAATTGACCAACCCGTCACAGGCCCCCTAACCTGTAAATGAATCAAGGGCTCAACCCTAGCCCCCCCACTAGGTTTGAGCCCTAGTTTATGTGTTCCTATCCTTGTCCCTACTCCTATTCCAGCCCCTCCTATTATAAGTCCTTGGTAAGAAGGTAATATGTTAAAACTATAAGGTACTATTCCTATTAAGGGATAGTTGCTAAAGGGTGTACAGCCCCTAAGCCATATTATACTAAGAAATTGCCTTGATTTATGTACTGTATTAAAATATTAACGCTAACTAAGCTTTAAAGCCAGTTATATGATCTAAAGATCTGTCATAAACTATATGTTTCCATATGGACTATAAACTTGATTAAAACAAACCTCTAGAAGATAATTTATACTACCCTAAGTACCTATTAAGTAATTAGCCTGCTAAAATACCTTAGTAAGGTAATAGAGAAGCTTATTATAGATCTTATAATAGACTTTATAAAAGCTTAAAGTCTTTTTTATAAGGGCTAGTTTAGTAGATACTATTAATATAGCACAGTAGACGCTATAATCTACCTTATAGAAGAGATTAAAGAGACTTAGGGTAAAGGCAAGCTTAGAATATGCCTTTTTATAGATATAAAGAGGGCCTTTAACTATATAGTTAGGTATAAGCTTATAAGAGATCTTTAGAATACTAGAATAGACAGAGATTTAGTATACTAGGTAGCTTTATTCTTATTAAACTAGTAGGCCTAGCTTATTATTATTATTATTAATCATGTTTTATGTCCATATGCAGCACGACAGGCTATGACAGACCCAGGTGTAGCGTAG
>JAKLNL010000131.1:0-18036 GCA_022814505.1 Talaromyces liani
ATATAAGTGGCCAGAAATCAAGGATTATGAAATCAAGAATGCAATTTTTCAACCTTCAAAAAATAAGGCCCCAGGACTAGATAAAATATCTTTTATTATCTTATAATATGCATATAATAATATTAAAGAAAGATTTAATAGTATTTATAAAGCATTAATAAGAAAAGGATATCATCCAAAATGCTGGAAAAAAGCTTCAGGGGTTATTCTGAAAAAACCACATAAAAAAGAAGATTCAAATCCTAAATCTTATAGGATTATTTCCTTGCTAAATTGTTTAGGAAAGATTTCTGAAAGAATACAAGCAAAAAGATTAACTTTTATTATAGAAAACCCTAATGCAGATTTATTATATTTTAACTGAATTGGGGGCAGAATAAATAAATCATTAATTGACACAGTTCTATCACTAGTAAATGATATTCAAATTGAAAAAGAAAATAAAAATATTACTTCTGTATTATTTTTAGATATAAAAAGGGCCTTTGATCATATTTCTAAAAATCAATTAATCAAAATTTGTGTACAATTAGGCCTACCTAGATGTCTAATTTATTGGATCATTTCTTTTCTCTCTGATAGAGAAATCCAATTAAATTTTGATCATAACAAAAGTATAAGCACCCCTATTACTGTTGGAACACCACAAGGATCACCTTTTTCACCTATATTATTTCTAATTTATATTACAATATTATTTGCTTTCAATGAATTCGATAATAATGAATATGAATTAAAAATATATATAGAAAAGGCCAGATTTCCTAGTTATATTGATGATATTGCAATAAAAATAAGCACAAAAAAAATAGAAGACAATTGCAGAATATTAGAAAAGATTTCAAAATATTTATTCCACAAAGGGGAACAAAATAATATTCAATTTGACAGAGAAAAAATGGAATTAATTCATTTTCCATTAACAAAAAAAATTAATTTAGAAAATCCAAATTTCTGGGTTAAAGTTAATGAAATAGAAATTATTCCAAAAATAAAGGTCAAATGGTTAGGAGTTATTATTGATTGTAAACTCAATTTCAAAGAACATGTTAAAACCCAAATTGCTAAAGCAACTAGAGTTTTTTATCAAATAGAAAGACTTTCTAATATAGAAAGGGGTTTATCTTTTCAAGCAATGAGACAATTATATATAGTATATATAACATCTATCGTAGATTATGGAGTTCCTATTTAGTGGAGAGACCAATCTAATTTATTATACAAATATCAAATCTTACAAAATTTGGCCTTAAGAAAAATATTAGGGGTTTTTAAAACTTCTCCATATAAAATTATAGAAATAGAAGCTTCATTACCCCCACCAGAAATAAGATTCAATAAGATTTGCAGATCCTATATTTTAAGGATGTTACAATTTGAGAAAACTCATATCATAAAAAATAGATTGCCTTTGGATTTTATTTTGAACCCAGGACAAAAGGAAAAATTAAATTCAAGATATTATTACAATTAGAATGACCAAAAAACCCCAAGAATTACGAGAATTATAAATAATAATTCTAATTCTAATTCTAACAATATAGATTCTGATCCTGAATTTCAACCTACCCAAAAAAAGAAATATAGAAAATATAATAATCAAATTGATTATCTAACTTCTTTATTTTCCTTCACTAATTAGACCCAATTTCAAAAATCAGAATACAAATACAGAAATAAAGATATTAATAAAATAATATCTATTATTATCCCAGAAGAAAATAAAGAAATTGCAATAAAAAATCACATTTCTATGATCCAATAATGGAGTAAAAATAATATATTAGAGGATTATATTATTCTATATTCTGATGGTTCAAAACTAGAAGAAAAGAATAGGGTTAGGATTTATGATCTAAATTCTAAAAAATTCTATGCCTTTAATATTGGCAAACAACAAGAAATATTTGATTCTGAATTTTTTAGGATTTTTAAATCCCTAGAAATTGCCCAAAATTTATTGAAAGAAAACCCATTCATTCTAGATATATGGATATTTTCTGACAGCCAAGCAATTTTAAAGGGTTTAAAAACAAGCCTAGCAACAAGAAAACATTTTATATATGAGAATATATATGAAATTACAAAGAATATTATAAATAAAAATATTAGAATAAATATTCAATGGTCTCCAGGGTATATGAATATTTTTGGCAATGAACAAGCAGATAAAATTACTAAATTTGCTGCTGAAAATCTTGAACCTATTAATATTAGAATTTCTATTAGTTATATTAAAAGATTACTGAAAGAAAGAGCTTTATTAGAATAGGAATTAGATTAGAAAAAAGCAAAGGATAAAAAATAGAAAGAATCTCTATATGAAAAATATAATAATATTAATTTTAAATGAAAAGCAAATCCATTAAGGATTAATAAATTATTATAGTCTTCTATTCAGTAATTAAAAATAGGACATGGATACTTCCTATCCTATTTAAAACACTTTAACCAACAATATGAGAATGATATTTGTAATAAATGCAATTTAAATCAAAAACAAACCTTATATCATTTAATTTTAGAATGCTCTAAATATAATGATATAAGAAAAAGCACGATAGGAGAACTAGATATAGATAAAAGAAATTTATTTTTCTTATATTCTAAGCTAGGGACCCCAACTCTAATTGAATACCTAAAAAAAACCAAGATTGTTACAAGGAAATGGATGTTATTAGAAGAAGAACTGCTTCTTATTCAATAAACCACATTCGTTTACTTTCCTATTGTAGTTGAAATTTCCAACGCTTAACTACCCTGCAGAGGGGCTCTCATTGTTTTCCTAAAATTGGCATATTTCCATTGGTGTATTTACTTCTTAGCTAGCCCAAGTCCATTTCCTAAAAGGGAAAATGGCAGACCTTACATAGTCTATGACTGGCACAAGGTCTCTAAAATGGAAGAATAATAATAATAAATACTCCTAGATAGAGGAATTGAGCATTGTCACATGAAGATAATTAAAGAGTATTTTAACTATATATAAGCTATTATATTTAAGTATAGCATCTTACCAGAAGATATCTATAACTTTAATAAAATAGGCTTTGCTATAAGACTTTATGTAACTATAAGGGTTATTACTAGAAGTAATTAATATACTCAGCTAAAGCTTTTATAACCTAGAAATTAAGAATAGGTGACTATAATTAAGGCTATAAATTTAACTGGATAGGCCCTACCTTTATATATAATTTTTAAAGCCAAAAAGAATATATGATTAGGCTGGTTTGATAAGCTTCTAGATAATTAGAGAATTAATATTAGTGATAATAGCTAGATTATAGATCAAATAGGATTAGAATAGCTTAAAACCTATTTTATTCCTCTTACTAGTAGTTATATATTAGGAATATATACTATATTAATTCTTAATAGCTATAGAAGCTATTTAACTATAGAATTTAATTATATATATACAGATTATAAGATTATTCTAGTCTATATGCTATCTCATTCTTTATATCTTTTATAATCTCTTAATATTAGCTATTTTATAGTTTTAAAATAGCATTATAGGTAGCTTGTTAAGCAATAAATAAGGTATAGATTTAATTATATTAGTAAATTAGACTTTTTAATAGTATTTCTACAGGCTTATATAATAGTATATAAAGCTTAAACTATTTAGAATAGCTTTGTAGCTACTAGATTAGTGCCTTTTAATCTAGATTAAGTTATTTAATAACTTAATATTTAATTAAAGATACTAATACCCCCTCTAAATCAATTAAGTAATATAGAATCTTTGTGACAACCGTACACGGGTCATATCTAGGTTAGGGCTTTTGACGGATTATTCCGGTCATAGGGCTTCCTACCCTATGCAGTACTGTATTGGGAATTGATATTGGAGCGCGCACATATAAATATTGGCTCCAGCGCTGGCTTCCTCTTACTCCTGTATTTATTCTCCATGCTTAGTTTTCTCATTGACTGCTACCCTTAGTGTAATATTAGTCAATATTAGTACTTCGGCCTAAGCACTTTCATATAAAACTAAGCATCACTTTTCTTCTCTTTTGGGCATATCTACGTGATTGCTCCATACTAGAAATAGCCTCACTTTCTTCTTTAGAATTGGGTCGTATGATATAAGGAATTTCTATAAGCCACACACTACAAATTTACTCAACAATCAAGCCACTCCAATATTAGCTCTTTAGCGATTTCCTAAAGCTTTAAGAATTATATATAAGGTACTAGGGGGATAGTATCCAGTTATTAAAGTAGCTGCTAGAAAAATCTAACTAGAGATAGCTACTTAAAAAGCTAAAGTATAGAGTTATATTAAATACTATATTACTAGGCCTTCTATTTTTTCTTCCTTATAATTTTTTTTAATACTTATTTTTAATTTTTTCTTCTCTCTAATTTTTATTATTCCTTACTATTTCCTTTGTCAACATAAATTAATATAAAACTATCTTTGCTAAGCTCTATATAGAGCTTATATACTAGAATAAACTTCTTTAGGCCTAGTAATAATAGCTTCAAACTCAAGCTTATAAGATTAATTACTAACATATAGTTATTCAAACCCTTAAAGCTTAAGCCGCTGTATGTACTTATTCTTATCCTAAACCTGTTTTACCTAATCCAGATAAGTTTACTAGTTCTATATAAAAGTATAATATTTAGTTACTATCAATCAAGGCTAAGCTATATGTTAATGCTAATACTATTAGAGATTCTATTATATAATTTTACTATATCTATCTTAATCTTAAATCCTCTATATAAGTAATAGTACTTCTACAGCTTAATAAAGCTAAATCTTTAGAATCTTAGGATTATAATATAATTCTCTAACAACTCACTTGTGTTTATAATAACCTAAATAAAATATATAATACTAAATATTAACTTTATACCTTAAAATAAGCTACCACTAAATCTGTACTATAATTTATTACTTAATTTAAATAAATCCTTTATAAAGCTAATAGATAAAGCTAGCCTAATATAAATAAGATTTCTATCTTCTAGAATAGTCTTAATATATACTTCTAGAACTATCTTTCCAACCAGCTCTTGCTTCTATGTATATATCCTAAATTCATACGAATCATACAACAGCTCGCTACACGTTTGCACTAATCTAAAGGCAATTTTTTAAACAACCATTCCAACAATCATTTGAATGCTATGGATCTATTGGAGGTCTTAATTTATTAACTTTCTATATACGACTCTGAGTCTAAGGCTGAATCCTTAATTAATAAGTAATAATAACCTTTCTTCTTGCTTTTCTAACTATCTATACTCTTTACACCTCTTTCCTTTGTCATATTTTTATGTTTCTTGACGCTTGGAGGCTAAGCTTTTTCTTTGTAGGGGGTAATATAATAACCGTACATAGGTTATATCTAGGTTAGGGCTTTTGACGGATTATTCTAGTTATAAGGCTTCCTACCCTATGCAGTACTGTATTAGAAATTAATATTAGAGCGCGCATATATAAATATTGACTCCAGCGCTGGCTTCCTCTTACTCCTGTATTTATTCTCCATGCTTAGTTTTCTCGTTGACCGCTACCCTTAGTGCAATATTAGTCAATATTAGTACTTCGGCCTGAGCACTTTCACAATCTTCTTGCTTATAAATTCTTTAAAATATATATTAATTTATATAGCAGTCAACTATAATTAAGAAGTATATAAGTGAGTATATAAGAAGTTTAAATTAAATAATTAATTAAGTAATTATACAGATGTTAAAAGCCTATAAAATAACTATAAATAACCTCTTACTTATATAAAAAGAAGACTACAATTTACAAGCTATTGTCGCAAACCGATGATTCATAATCGTCTAGATCAGAGTAAACTCGTCACTTAACGGCGGTTAAATGGTATTCTGATATCGAAAGGGCAGATGCCTAAGTAATAAACAAGAGAGCCTAATTTACTAAGACTATAAGTAATAGTATACTCAAGGTTAAATAGTTAATTTAAGATAGTAGAGAAAACTAAGTATATAGTAAATAAGTGTCCTTATATCCTTTTTAGAAATATAGAATATATAGAAGTTCTCTGCTAGCTTGATTATAGAGAATATAGAAATCCTCTAATTTCTTTATTCTTAATATAGCTATTCCTATCAGTGGCTTTGTTACCCTAATCTTTAGGGTTATAGATAATTCTTTATTCTATCTTGTATTAATTTCCATATATAGGTATCTAAATTATTAGCTATGATATTTAGATTTCTCTAATAATCCTCTTCTCTAAAGGCTAGTGTCCTGATAATATAATAAATAATTTATAATTCTTATCTGCGGTGTAGGTGTGTTTTATTTTTTAAAATGCTTATATTGTAGTAATAAGCTAATTATATTATTATATAAGAATATATTAAAGAACAACCTTTATAAATATATTAAATAATCTAGGATCATTCTAGTAATTTCTTATCTCTATTATTCTTAATAAAATAAAAAATACATTAAATTAGAAATTTTAAAGCATTATAGTAAGTATATTTATAATAGTTAGTGTAAGTATATTAAAATAGCTTTATCTAATCTTATATAGAAAAAGTTGCTAGAGGTATAGTAAAAGATTAATAAGGATAAAGAAGTAACTCTTATAAAATTACTTTATCTTAAGAAATAATAAAAGCTTCTCTAAAAATATACTAGCTAGTTTATTCAAATAAATATAAAAGATATTAAGGAGCTAGAAAGATTAGAGGAAGAGGAAGAAAAGAAGATAATAGAGGAATATATAAAATAAGAGGTAGAGTATAAAGAATAAGAGTTAATTATAATAATACTTAATTCTAATAATATTAATAGCCTGGTTATAGATAATTTTTTCTAGCTTACTACTTTTTCTTCTTTAAACTAATTATTATTTAATACTCCTAAATCTTATTATAGGAATTTAAATTCTTAATAGGTTTCTATGAATTATCTTCTAATAAGTACCTTTTCTATCTAACTAAATAGTACCCGTGCCAACCCGCACCAGCCCCCTCCCGGTGTTGGTGCTCACTAGTTAAAACGTAATATTTTTTAAAACAACATTTTTACCCATATCGCCAACAAGATGCCAAAAAGGACCCCCAAAAAAGATCCGGAAATATACAAAAAAGAGGAAGATGCAATTAAGAATGCCTATAAATCATATTGCCAAAATCAAAATCAAAAAATCACCGTGTTGGCGCGAGAATTTAACGCGCCTTATCGCCGCTTACTTGCGCGAATTCATGGTCAAAAGTCGTACCAGGATCGCTCCCCAACAAATATACTATTAACAGATGCCGAAGAACGCACTGTAAAAGCGTGGGTTGAGCAGCTAGATACCATAGGCACACCTCCTACAAATTGAATGATTATAGGATGCGCGAATGCCGTTCTTGCGCGAGCAAATCCGCACCTAGACCCCCCGCGTACGGTTGGCCCAAACTGGGTGTACGGCTTTCTCAAGCGACTACCTGATGGCTACAAACGAGTTGAGCAGACACCAATTGACCCTAAGCGCCTTAATGCTCAAGATCTTGGAGTCTTACAAACCTGGTTTGACCGTCTTAAGATTCAACTTGATACTAAGAAGATTACATATACAAATATTTGGAATTTTGACGAGACCGGGTTCCGGGTTGGACAAGGAAAAAAGGAGACCGTTGTTACACGATTTGGCAAATCTCGTACGAGAATTGCAAGTGCTTCTTCACGAGAATTCCTTACACTTATTGAGTGTGTAAGCGCTGCCGGAAAAGTGATTCCTCTACTTATTATTCTTGCAGCAAAGAATCACTTAGAGGAATGGTATCAACATCTCGAAAAAGAGGATTATTTGGTTGCATTCTCCAAAGCCGGTTACTCCAATAGTGAGCTTATTTTCGAATGGATTCATCATTTCGCAATTGAAACGAAGAAATACGCCGGAAGCGGTTGGCGACTACTTTTTATGGATAATTTTGATGCTCATATTACGTACGATCTATATGAGTTTTGTATAAGCAAAAAGATCCTTGTTTATACATTTCCGCCAAATACAACTTATATTCTATAACCATTAGATGGTGTGCCTTTTCAGAATTACAAGCATTTCCATGGTGTTGAGGTCAATAATCAAGCACGCGCTGGAGGCGTGGTCTTTGATAAATACGACTTTTTATACAATTTACCAAAGGTCCGCGAGCAAACCTTTACTAAGAAGATTATACGCTCTGGATTCCGTGATCGAGGCCTTGCACCGTACAATCCGGATATTGTTTTTGAAAAAATTGGCGCTCAACAGATTCTTGATGCTGTTCCTATATTACAAATATGGAATGGTGATGAACAAGATATCCCCAGTTCACCAACAACCCAATCTATGTCACCACCTCTTGATGCGTACAGAATTGGCCGGCATATCAAAAAAATTGAGAAAAATTTGGACGAGATAAAGGAGCAAATCAAAGATATTAGTCCTAATCTTGAGCGCCGTGTTTGACGTATCATGAAAGGCAGTATTATCAATGCTCATCTACAAGCACAAAACAAGACTCATATCAATCAACTATTGGATCTCAATCAGCGCAAAGCTAAGGCCAAATCGCGACGCCAGATATTGAATGTAGGAGGGGTTCTTTCCGTACGAGATGCTAATAAGCGAATTGACACTCGCAGAGCTGAGGAAATCAAAAAAAAGTGGCGGATTGAGGAACGGGCTCGAAAACGGCGGATCAGACAGGCAAAAGAGAACGCTTCACAAATTGCACAAAATAACGATTTGAGTGCTATTATTGATGCTCAAATTAATGCAGGGGAGCAGCCGGACGAGAGTGCTTTTTTTTATCTAGATCCGAATCCTAGTTCTGTGTAGAAATGTCATTTTTTGGTGTTTTTGGGTAAAAATGTTGTTTTAAAAAATATTACGTTTTAACTAGTGAGCACCAACACCGGGAGGGGGTTGGTGCGGGTTGGCACGGGTAGACTTTTTCTAATTCTTGCTTTTAGTCTAAGATTTTTTCTACTTTATATTCTTTATTATCTACTTTGTTATTTCTATTTTTTAGGTTTTTTATAGGTTCTAATAGTAAAATATAAAATATTAGATGTATACATATTCTTATTAGTAGTTAGAGTTAATAATTATTATTTTTAAGTTTTTTTATAATTCTAAATAGTCTATATTTAACTATATTAAATTTATTACTTAGTTATTTGCTTTTAATATTAAAAGTTTTTAAACCTAGTATTTATTATAGAAGGTAAACTCTCTCTCTCTTTTATAAGATTAGTGCATCCTTATATCTTATATTATAATATTACTTTATTTTCTATTCTGCCTATTAAATATCTTTAGATATTATTATATATATCTATTATATATATACTACCTATAGTATTACTTTATTAAAGCTTCTATCTAATAATATAGAAGTCTATAATATTTATAAGTATCTTTTTAGATTAGTAAAGTGCGGTACTTCTTCTATTAAGGTATTTTTTATATTATTTAATATAAATTATACTAATAGTAGTATTTCTACCTAATTATCTTAGTTCTAATCTAAATAATATTATAAATACTATTTAATAATCTATATTATTCTTTTAGTTAGTCTATCTATCTATTAATAATTTACTATTAATAGGCTATACTTAATTCTATATACCTTAGTAATTATTTACTAATATCTTAATCTAAATAGCTTATCTTAATCTAAAATAATCTTAGTTAGTAATCTAGTCTAACTAAATACTTCTTATAGTATAAGTATTATATATTATTCTACTATTAAATCCTTTAGTATTAGTTATATAATAATATACTTTATTAATCTATTAATAATAACTATTATATTAGTATACTATAGTTCTATAATTAGATCCTTAAATCTTAGTAGTCCTTATATAAAATCAACTATAATATTTTTCTATAGTTTTTTTAATATTTCTAGTAATTATATTTTTCTATATAGTTAATAGTTGATTAGCTTATTCTAATATATTAGCTAATATATTTAGATATATACTTTCTTATTATTAGGAAGTAATATTGTTATTATATCTTTTTAATTATCTTATTAATTCCTTAATATCCTTATAATAGTAAGTTATAGTATTCCTTAATAATTTCCTTGATTATTTCTTTAGATACTAGTATTAATCTATTCTATTATACTAGTCCCTTCTATTTAATTACTTCTTTATTAGCAATTTTTATTATAATTATCTTATCCCTTTTTATTACTTGTACTATTTACTAGTAAAATCCTATTTTATTAATAATAATTATAGTAGTAAGTACTATTTTAGTATTATAGTATATCTTATCTTTATCTTCTTTTAATATATTAATTTTTAGTTCCTTAAAATCTATAGTATAATTAAATCTTCTACTAAAGGTATCTATAATAATATTTTCTTTTCCTTTAATATATTTAATTTAAAACTTAAATTTTAATAAATATTCTACCTATTATATTTATTATCTAATTAATTCTTTTATTATTATAAAGTATTTAAAGTTATAATAATTACTTCTTATAATTATTTTTTTCTTAACTCCTTGTAGATAGTATCTCTATTATTTAAATACTTTAACTATTATAAGTAGTTCTTTATTATAAATATTATAGTTTCTTTCTGCTATAGTAAACTTCTTTAAATAGAAGATAATAATTTATATAATACTATTATCTTTTACTTATTTAAGTATAATTCTTAATATATATCCTAATATA
Organism: Talaromyces liani; assembly: GCA_022814505.1. Lineage (NCBI taxonomy): Eukaryota > Fungi > Ascomycota > Eurotiomycetes > Eurotiales > Trichocomaceae > Talaromyces > Talaromyces liani. The sequence goes on from JAKLNL010000131.1 coordinate 10,690, forward strand.
TCTAGTTAAATAATCTTTTATTTATCTAGGTTATTTAGCGCAAGTATTAATATATTCTTAACTAATTCCTTAATATAGTTAAATACTTATTTTCTTTCTTCTGTTTATTTAAATCTAAGATCTTTCTTAAGGAGATTAGTTAATAGTTAAGCAATTATAGAGTAATTCTATAAGTATTATTATATATATCTACTTACTCCTAAGAATCTTTAAACTTCTTTTATATCTATTAGTATAGGCTAATTTATAATTATATCTACTTTCTCTAGTTAGATTTTTAGTCCTTCTAATATATAGATTATTCCTAAATAATTGACTATAATAGTATTAAATTTATATTTCTTAATTTTAAAGATTAATTCTATTTTTATAAGTTTAGTTATTACTGCTTATATATAGCTATTATATTTTTTAATATTTTTAAAAATAAATAATAATATTATTAAAGTATACTACAATAAACTTGTTAAGAAACTTGATTAATATATATATTATAAATCTTATAAATTCTATAAGAAGTTATTTTAAATCTATTAGTATAACTACCTATTTAAATAATCCTATATCTATTAAGAATGTTATTTTCTAAATATCTTCTTTAGCAGTCCTAAGGTTATAATAACCTTATTAGATATTAAAGATAGTTATAATCTTTATTTCTTATAAGAGATTTCTTTTCTGCTCTTAATGTAACGTAATTCACTAGTAAGTTGGCCACACTAGGGAGTTGGCCACTTTTACCCGAAAATAACTCTATATTGACTTCAAATCCCAATTTCAAACCCACATACAAACTATATATAAAAATCTAACTACTAGTACGACTAGGACATTGATTTATTCTATGCCCTATAATGTTACAACCACTACAGCAATATTGGCAGTATATAACTGCTTAAGAAGCTAGGAGCTCTAGCTCAGCTAGAGTAGTAGTAACAGCATAAGATGCCTTAATCTAACCTTGTATAAACGCTTGTGCCTCTTCTCTAGTAATTCCTTACCTAATAAATATTTGCTTTTTAGATTTTTGGTGCTTTTGCTTCTCTTTCTCATGTGCAGCTCGTAAATCGTAGTTTTCTTTCCGTACGAGTAAAACATCATTTGCTATTGTTTCGTAGGCTTTTAACAACCATATAATTGCCTCATTAATTTCTCAACCCTGGTTGCTTCCTGTATGCTTATTTATACATTTATTGATTATATATTTATTTATAATATTTCTTATATATATCTATATATTTTTTCTAAGTATACTAAGATTCTTCCTAGTAAATTACTTTTATAAATATATAATTGCATAGGTTATCTCCCGAGTTCTATAATTTCTTAATTTCTTTCCTAGTAATCTAGGTATTATTATAGCTTTAATTACTCTTATATATTTCCTTATTATATATTGTCTTATTGATATAATTACTTTTTTAAGTATAGCTTAGTTCACTTATAAGAATATTAATTTATTTCTTAATTCTTTTATAAGGATTTAGATAGGGTTTTTTTTTGGTCTTAATATAGGGATAGCTAACTTATTACCTTTTTATTACCTCATTATAACACTAATTAAGAATAAATTACTTAATTAGTAAGAAATTTTTATAATTAGTACTTTTACTACTATATTCTAGTTTTTCTCTTTTTTTTAATAGCTTGCAGCTTTTAGATATTCTTTTTATAGGTAATTATTCCTATACCTTATAACTCTAGTTATCTCTTAAAACTATATAATGAGCATTCTTATGCGTGGTTATAGGTGCTTAGGTGGAGGATTTGTGATTATTCTTAGTTAATATTTTCTTAATTTCTTCTTTATTCAGTGTTATCTATTGTTATAGAATTTTCTTTATATTTTCTAAGATTTTAATCTTTTCCTATACTGCTTACTATCTCTATAATATAATATTTCTTTTTATTTATTTTCTTATAGCTAGATTTATTCCTTCTTATACTATTTTAATAACTTATTATTAGTTTCTAAGTATTCTTTAGTACTGCTCTTATCTAGGGTATATATATAGATAGCTATTATAATCTATTATTATAACTCTCAATTAGCTATTCCTTAAGTTTTTTTTTAACTTTTAATATTACTATAAAAAATATTTTAATATTCTATAATTAAAGTAAACTTTCTTTTTAATTAGTTTCTTCTTTTCTTCTTTAATTAATATAGTATTTATTTATATAATAATATTACTGTTTTAGTTTCTAGTCTTTTTCTAAGATATATTAATATTATATCTTAATTAACATTAAAAATTTCCTTATTCTATATATTCACACAAAATCACGCAATTGATTAGAAATCAAGAATATTGATTTGAAATTAAAATAACTAAATAATAAATATAAATATAGGTAAAATTCCTGATAAAAATGAATTTTAGAAGAACAAGCACAACAATCAAAATAACAATACAACAATACAATTGACAACAACATTTTCCTTTATTCTTATAAAATCTTTGCCTCTTTATTCTTCTTTATTCTTTATAAAACCTGCATCTTTTTCCTTTTATTCTTCGCTGATCAATAACCTGCTAAAATTAAATAATATCACCTTTATTAGTCTATAAGCTATTATTTTTAAAGTTATATAAGATGCTATTAGTACTATTAATATAGTAGTCTTAATAGACTATACTATAATTTCTAGTATTAGGGTAGTTTCTTATATAGAAATAGAAATAAGAATAGGCTCTATTATTTTAGTGCTAGTAGTTAATACTATAGCTATTAATTAGCTAATTAGTATAGTTATTATTTTACCTAATTAGGTCTTTTTACTATACTTTATAGCTATTATTATTACTATAATTCTTTTAACGTTTTTCATGGGTAAGTGGACCACACGGGTAAGTGGGACACCACATCAAAATTTCATCCGGATTCTTTACAACCATTTTTCTAACAAACCCCTAACATCAGAAAATGGGGAAATCGCGTACAAAAAATGATCCTGGTTATGAAGGAAGACTTTCTCTCACTATTGACGCGTTAAAAAATCAAAAAACCAAAGATTTACGCAGTACTGCGCGCCTATATGATGTTTCCAAAACAACCTTACAAAGACGCCTCAACGGCACGATTCCTGCAAGCAAAGCAGGCATCGCACGCCGTAAATTAACCCCTACAGAAGAAAGCGTACTCTGGAGTTAGATATTTTCCTTAGAGCGCCGTGGCGTGCCTCCTAGGCCTCGTATGCTCGGAGAAATGGCCAATATTTTACTAGCCAAAAGAGATTTAACCAAAACGCCTAAGACAGTTGGTGCCAACTGGGTAACTTCATTTCTCAAGCGGAATCCAGATATACAGGTCAAATTTGCACGCCGTCTAACGTATTCCCGAGCGCTTTATGAGGATCTAGTTATTATTAGAGGCTTTTTTGAGCGGTTATTGCAGCAGAAGGAGAAGTACGGCATTGCTGATGAAGATATCTACAACTTTAATGAAATGGGATTTGCAATAGGGATTGCTGCTATAGTAAAGGTTATATATAGCTCTAATCATTCAAGAAAACCAAGCCTTATTCAGCCAGGAAATCATGAATAGGTGACTATAGTTGAATATGTGGGAAGCACTGGCAAAGTGATGCCTCTATTAATTATATTCAAATCTAGCAGCAACTAGGCGGAATAGTATAAGCACCCTATCCTGCCCCCTGATTAGTCAATTACACACTCACCAAATAGATGGACATCAGATGAATTAGGCCTACAGTAGCTAGAAAGGATATTTAAGCCTAATATAAGGCCTTCCACAGTTAGTACACACCAGCTTTTAATCCTTGATAGCCACAGCAGCCATTTAACGCCTAGATTTGATCAAGCATGCAATAAGTACAATATTATTACATGCTGCATGCCTCCACACTCATCTCATATTCTTCAGTCCCTAGATATAGGCGTTTTTTCAGTATTGAAGCGCTTGTACGGAGGCGCCGTTGAGAGCCGGATACAGACGGGGATTCACCATGTTAATAAGGTGGATTTTCTGGAAATGCTTTACAAAGTACAGCTTCAAACGTACACCATACAAAATATTAAGGGTGGCTTTTCGCATGCTAGAATTGTGCTATACAATCCGCAAAAAGTGCTATCCCAATTACAAATTGTAATCCATGAGCCCACCCCAGCCTCAAGCCAGCCTACTACGTCAAGCACTACCACTTGGAGCCCCAAAACGCCTTATAACGCACGTACGCTAGAAAAGCAGGCCAAATCTGTTAAAGAGCTTTTAAATTGGACCACTTCGAACGAGGAATCGCAGTCAAGTCAAGCTTTTGATCAGTTGATCAAGGGATCTCTCGTACAGATGCACAACGCAGCTATTTTAGCTAGGGAAAACGATCAACTACGTGAGGCTGTTGATAAGCTGCAAAAGCGCCGTTCTCGCCGTACTCAAGCGCTTCCAAATAATGGTATTTTGACGGTTGCAGAAGGCCAGGAGCTTGCTACAACATCTCATGAAGCTATTAACCCCCCGCCGGCGGCCAATGGGAATGAGCCTTCGCAGGCGCGTCAGCGCGCCCCTCCAAGGTGTAGTAATTACTGGCAAGTAGGGCATAGGCGTAATCAGTATACAAATCCAGCTACATAGGCAGAAATTAATTTATTCAGTTTTTACATATAATTTGTATGGGTAAACGAAATTAGATGGGTTGCGGCTGTCCCACTTACCCGTGTGGTCCACTTACCCATGAAAAACGTTACTACCTTTATTTATTACTTAAATTTAAGTGGCTTTATATAGTATTAGATTAATACTAGTCTATTATATTATTTATTTTTATATATCAAGGAACACAATAATCCCCTTAATTAATATTAACTAGTTAATATATATGCCTTATTTCCTTCTTCTAGACCTCGTAGCTATTACTTATAGCTTTATAAAAACCACTATAGTTAGTATATTTTAGTCTTAAATTCTTACTCTCTTTAGAGAGATATTCCTAGGTTAAATGTTCCTCTATATAAAGTATATAGTAATATTTAAGATTTAGATACTGAGCTTATATATACTTATACTTTTAATATTTTTTATATATCTTTACTTATCCTTCTTTATAATAAGGCTTATTAATAAAAAAATAAGAATACTAAACTATCCTCTTATATAAGATATTATTTACTATTATTAAATTAGTAAGTTTAATAATTAGTAATCTAGAGTAGTTTTTTAGTCTTATAAGCTAGTTAATATATAATCTTAATCTTAAATCCCTCTAGTCTCTAATTAGTATTAATAGTAATAAGCCACTACTTAAATTCTTTACTTGGATTATCTACTAATCTTACGAGTATATTATTAATAATAATATCCTATATTAAGATATATACATATATAAACTTTTTAAATATATAAACCTAGTTATTATAATACTTCTAAAAGATCTTTACTTTTATAATAGTCTTTACTTATAGACTAATATTATTAGAAGGAAGCTTTTATACAGTAATAAAGATATAATTAGCTAGAGATAGATTTAAATTGCTTTTTACTATATAAGCTCTAGTTTATTTAATCTTCTTTATAATATCCTTTAGTTATATCTTTTTAGCTATTATATAATCTCTATTATTATAAATCTTAATAATAATCTTATAATCTATACCTAGCTTGGTATAGAGGATACTAGGGGTAGATAAACTAGTAATTTCTTAGGATTAAAATAAGGTTATACTTTATATAGTAGTTTATTATATCTATATTTAGTAGACCCTCTAGATGAGCGTAGAGTTATTTAATATTCCTATAATAAAGCTTAAAGCTGTCTAATCTATTATTATATAGATTATATTAATATCCTATTAGACCTTTTTAAGTAGCCCTTTAAAATCCTTAAGTATATTTATATACTTACTATATAAGTAAAAAAATTTTAATATTCTATATAAAGCTCTTAGTAATAAGGCTATTCATCTTATTACTTTAATATTCGCGTAGTTATTATAGTATTAAGTCTATAAACTCTACTAACGTAATCGATAAGCGAGCTGGCCACGTAAGCGAGCTGGCCTCTTTTCCCGAACCCGTACGCGATATTGATTTCCCATATTACAACGCATCAAAATGCCACCAATTCGCAATAAAAATAAAAAAGATTTAGCTGAGTAAGAAGGACGAATCTTATTAGCTATTTCCGATTTGAAAAATAGCAAAATATGCTCTATATGAAAAGCAGCAGAGATCTATAATATTCCGCGCTCAATGCTTTAAACCAGGGTTAATGGTATAACGTATTGAGCTGAGATATGTGCTAATAACTATAAATTGACTCAACCTGAAGAGGAATCGCTTGTTAAATGGGTGCTTGATTTAGATTGATGTGGATTACCCCCCCGGCATTCTCTTTTACGAGAAATGGCAAACTATCTTCTCTCACAACATGGAGATCAACGGATTGGAGATAAATGGGTTTATAACCTCATTAAACGTCACCTGGAGATTGATTCTAAATTTTTATGCTGATATAACTACAAACGTGTTAAATGCGAAGATCCAAAGATAATTAAAGAATATTTTGATTGCGTACAAGCTGCTATATTAGAATATAGAATCCTACTAAAGGATATATATAACTTTAATAAGACTGGCTTTGCTATAGGACTCTATATAATTGTAAAAGTTATTACTAGAAGTAATTAATATGCTTAGCTAAAGCTTTTATAATCTAGGAATTAAGAATAGGTGACTGTAATTAAAGTAATAAATTTAACTGGATAGGCTCTACCTTTATATATGATTTTTAAAGTAAAGAAAAATATATAGTTAGGCTGGTTTAATAAGCTTCTAGATGATTAGAGAATTAATATTAGCAATAATAGCTAGATTATAGATTAAATAGGATTAGAATAGCTTAAAACCTATCTTATTCCTCTTACTAGGGGTCATATGTTGGGAATATATACTCTATTAATTCTTGATAGCCATGGAAGCTATTTAACTATAGAATTTGACTGTACATATATAAAGTATAAGATTATTCTAATCTATATACTATCTTATTCTTTATATCTCTTATAGCCTCTTAATGTTGGTTATTTTGTGGTTTTAAAGTAATATTATAGGTAATTGGTTGAGCAATAGATGAGGCTTAGTTTTAATTATATTAATAAATTTGATTTCTTAATAGCATTTCCACAGGCTTGTATGGAGGTATATAAAGCTTAAACTATTTAGAATAGCTTTGTAGCTACTAGATTAGTGCCTTTTAGTCTAGATTAAGTTATAATAGCTTACTATTCAATTGAAGATACTAACCCCCTCTTTGTTTGTTTGTTTGTTTTAATCAAGTTTATAGTCCATATGGAAACATACAGTTTATGACAGACCTTTGGATCACAT
>JAKLNL010000132.1:4848-17988 GCA_022814505.1 Talaromyces liani
GTGCGAAAAACGTAGAGGGTGCGGGAAACGAAGGGGATGCGGAAAACGTAGAGGGTGCGAAAAACGTAGAGGGTGCGAAAAACGAAGGGGATGCGAAAAAGGAAGCGGGTGGGCCTTGCAAGCCATCAAAAAAACAACAATGATTGGTATGATCAGCAAGCCAATCACAGCTAGCGGCAGTCCGTCCTTGCCCTAATACATTGCAGATTGAATAGTTGCAATACTCACCCTTGAAATGGCTATAAAATGCCAGCCTTGTCTCCGACTCACCGCATCTCGACATGGCCAGAGTCGCTCACCGGTTTCAAGACAAGGCTGACTTCTGCCCCAGACAATGGGCAGAGGAGCATACGACACTACCGGTGTAAAGAAGCCTGGCCAACCGAAACCCCCGAATCGTGACTCTGTTTCAATATGGACCGGCTAGAATGCATGTCAGAAGACGCCTTTGATAGCGTATCTTTCAAGGCCGCATTGTCCTCAGCCTGGAGAAATGTTTGGGGAACTATCACAGCATGTTGGGGCATCAATACTTCGAAGGCAACTCAACTGCATAGATCCAGGCAGCAGCTATCTACGGTAAAACCTCCTGGATAAACCACTTCTTGTTATGTCTCTGATCTGGAAGCAGTCAAATGGGAACAAAATTGGCAGACCACAACCAGTCTATCTTCCGCCCTACACGCCCGGAACGTCAAGCTTGGCTTCATCCAAAGGCGATCCAGAACAACAAATTTGGGATACCTATATGGAAAGACCGTCGTCGGCTTGGTCACATTCGTCCTCAGAGTCACCAGCGTCATCGAGATGGAAAAAGAGACCAAAGTTGAAAAAGACCTCCCAGCCTAAGAATACCTCTCAATCTGAGTCTCAAAAACAGGTAGGATTATTACTCTATTCTATTTACAGTAAATACTGACGGAGAACCAGGCTATCCGTGTTCTCAATATCAAGTATGATGAAGGAGAGTTGAAGGTCAGCTTTATCAATTATAACGCGGAGACAATTGAATACTGTTCTTGGAAAGAATTTGAATTGTTACCCGGTGCTCATGAGGCTGTTGTGCAAGAGCAATGGAGTCTTGAACATATACAACAAGCAGATGATGACATACGCAAAGGCCGATACAAAGTAGGGACTATAGAGAGACTACGACTACTTGCGAAGGCAAGGCAAAACAGACAGCGTGGTGGTATCTGAAAAGCTCATCGTGCATTGAACATATCAAAATGTAATTCGGCGGAAATCGATCTAGTATTAATTTCCTAGCTGACACGCCACTGTATTGAGTATGTACTGAATTCAAACGTCTTGTTTTTCCGATTCCTGGATTTCCTCTTCGATCTGTTCTTGGAGCCATTGGTTATCGTCCGCCAGTCGTCCAATGTTACCTCCGACATCATCAATTCTCTTCCTGAGCTCGGAATATGTTTTCTTAGCATTGTCTCGCTGGTCTTTGATTGTCTGCTTTGTTTCCGTAGTCATGCGTTCTGTGGACTCATTGCCCCTCCGAGGACTCATTTTGCGAGCGTCGGTGTCGGAAAAGTCACCATCATGAAGCTCAACATCAGGATCGTCCCGCGGGAGTACTTTGATCTCCCTGGGGATTTTGCGACGAGATTGTCGTTTGGCACCGTTCATGTTGGTTGATTGATTTACTGGTTCAATGAGGAGGACGGCGCGTATCTAGCATTGAAGTGTATCTATGTACATATGACTTTAGATCTGCGAATCGCTTGGCTAGAACGAAAAGAAAGTGAACACACAAAAGCAATGCAATCAATAATGAACGCTGGATGATTCTTAATATAGCACGGCTCTGAGGACTGTAATTTCATGCAAACGTCATGGCACCGCGGTGATTGTATCACGCGCATGCCTTCTTTCTCGATCAGCACAAATTAGAAGGGAGATCCATTTTCTCGTATACGTGGACTAGACCGATCCATGTTGATTGCTGGTGCAGGCTAATAACAGATTATGGTTCTAATGCATGATGGCGAGCATACTAGACTGGGCTTGTTATTGGAGAATCCAACTGTTTGACGCTCACAGAGGTCCGTGGGCCAAGGCGTCGTCAATTTCATGATGTAGCAAGCCCAGCCAGTCGTAGTCTGATTCAATGCGCCTAGATATAATATATATGGCGATCGCACTAGCAGGTAAAGCTAGTGCAGGTGGATGTATATTTTTTTTTTTTTACCAAGGCTAAGCAAATCATTTCCATGGTGGCTCGTATTGATCTTATTGACCCTAGCTAGCTGCACGATCCTGGAAAAACCTAGCAAGCAACCCCGTCCCATTTTCTGGTCTCAATCGTCACCAATGACGGTTCTTTCATTGGATGAGGCTGCACGCGCTATTCATGAATCCGTGGGCCATGCTCGCTTGAAGACCGGTCTTAAACGAGCCTTGTTCTGGGGTCTTAAAACCTTACAAGTGACTGAACCCTGACATTCAACGGGATTCAATATAAGTAGCATTCATTGACATGATTACCACTTGAGCAAACCGTGAACGAAAGATGAACGAGTCATATGCGATCTACCATCATCCTCCAGAAGTACCCTCCGGGACTACGATTGCACCGCTCTTCGAACCAGTCGCCGAACCCTTACCGTACTTGGAGGCTTTCTCCCGGGCTACGCATGCACAGCACGTTGATTCTTGTCATATTGCGAACGATCTCAGAACAGGACCATCTCTCGGAAACCGAGCAAATCAGGAAGAACACGAACGATATATAGAAACACCAGAACTGCCCGCCGAACACCAAAAGCTTCACCAACACCAAGCAGTGCATAGCACAAAGGCTAGCTCGGAAGTACCTGGCTCAACCAGTTATGAGACGGAACGACGTACCGGTGCCTTTCCAGATGGAATCGCGAGCGAGTCCGGAATACAACATCATTTAGTGACTAGTGCAAAGCAACCCGATCAGTCTCTTGAACAAGAATGGCGGGATAAACACGCCCATCTTTACAACACACGAATGGAAGGGTTTTTCAACTGTTGGAGGCGTCACATTACTGAAGATGAGGAATATGAAGCGGACATCAAGAACAAGCGGATAGCACGTAAAGGTCGTTCTGGTGTGGCATTGAAATAGCTCGCAGGCTTTCAAACGTCGAGATAGGTTCGTGGAAGTACTATGGTGCCCTCAACTTGGAATGGAATTGTCTTTTGGTATTTTTCATGTTTGCTGTTCGCTGCTCTATGTAGTAGAATGGTGTGTATAATAGTATGTTATGAGCGGAGACTCTGTCAGCAAATGCAATGTAATCAGAAATGGTTGTCGGACATATCTCAAGAGTTGCAGATTCATGCCTGCATTTGTCATAACACCGAGGTGGTTGATCACATGCATGTTTCGATTAGCATAGACTAAAAGAGGAGCTCCCTGTTCCGATCCATTTCTTGCATACGTGGACATTGACCAAAATCTGTCTGGATCGAGTATGCCGAGAAACGCAAAGCAAGCCCTGACGCCTCAAATCTCGATTGCGTGCTACTATGCCACTGAGGCTCAATTGACCCAGAGCTACTGCAGTCGTGGCGTTATGAATGAATATGCAAGCCGGCTCATCCAATCGATATACAGTCCGTGATGATGATTGATACGCTCGACCCACGCATAGACGAACGAATACGCAAGTGGGCTTAGACGCTAATGAATAGATAGACAAGAATGGCATGCATGATGTGGACTCTGACTATCTGTGTTATTTTGTAACTTGTATGACATGAAAGCAAACAAAGGAGGAGGATGCGAAGCCTTGAAAAAACATGCATACTGGGGAGCGCATTAAGGGGTCCGTGGACCAAGACATCTGGCGACTAACAAGCCCTAATGCGAGACCTTTTCTAGATTCGATCGTCATCAATGATTGTTTTGATTTGGAGACTGATCTAAGACCACAAAGGTGACTTGCTCCGATGGGTTGAAACTAGTGACAGAACTCCTGATTGGCGAACTTCATTTCAGCGGCTGGTCTCCAACTGTGGCCACTGACCGAGAGAATTTCCAATGCTAGTCATGATGAGGCCTGCCCCGAATATAAAGAGGCCGACAACTTCCGACAACTTGCTCTTCGATTCATCTTGACGTGGCCTGCAAGATATCGTGCCAGCAGCAAATATACGAGATGACTACCGAAGGACCGCTTTCAAACGCGCTGCAATGTTTATGCACATTGCCAGGGGTAAGTCAGCCATGTTCAATTCTCCTTCACATATTAACTGTACCAAGTGCAATGGGGCCTGCATCCAGAATCTTTCTTACAGCACAGGCTCCAAGATTGTTGGTGAAGCTGAAATCGAGTTTACATGCATATGCATGGTGCCAGGTGTAAGTTCGCACTATCCTAAGCTTCTGCTTCTCGTGCTGACCGTATGGAGTGCAACGGAGCCTGTCGTTTTATGGCAGATGAAATGAGCGTGATACATGAAAGGCTTCATCATATGACGGAACTACTCAAGGATTATCATCAACGAATTCGGAAGCTGGAAAATCGTGAGGATATCTATTTAAAAATGATAGCTGCTCTTCAACAAGAGAATGGACAACGAAAACTTGAAACACACTACGTCAAGGAACAAGTTGAAAGCATGGTGCAGAATGGTTCACTTGCAGCTGATGGGAAGGGCTATGTACTCTCTAACTTGGACCAGATTTTTGGAGTAAAGGAAAACAACTAAGGAGCTCAGATTCTGGAGGGACACGCTACTATATTGAATGTATATCAAATTCTCTTTGATCTGATCTTGGAGCCGTTGTGTATGTACAAATATCATTAGCTAATTTTCTGAAGCCACCGTCGCCATCGTTGAGGTTTCCCACATCCTTCTTGTTTCCTCATATGATCGATTGCCCGCGACTGTAGGATCCAGATTACTGTTTCTACTTTCTTTGATCCACTAAACTGCTTAGCATATCTAGGCTCGACATCCCACTTCTTCGTGATCCCGTTGTGCTTAACGACGCAGAGAAGCCGGTCAGGTTGACGAAGCAACGAATGCCGGCCTTCAACCCAATAACAGCCGTCAATGCATATTATCTAGATACTAATTTAGATATAAAGAATCAACTCAGCATACAGTAAGGCATACCTTGATAGATGATAGTGAATCAAAACTCACGAGACCCTCCTCGAAGATATCTTCATAATCGTCTGCATGGGGATCTTCTTCGGGGTCTTTGTCCCAGACGATTATGGAACCATCACCAATGAGAGTGGTAGCTCAGCCGCAGTTCGCGATCATTCATTCAGCTGGGCGCACCTGGATTCCGTCCCTGTCGCCGGATGCGTCACGCCGGGAGCTGTGGCGAGTACATGGAACAAACATTGCGAAGTGTGTGCATGTTGGGGTATATGCCAGTTGTCCAACTAGCGTACAAGACAGATTGGTTGTTGAGTTTGACGATCTTGAGATACTACACTTGGCTCCACACTAAGAGACTGCAGTATGCTATCATTCAGGAAGATCAATTAGATGGGGTTTTGAGCTTGTGAGGCTACAATAGATGGATAAGCTACAGTTTTCCCGCAAATTATGAATTGGAATACAGACGTAGAATGCACTACATGAAAAAATTTCCTGGACTCGTAACGTCTTCGTATTCCAACGGAGTAGCTGGACAAATGGAAAACGAGGAACAAGAATATTGCTTCGTGTCGTCGATAGTTTTCAACTTGGACCGGGTATTGGCGTGAAGGAAAGCAGCTCCGCAACTGTTTCATCTTGTGATTATAATTGTAAGCAGATCAAAAAGTGATAAAAGAACCAGTCGCTGCATGCAAAACATTCAATATGTCTTTGCATTGAGTAATCCTGTCCGGAGCCACCCGCCATCGTTGAGGTTTCCCAAATCCTCCATGTTTCATCATATAATCGATTGCCCGCAACCGGAGGTCCTCGATATTTGTTTCCAATCCCTCTGATCCGCTGAACCGTTTTATACATTTATACTCAACGACCCACTTCTTCTCGCTACCATTGTGCTGAACGATGCAGAGAACCTGGTAAGGTTGATCATGCAATGAATGATAGCCATCTTTCCAGCGACAACCAGTAATACGTAATATCTAAATGATAATTAAGATACAAAAATCAACTTAGCGTACAGTGGAGCATACCTTAATAGATGATAGTGAATCAAAATTATCCTCAAAATCCTCCTCGAAAACCACATTGTAAGCGTCTGCATCTGCATCTTTTTCGTAAAGATCCCAACTGAGTATGGGCGGACCGACACGGAGAGTTACAGTTGGGGAGAGCTCCATATTACATGGTCTCGTAGATACGAAGTCTTTATTGATAGCTGAAGAAAGTTGGCCTCAGTCTTGCGAATTCATGCAATCTGAACAGAGTACTGAGTGCAATTATGTAACTCAGTCAAGTGACAGGAAAGTAGCAGTGGTGTTGCTTAAGAACTCACGCCTAGACTAATAAAGTTTGTCAACTAATCTCCAGCGGTTGTATCACTTCCAAGTCATCAAAGTAGCCTCCTTTTCTCCAGGCGTTATGCAACTATTTTGTTGGCTTGCATTTGGGCTTACAGCGAGCGATAAAAACACTAGACTCAAAGAACGATGACGTGGCTGGCAGGGATCTGCGCCTTCAAGCTTTATTTCAAGCTTACAGCTTCAATAATGGCGGAAGAAGAGTCCGTGTTCGAGTAATACGAGCTGAGATCCCAGTGGAAAGTTTCGGTGTAAACATTAGTGGAGTGCAATAAATTTTATAAACAAGGAAGAAATATTCACAATAGCGGGATATAATTGCTTTTGAAATACGACAGCTGCTCTGCTAGTGCATGTTGGCACCGACAAGCCGCTGTAAGTAAGCTCGGTCATTTTTCTAATTTTAATCATCGTCAAGGACTATGTATTCATTGGGTTAGCCTGCATACACTAGTCAACAATCTGTAGGTGATGCCGACTTCTGGCCCTTGACCAAGGACGAGGCATGTGTTGCTTTCTAGTGATAGACCCCTGAAAGCTGGTTGGCAAGCTATAAGTCGGCCATCCACAATGGCCTGATGCATAAAATATAGACCAGCCACCTTATTCGGGATAGCTGTAAAACTATGTCAATAACTGTAACCGCTCCTGACATATGGTATACCCCCGGCTGAGACATAAAGAAGTGCGTGCGCCCATGCATGGAAGATGCATAACATGAATCTGACCAATTTCAAATTGTCTTATCAATCTATGCAATCATGACTTCTTACATCCAGACTGATGTAAGTACATGATCGTGCATTATATATATGGTTCTAACGAGACAAGAAGGTCCCCAAATGGCCAATCCGAGAACAATCTTCGGCCCACTCAGTTACTTCACTTGATGCAATCTTGAATCCCATGAAGGATGGCAAGCAACCACGATTTTCGTCCCCCCAACATAACCCTTTACCTCTCACCGCTCCAATGTCGAATTTCCAACAATCATCTCGGTCGGTTTGTTCAGCAAGCAAGGGTAGTACCGGTGCAGGGGAAGCCACGGTATTGCCAGTGAAAGAGCAGCAATACAGCGATTATCTCAGTGGAGGATCAAACGCCGACGCAGAGAATTCACAAACATCTCGGCCAGATACACCACATTCCGCCTCGTCAGCAATCATTCCACTGCCGGGACAGTCAACCTCGTTACCTCCGTTAGTGGATGGCATCCATGTCCAACGTGGTGCTGAGCTTATCATACCAGTCATCTTTGAGCAGTCTGGATCAAGAAGGCAAACCGAGAAACGCAACGCAAACACCGAAGCCTCGAGACAGTATCGTAGACGAAGGAACAACGAAGCCATGCTTGAACAGCAGGTCAAGCAGCTCAATGAACAAGTGCAATCCTTAACCGAACAAGTGCAATCCTTAACCGAAGAAAGAGACATTTACCGTGACAAACTAAGTAAGCTAGGATGTCAAAATTGATCATGCTTAATCTGATTCACATCTAGGTTACCAGGAACAGCTGAAAAGCACCTATTTTCCGGTCAATTCGCGTCATAATACTCAGAGTCCTCCCGCAATTCTCTAATATCGGCGAAACTTTGGTAATTTCGATCACCCTAGGCGCAGTTCGCGATCATTCGTTTGGCTCGGCGCACCCGGAATCGACAATCGGCAAATCCTAGAGCTGGATAGAAGAAAGCAATATTCGAAGATCTCGCTGATGGACGAGCTGAGATCCCAGAGAGAACTCTCTGTGTAAATTAGAATCAATTAAGGAAGTTACTTGCACGTCTCTCTACATTTGCTGTCTATTCTGAAGATGTCAAGTCTCGGTTAATTAGCATCAGCAGGCTTGTATCTGGCATATGAATGAAAGAGTAGTTAAGACCGGCTGCAGGTGATAGCTTGCAGCTGGAAGACCGCCCAGGATCAAGAAGCGCGCGTATAACAACTTTTTCTCCAGGGAAGTATGACTGCCTAAACGAGAGCCAATGGTTGTACTGATGGACAGATCATTTTCTTCTACTCCCCAAAACTATATAAACCTATTCCTCCCTCGTCCAATCCAGCACGGTGAACATCATCGACGGCTCATTACATAAGCATCCAGTTCGAAAGCCTCTCCACTTCCCCCGCTAAACATGGCGGACTACATCAACCCAAAAGATTTACCCATGGACCCAGTCGTCAAATACACTCGATTAGCTCGGGAGATACCTCCCGAGGACTTAGTCAGTGAGATGGAAAGGCTTCTAACAAAGGAGCCCACTACTACTGAAGGTGGTCTTCAGTGGGTCCGGCCAAAGCTGGGTACGCCATTGTGGAAAAAGTTCGACGATTTCATGTCACACGGGACTATTGTACGTATCGAATGTAATTATGTTCATCACCCAAAAACTAATTGGTGTAGCCAATGACTATCTATCAATCGTTCCTGGGAGCCACCCACGCCTCGAAGCGAATCCCTGCGCTAGCCCGTTGCGTCAACACACAGACTGCACTACAACCCTGTTATCTGTCGCCTAAAGTCTACACCAATGCTGTGGTTCTTGTTCGATCAATGCGATCTGGGGCTGGCCTCTGGGTTTATCGTGTCCCCCCTGAGACGTCTATTGAAAGCATTCGGGATAGGGAAATGAGTCCCGAGTACATTGCGATTGATTTAGAATACATCTATGTATTTCCTTTGAACACTAAAGTCGCGCTACCACTGCCGTCTTTTTCCCCTTTGCTTTTTCAAACAATTTCTGAGACAGATGCACGTATCTTTCTCGGTTGTGACAAGGATGTTGTACCGTTTATGAAGTTTTTATCAAGATTGGCCTAGACTTTCCATGTACAGAGCGTACAACTTATCTATAGTGCAATTACAGTTAGTTAAGAAAACCAGATGATGATCTAATTTTTTAACTTACCTATAACGGTATTATAAGTTGCTTGGTATCCTTCGATACGTGTGGAGAAGTATTGCGCTGACTGGACAATCGATGGATGAAGGCCCAATTTTACTGAATAAGCCGCCTTGCCGATTTCTTCGTAAGAAACTCGATTCAATGATGGTATTTGGTACGCAGTGGTAATAGGCAGCCCCGCTTGGTCAGAGTATTCGATAAGGAAATTCACCTTGTCTCCTTTGCCAATAGCACGCTTCAATTGGTCTTTATCAAGGCCTTTCGATTCGGCATATGCAGGGATATTTCCAAGGAATCGCTTCTCAGGCATCGATATTCTCATCGCAGTATCCACCGCAGGGTACTCCTCACGGTATGCACTTGTAAGCGCTTGTATGCATAACAGATGGACCAAATGTCCAATTAAGTCTCTGCTGCGAAGTACAGAGTGGAAGAGGCGGGGTTCGCCAGTGGCATGGTGCTCCACAAGGAAGCCCACAATGGAGTCTGTCAAGTCGTAATCTCGAATAGTTTCAGCAGTGACTCCGCTTGCCTGTATGTTGCCTAGTAGTTGGCTGGCTGTGATCATGCGCGATGGCTCCGTATTTGCTCCTGCCGGCTTTGTCCAGCCAAGAGGTGGCCCGAGGTGATCCAACAGTATATCAAACAGGGCGCGATTTTTTTCGATGTCTTCCTTGCTCAAGGTAAGGAGATGACTGCAAGCGGCCTCCAATTTGGCAGACTCCATGGTAGACAATAGGATGATCCGGACGGGAGAAAAGCGCTTGTGAGTTGTGACTTCCGAAGTCTGAGCCCGGAGAATGCCGTCGTTAAGCTTGGCACTAAATTATGCCTGACTTCAGAAGTCAGGACCCACAGCCGCGGATGAATTCTGGTCGCCACAAATTACTGTTAACTACCTCTGCTTACTCTTTTGTCTCATACGTTGTGAGTACTTCATACTAAGCGAGCGATTTTGGTCGCCATTAGGACGTCGAAATTTGTTATTCAATCTATCGCGTTATCGCGTTAACAATGTATTATCCTCAGTCGCTTCACTGTTCTTTACCTGGCTTTCAGCAAACACCACCACCACCACCACCACCGCATGACCAGCCTCATGGGCTGCCCGCGCCTGTATATCGTATCAGCGCCTATGAATATCGACGGCATCCATACTCAGAGATTCCTCCCTATTCGCAATCTCCTTACGATGATCCATACCATCATCCAAATGGCCTACAGGCTCCCGCGCCGTCATATCCAGTACCAGAGCCTCCTTTCTCTCGGGGAGTCACTAGTTGTCATACTGGCCCGCCGCCGGAACATGTACCGCCTCATCGCGGACAACCTCCTCCAGGTGCTATACATGATGGTGGTATTGCACGTCGGCTAAAGGTTCAACAAGTATGCTCATTTATCCACCAAAACTTGAATGCTTTCTAATTCCTCATCAATAGGCCTGTAATCAATGTCGAAAACGCAAAGCCAGGTGTGATGGCAGTTCGGCATGTAGCCCTTGCAAAGAAAAAGGCACCAAATGTACATACGATAATAGCAAACTCCAAAGAACGAACATTCCAGACAAGGGAGAGATTCAAATGCGTTTAATCTTAGACCGCGTCCAGAAATTTAACAACAACATGACAGGACAAATCGGCAAATTCGAAAACCGTATACGCAATATCATCTCAGGAAGCGGATGCACCCCTCCAGTTGATACTGAGGACCCTCAGACACCTACCAAGGACGGAATGTCAAATGTTCTGAAAGATCAAATTCAAGAACCAGGGGGAGAATTATCAGTCCCACAGAACCATACGACAGCTGCTCATAAGCTACTCAATTGGGAATCAATTCGGCAACTATTAGACGATAAGATTCACCCTGACTATGTCTTGAGGAAGGAAAGAGAACGAGGCTTGATTCCCATCTATAGGTGTGATGGTGGTCTTGATCTATTAGATCATCTTGTTAGACGTCTCTATCTCAGCTACATGTCTAATATGCATATTCTCCATCCCTTTATATATGCGGCAAACCTAGCTCAGAAGATAGAGGTATTTATCCAGCAATATGCATCTCCGTCGCGAAGGGTAGGGCCATCGTGCAGGATTGAGCACACAATTGGCAACGCAATTATCTTAATGGTACTTGCTTTAGGCGCGATCTGTGAGCATAAAACTGCACTGCCTAGCTTAGATCCAAATGATGGGCTCCACGACAACCAGGTGCCCGGGCCAGCCTCAGGATTGAATACTCAGGCGTTTCCAGGCTTGGCCTATTATTTCTATGCTGCCGGTATCCTCGGTGAGATGCAGGGTGGAGTGGAATTGCCTTTCATTCAAGCTTCAATTCTTGCAAGTTTTTATGCTGGTCAATTAGCTCATCCATGTCTGAGCCATGATTGGATTTGTCAGGCTACTAGAGCCTGTTCGTTCCTAATGCGAGCGTATGTATACCTTATTCTGCTGATCCTGTCTTTGTTTCCTGACATATGCGAACTTATAGGGATGGTTATGATAAAATTCCCAAGGAGACCAGTTATCCCTTGAAAGAATTGTGCGAATTCGCTTATTGGACTTGTCTGCAGCATGAAAGGTGAATTATTAGTCCTTGTTGTATGCCCAGAGATCGTCGAGGACTGACATATGCAGTGACCTTTTGGCTGAATTGGATCTGGTGGCCAGTATTAATCATTCCGAGATGAAGATCAAGCTCCCTACAGGCTATCTTAGCATGACTGAGGCTCCTGTGATGTTCCACTACTCAGCGCAAATTCATCTCCACAAATTACTGAACCAAATTCATCGAAGTCTTTACGATACCAAAATCAAGCATTTGTCGGACAAAATCATAAATGCTTTTGGTGTGAGTCTTGATATCTGGAAGCAGAGCTTGCCAGACTCGATGCAGTGGCAGGAGGGAGATGAACCTTCAGATGAAATAAACACTGCACGCCTACGTGCGAAGTATTATGGCGCACGATATATTATCTACCGACCCATCCTTGAACGTGTCCTACATTCCGAGTCATTACACTATGACGAGTTAGATGACGAGACACGACAAGCATGCGAAAAATGCATCACAGGCGCGATTCAGAGCACCAAGGCATTTCATAATATCCAAGGTCGACCCATTGTGACTAATATTTTCGGGTGTGGTCATGCGTAAGTGCATTTCTTTCTTGAATATACTATACAACAATCAATACTTAAGACTGACTAATATATCAGACAATTCGGCAACATGCTTGTCCTATCTGCAACTTACAAGTCTCATCTTAGTCGACTGGTTGACGCTAACGAACTCAAGCACCTCTTCCAGCGGACTATTAGATTCCTAGACATGTACAAGAATATTTCACCGACGCTCAGGACTGATGCTCAAATCCTCTCCAGCGTCTACAATAGAATCTGCGGCACCAATGGGGGTTAGCATCCATGCATCTAGATTGGCCTTTCACAACTGACGCCATACTTCTTAAGACACCTGTGGGATTTAACATTTCTTCTAGCTTATATCTATCTACTCTCATAGCGTCACCAAATTGTTTAGAGATCTTACTTCGGAAGACAAGGATAAATGAACAAATGATTTTCTACTGCTTGATCACTCTGTTTCTGTTCGTTGTCCCTCGCATTTTTCACTTTTGCATGCACTTTCTCCTATGTTTGGCAAAACTCACTGGTCTTAAGTAACGTACCCCATATTTGTCACATAGAAGCTGCTGCGCTGTATTCGGGACATGCTTAATTGCAGTGATCGATCGACAAGTGACTGGCTGG
>JAKLNL010000133.1:0-17770 GCA_022814505.1 Talaromyces liani
ATTATTAAAGTATACTATAATAAACTTATTAAGAAACTTAATTAATATATATATTATAAATCTTATAAATTCTATAGAAAGTTATTTTAAATTTATTAGTATAACTATCTATTTAAATAATTTTATACCTATTAAAAATATTATTTTTTAAATATCTTCTTTAATAGTCCTAAAGTTATAATAACCTTATTAAATATTAAAGATAGTTATAATCTTTATTCTATATAAAAGATTTCTTTTCTACTTTTAATATAATACTTTATTTATATTATTAATAATTCTATTATTTAATACTTAGTAATTAATAATTATTTATTCTATTCTATCTTTTTTAGATATAAATATTAGTCTATTTAATACTAGTCCTTATTCTTTATATATATATTTTATAACTAAGAATTCTCTAACAAACTTATTTTCTAATTCTAGCTAGTCTTTTAATTTATATTATTACTTAACTAATAATAGTATAAATCCTAATTTTAAAGATATTTATACTTTATATTCTTTTTTATAGTTTAGTAACTAGTATTCTTTCTTTATAAATAGTTTAATAAAGTTATAATATTTCTTAAATAGCTTTACAAGTACCTCTTTTAATTTTTATTTATATAATTCCTTAGGTTTTAGTTATATTATAATTTATTATTCTAGCTATTTCTAGTCTATTTTTTTAAATTATATTTATTTTATTTTATTTATTTATTTAGTAGATTATATTATCTTCTATATCTCTAGTTTATTTAAGCTAGTATTTATCTTTAGTCCTATTTATAGAAGATTAATCCTTAATCCTTTTTATAAGCTTATAATTTCTTTATATTCTCCTAGCTTGGTCTATAAGATTTAATTATTAATTAAGACTATTCTAATTATCTAATTAATAATTAGGTTCTATTATTATAATTATAATATTTCTAGCACTGTGTTATATCTAGTTATTATTATAATATTAAATAAAAAAGTTATAATATAAGGTCTTGATTTTAATAATAGTAGTTTTATTTTTATTTAGTATCCTTATATTATAGATTTTCTATTAATTCTTATAATACTAACCTATTATATTATCTTATAATACTAACCTATTATATTATCTTATACTATTTAATTTATAGCTTTATTATAACTTTAAGGCTTATATAATTACTAGTAGCTTCTAAATTAAGTAAGATTTATAATCTCTTATTATTAACTTCTACTAAAATAATAATAGTTTAATACCTTAGATTAATTATAGTTATAATTAGATATTTCTTTTAATATTAATCTATATAACTTTATACTATTTAAATATATTCTTTTAAATAGTTCTTAAAGAGTTTATTATAATAATCTTAATAGAATACTATTTAATATTTATTTTAGAATAAACTTAAATATACTAAATTTCTATTTTCTTTATATATATATTAATATTTAGGGTTTCCTTAAGAGTATATATATTTTAATTATAAAATAATACCTAGTATTTTTAGAAATTTTTAATTAATCTTCTTATTAAAGTAATAGAATTTATATCTATTATTATAATAGGTTATTTAATATATCTTATTATATATATATCCTATTAAGTTTAGGTAATATATATAGATATAGTTTAGTATATATTCTAATTATCTATTATATAGTTAGTACCTATTTAAGTTTAAGATTTATTTATAAATTATTATTAGAATCTTATTACTATATCTATATTTTAGATATTCTTAATATATCTATTTATAGTATTTCTTATATATATCTATATATTCTTTTTAAGTATATTAAGATTCTTCCTAATAAATTACTTTTATAGGTATATAATTATATAGGTTATCTTTCTAATTTTATAATTTCTTAATTTCTTCTTTAGTAATCTATATATTATTATAGCTTTAATTACCTTTATATATTTCTCTATTATATATTATTTTATTAATATAATTACTTTTCTAGATATAGCTTAGTTTATTTATAAGATTATTAATCTATTTCTTAATTTTTTTATAAGGATCTAGATAGGGTTTCTTTTAGTCTTAATATAGAGATAGCTAATTTATTATCTTTTTATTATTTTCTTATAATATTAATTAAGTATAAAATAATTTAATTAGTAAGGAATCTTTATAGTTAATACTTTTACTATTATCTTTTAGCTCTTTTTCTTTTCTTAATAGCTTATAGCCTTTAAGTATCTTTTTTATAGGTAATTATTCCTATACCTTATAACTTTAATTATTTCTTAAAATTATATAGTAAATATCCTTATATATAGTTATAAGTACTTAAGTAAAGGATTTATAATTATTTTTAGTTAGTATTTTTTTAATTTCTTTTCTAATTTTATTATTTATTAATTTCTATCTCTATTATATTTAGTATTAAATTTATTCTTTCTTATATTTTTCTAGTAAATTATTATTAATTTTTAAATAATCTTTAGTACTACTCTTATCTAGGGTATATATATAGATAATTATTATAATTTATTATTATAACTTTTAATTAGCTAGTTTTTAAGTCTTTTTTAGCTTTTAATATTATTATAAAAAATATTCTAGTATTCTATAGTTAAAATAGGCTTTTTTTTTAATTAATTTTTTCTTTTCTTCTTTAGTTAGTATAGTATTTATTTATATAATAATATTACTATTTTAATCTTTAGTCCTCCTTTAGAATATATTAGTATTATATCTTAATTAATATTAAAAATTTCCTTATTCTATATATTATATATATAATATTATATTAATCTATAATACTACTTCTATTATTTTCTTAAATATATTGAGGTAAGATATAATCTATAAGATCTAATCTTTAATATTATCTTTTAGATTATTATAAAACTAATCTTATAATCCTTAATTATTCCACTTAAGATATCCTAATACCTATAGAAATCTTAAAATATAGTCTCTAATAGATCTAGTAGTAGTAGTAGTAGTAGCAGTAGTAGCATTGATACTGGCTAAAGCAGCTAAGGTCTAGAAGCCGCTATCCCAGGTGTGCCTGAGCCGGCAGGCATCAATAATAAAGATGTGGCACAGCCACGGGAGGCGTACCGCGAGGTGAGCCACAGAGAATGTAAATCGTACAAATAAAACAAACAAATGCAAACTAATCAAATAAAGCAAACAGCGAATGTGTAAAATAATCAAACAGTGCAAATACATATGCCCAACTCTTCTGTACATCAACGTCCTTGGTTTCCAATTTCCCACTATTCCAATACCCTCATTCTCATATATTACCAATATGCACCAATATAAGCACCACTACATTATCAAATACACCAACATGCGCTTAATCCCATAAATTGATTACGTGAGTACGCGCTATACCAATTCATATATCCCCAACATCCCTAATATATGAATCCTTACCAACTAGCATATTTACTTCTCTATTATCCTCTTCTAGCGGCATATCTCCTTTAACTAGCCCACTTAATTACATCAATCCAAGGCTCATATTAGTGCTATTATTAGTTATTACTAATAGGCAAGCAGACCTAGTGCTTATGCTACCTATTTATATATCTATATATATTTTAAGCTCAGTGTCCTGTTTAGTTAATTCTTATTTATAGATACCTATTACTTTAGTATTAATACTTATAAACTATACTAGTATTCCTATATTATAAATAAACTATGTAATTATAATTATAGCCTTTTTCTTACCTAACAATACTTGTAGATTTATTATCTATTAGAATCTTTTGATTTATATCTATATAAGATCCTATTCATCTATATATAACAGGCAGTCTAGTATAATATACTTAACTAACTGGCTATCCAGGCTATATAGATAGAAGGAATTATCATATTGGTTAATACACCAAAGGTAATGCTTCAATGCAATACGCTTGGTATAAATCTAAATCAAGATTAATAACATAGCTTTATAGAGATATAACTAGTACTAGAGAATACTATAGGATAGCTTTAATACTAGCTTTTTAATAGGTTTTCTACTCTTCTACTTGTCTTAACTTTTTAATCATATATTCTTTACTTCTTATTAGATCTAGCGCTTAGCTACCACACTAAGCATAGTCTAATTCTTGATGTTACTAGGTATAATTTGTTAATATACACCCTAGAGTGCAGCATACTTAGCCACACAATCTGCTATTTTATTACCTAGGATTTCTTTATAACCCAGAATCTAGTAGAGGATAATATCAATATTATTATCTATACATTTCTAATATAAATTGATATAATCCTAGATATAAGTCTGTCTTAAGACCATTCTTAGATTCTAAATCATTTAAAGTGCTGATTAATTATCTGAGAAGATAGCCACCTTTTACAGCTATATATTGTCCTCTATGAATTATAGCAATATACTAAGTGCAAATCTAATTAGACTTCCGCATAACCCAACTTGGGTTGAAGGTGTTGACCTAAAACCCAACCCAGCCTGGGTCCGGGTTGAGCTTCTCTAACCCAGATCCAACCTAGACCTAATACTGGGGCCTTAATAAAACCTATTAAGACCTAATATGACCTAACTTTTGTATAACTTTGATCATAAAACTGTGTAGTTATTAAAATAATATACTATATTTTACACTGGTTCTAGGTGATACTAATTATTATTATATATTTATAGTGTAAATCATCTTAAAATATATAATATAACTTGAGATTCTTTTTGTCTGGACTTAGTTTATAATTAATTACTTATAAAAATGTTAAGAGAAAGCAGGTAGGGGGAGCTAGAGTTAGAAGCTTAGTATCCTAGCTAGCTAGTGCAGAAATATATATATATCTATAATCTTTATAAAGATATAATAATGGTAATACTTAGTGAATCTTTCTAGGCTAAAGATATTATTCTAAAGATATTAGTCTATCTTAGTCCTGGATTAGCTTAAAGAATTAGAGAGAAGTATTATAAGCTAACCTTATACAGATAAAGCCTTTATAATTACTTTATTAATTACTTTATTAGGCTCTTACCATCTAGCAGTATTTTAATTACTTTATTAATTACTTTATTTCTTACTACTTGGCAGTATAAGTGATTACTTTAATAATTACCTTATTAAAGGTTATCCTTATAAGCTCTTTCCTGCAATATATATTAAAATTTTTAAGGATCTAAAAATGATATTGGGTTAGGAATTAGGGTTTTTCTAGATTTTTTAGGTTTTAACTAGGTTATAGCTAGGTTTTTTAGACTTTAACTAGATTATTACTAGGTTCTTTAGGTTTTAAATAGATTCTTTAGGTTATTGCTAGGTTTTTTAGGTTAGACCTAGAGATAGGCAGGTCTTATAATTAAATTAAATCTAATTAGATCTATATAATGTCTTCTTATATTATATTTACTTTTCTTATTCTTAATTTTGATAGTTAAACTGTTAATTAACTCTCTAATATTCCTAATATTATTACTTTATAGGTAGTTATCTTCTTATCTTCTTTCTGATCTACTAGGTTAATTAATTATATTATAAAGTTAGTACTCTAACTTTATATCCTCTTTTTATAATAGTAAGATAAATAATTTTAGCTATCTAATATTATTAAACTATCTTACTACTCTATCTACTAGTTAATATATACTTAATATCTTAGACTAAGACTTTCTATAACTAAATACTCCTTAAGTAATTCCCTCTTGCTTTATACGTGTTGGATCTAACTAAAGGAAGGCCTTTTTTCTTTATAATAGAATAGCATATAATAACTAGGTGGACTAGTGGCTTTAGACTAATTTTAGGAGAAAGAGTAAAATTAACTAGGATTTAATATGATATATAGAGATTTAGGGTTATTATTACTAGATTGCTTATAGTATAGATAATATACTAAAGATTATATATTAATATTATAGAGCTATTCTTGAGCATCCTTATATAGTTAACTTAAAGATAAAAAGCAAGACATAATATTATAGCATATTAATAATATAGAAGTACCTAAAAATAGCTAAGTATCTAAAAAGTAAGTAAGGGAAGAGAGTAGAGATAATTAGATTTCTTAAGAATAGTATATATCTTTATATCTTTATAGCCTTTTTACTAAAGCTTACTTCTAGCTAGATCTATTTTACTAATTTAATTTATCTTAGGGAGAATCTTTTACTATAGTATCTTTCTTATAAAAAGCTTAGGAAGAAGATATCTTATAGTTTTTTATACTTAACTAGCTCCTATTTCATCTTATTAAGTATTTAATATTTTAATAACTTATTTCTTAGGCTTGTTCTGCTCTATTACTACTAATAATTCCCTCTACTAATATAATCTACCATTAACTAAAGAGCCTTATTCAAGATTAATAAGAGTATATTCTTTAAATACTATCTACTAGCTTAAAGATCTTAATTATATTAGATTACTAGACATCTCTATTCTTATAGATATTTATAGCAATCACCAGCTACTTTATTAATACTAATTAGGTCTATTATAAGGTGCTACTTAGATTTAAGCCTCTTTATAGACTATATACTAGTATAAATCTAAGTAGTGTTATTCTTCAAACTCTTATAGAGTATAATCTTGAATTATAAGTCTTTAGATTAATAATAGATAATGTGTCTAATAATAAGACTATATTAGATTCTCTCTAATAAGCTCTATTAGATGGTGTTATTATTACCTAGATTCTATGCCTTGTTTATATTATTTAGCTAAGTCTTAACTAGCTATTTGATTGCATTAAGGCTATTCTATTAAATAACTCTATAATAATAAAATAGATAGAAAAGTAGTTAGGATTAGCCTAAGTAAACACGCAGCATTAAGAAAGAGAGATATTTTATACTTTAAATAAGGTCTAGTATCTTATAATCTATATAAATGCTAGTTCTTAGCGCTAGGAGATATTCTGTAATCTCTAGATATTAAGTATAAAACTAGTGCCTATCTAAGATATAAAAACTTAATAGAATTTAACTTTTCTAATGCTTTATTAGGTAAAGTATCTATGCAGTATCTTTGCACTATTTTATATAGAGTATAATTATAAAGAGATATTACTTTAAGATAAGGAGTAGTATTAAGTTAACTATCTTCTTTATATTACTAAGCTATTCTTTAACTATATAACTTAGCTATTAAGGACCTGAGATATTATAGCTTATTATATATTTAAGATTTATAATAAACTCTTTAAGCATCTTAAGCAGTTAATAAAGTAGTTATAATAAAAGCATACTCTATAGAAGCAATAAATACTTTATATATTAGAAGCTAGTTAGATAAAGCTTAATAAGTACTACTCTTAAACTAATTATATTCTAGAGTATATCTATATAGTTAGTACAATACTAGTACTAGTAAATAAATTTAAATTCTTCCTTATAAAGGATTAGGATTAGAAATAGTAGAATATCTATTATAAGTTCTTTTGATAAGCTCTTATTCTATATTAAGAGTAGCTTTTAATAATCTACCAGTCTTTAGATAGGTCTTACTTAGTTACTTAGCTAAGCTTAAAGCTTAATAAGATATTAGATAAAAGTTAGGTATAGCTAAATATAATAACTAATAAAATAATCTAATATCTTAATAGTAATTAGTTTATATAAAGCTTTTATAAAAATATACTAACTAGTTGATAGATATTATTTATATTATGCCTCTTATATTCTAGAAAGAGTATTAAACTCACTTTCTAGTAATTACTGCCCTTATATAAGATATACTCTCTTTTCTTATAATAAGTATAGGAGTAGAATAGCTCTTTAATACTGTATAAGATATCTATTATTATTATTAAAGAAGGATAAAGTTATAGATAATTAAAGAACTAATAATATTTCTTTATACCTTAAGGTTTAATATAGAAAAGCGGGAGGTAAAGCTTCTAAAGAAATTCTTCTCTTATAAGGAAATAGAAGCTGCAAAGGAGGAGAAGAATAAAAAGCTAGATAAAATTAAGATAGATTTAATTAGTAATACTAAGGAGCAGGATACTATACTAAATAATAAGATAGAACTAAATAAGATAGATAAGGCTAATAAGGAGAATAAAGCTTAGATACTACTACCTAGGAATAATATTTAGATATAGATCTTAGAACAGAAGCATAAGAGTTAAGATAATAGTATATTTAAATATTATTAGCTAGTATTAAAATAGTAATATTAAGCCTTATAATAATTAATCTTTAATAAGGTAATTATTAAAGTAATTACTTATACTACTAGGCAGTAAGAAATAAAGCAATTAATAAGATAATTATTAAAGTAATTAATGAGGTAATCTTTGAAGTAATTATTTATACTACTAGGCTAGGGTGATAGACTAATAGTTAAATTTCTATTATATATAGAAATATATTATTCTTTATCTCCTAACTCTTTTATATTCCTAAGTCTTTCTCGCTTCCTTAGATTTGGTTATAAAGGAAATACTAAATATTACAGCTAAAATATATATAATTTATATAATCTTAGGACCTTAGCATATATGTTATATTTGTAACCCAAGTTAGGGACCTAGACCTAGATTAGGTCACCTAAGCATAACCCAGACCTAAAGCTAGGTTAGAGTATTTGACCTAAAACCCAACCCAGGCCAGGTTAGGTCCGGGTTGGGTTCGGGTTATATTGGGTCATGCGGAAGCCTAAATCTAATCCTGCAAGCCTCTATTATATACACTATTAATATCTCTTCCATACCAATACATTCCATCATTTGGCATTAGAATTAAGGAATAACTATTAACGTGCTAATAAAGCCTTGGTAGCTGCTTCTGTCAGTGTACACTAATATACATAAGTTCTCCTTAGCCATATGATCGTGTGCCTTGACCATAATCTTGTGTTCATTAATTACAACTTTTAGAGGCTCTTACTATAGTGATTAGATGTATACTTTACAGCTCTTCTATTCCCCTACTAGAGTTCCTGGGGGAGCATAGAGGTATTTACCCTTTATCCAAACATAAGCCTCTATAGAAGTATAACTACTAAGTATAAGCTCTTAGTCAGTATAACACGAGAGCATACCCTTAGAAATTCTATATGCTAGACTAGTATAGATTTGAATTATAATTACCTTAATAAGTTAGTCTAATTATAGCTAGATTAAAAGCATAAATAATTTAATATTAAGTGCTTCTACTACCATAGTATAAAACACACCACTAATAAGGCACGCCGCCCATTTTTGAACATTTACGAAGTCACGCATTATTGCTATAAGTTATATCTTTATTATAATTCCTAGTTAATATTACACTATAGCTCCATATAACATCTATAGGATTATAATTACTTGATAGATTCTCCACATAGAGCTAAGAGCAACTCCCTATATAGATCCTACCAGTCCTTATAATACTTCTAGACTAGTGCCCACTTTAGCCACCGCTTCCTTATAATATATATTAAATATAAATTCTAAATCAAGCTAAACTCTAAGATATTTAATTACCTTGCTTGCCTCTTTCTGTGTACTGTCTTATAATATAATTAACTATAAATTAAGCATAACACCACTCTAAGGATTTATAAAGTGAATAAGTTGATACTTTTTCTTATTAAAAATAGACATGTGACATAGAGCCTATTAATCTACTGTAGCGCTTATGTATTAAAACTTTTTAATAATCTTATTCTTACTATAGTCTGTAGTTATTATTCCTATATTATCTACCCATCTACTAGTTGATATATAGTTAGCCTTATCTATACAATTCTTAATTAAATCCAAATTATAAATAAGATATAGAATAGGCGAAATTAGTGAGCCCTATGAGATGTCTATAGGTATTAGAATCACCTTTAAGATGCCTTCTAGAATCTTGATTTATATACTTTATTCTATAAGGAATACTTCTACCTATAACACAAAGTAGCTGAGCTATCATTTCTATATATTATATAGTAATCATATGTGATAGGCATTATTATAAGCTCCTAAGATATCTAGTAGTAGCATAGAGACAACCTTAAATCCTTTACCCTATGCACGCCATATCCAATCTAGAATAATTTGAATGATGTAATCCATTAATATTCCTTTCTAGCCTCCTAGGTAGCTCTATAGGAGTAGATCTTTAACTTCTATAGCATAACTGATTCTATATATGATAATTACTTTTAGGAATTTACTAAGCATATTAAGTAAAGCAACTAGTTAGTACAATTTAGGGATTTAGTAATTATAATCTTTACTACCCTTCTAGAGTATAACCATAATTAATCTTTGGAAGTGAGACAGATTGTAGCTAGTTCAAATACACGCGTTATAGATTTGATAGAGCGTATCTAGTACGACTGGAATGCCCATAATTTAGTGCCAGAAACTATTAGGAATGTTGTTATCTCTGGGAGCCTTATCTGTGACATCTCAGCCACCGAGCAGGCAGCACGGTGCCGGAAACAGGGTTAGGGCTGCGAAAGGGATATCCCGGTCCTAGGGCTTCATGCCCTAGGCTGTGCCGTATTAGGATATCGACGGCGGTACTGTATTGGGATCGAGGCACGCACATAAATATCGACTGGAAGGCCTGTATCTAGCTTTTTCTTTCTTCATGCTTCGTTATCTTCGTAGAGAGCTACCTAATATGACAATATTGGCCTGAGCAGTATCACATTATCTGCTAGTATGGATTAGATTACACGTTTAATTTCATAACACTTGATTTCTAGGAATAGCAGCTGCTCAGGATAGATAGCGTTATTAATATCTGCCAAATTAGCCCCTAGAATCACTAAAAAGAAAGTTTCATTGAGAAGCTTTGTTTTAGTCTCTACTAATTCCATAGGGTCCCCTGCAGCTAATATTAATATTAGTATAATCCCTAATTCATAGATGCCTTTGCGTGTACGTGCCCATTTAGCTAATCTCTAGAGTCCTTATAGGCTCTTTTTGGTGGCTTCTTAAATACAGCGTTAGTAGCCTAGTCTTAAGGATTTATTAATAAGCTATTTCTTCTTATTATATATATGATAATACGCACGCCAGATCTAAGAATTGTAAGTATTAGAGTGTAGCTAGTATAGGTAATGGCATATTTTAATCATATTTTTATATTTAGGTATGAAATTAGGGTTACTTTAAGTACTAGAATTTATCTATAGTATAGCTTCTATAATCATATATTGGATGGTATTTATAAACATAATAGTAGCAAGCTTAATATAAGATTTAGAGATATTTATAAGATTAGGAACAACTATATCTTACTCTAATATCTTAGTGAGTTTCTTAATATTAATAGCTTTCCAGTTATAGTATAATAGCAGTTTATTAACTAGTATTTAAATATTAATTTATATATAGATTAGCTAGTAATTAGAGTTATATTATACAGTATTAGTATGTTTAATTAAAATAAGATAGTTAAAGAAGCTTATAGATAGAAATATTAAATTAATTATAGATTTTAATTAGCTATATTCCTATATTATAGTGCCCTCTTTAGTAATAAGCTCCAGTTTATAATAGTCTATAATTTTAAAAAGATTAATACCCTTATTATCAATCTTAGTGTTAGGGCCACTCTAAGTAGGATAGTAGATATTTATATTACTAATAATAAGATATTTAATAGTTTAAGACTTCCTAATTTAGGACAGCTCCTAGTTGAGCAGATTAAATATTAGCAATTTAGGCTTATTATAAATATTATGAATATAAAGATCGCGAGCTTCTTTACCTCAGAGGTATTATAAATAGAGAATCTAGTAATCTAGAGATACAGTTATATATGTCCATTTAGTAGGATCAATTTTTTTTATTAATATATAGTACTATATATATATGTACACTATTAATAGATCTTAGGTAAAACAATTAGTGGGTAAGCCTCACAGGCTGGTGTATAGTATTATTATATTTATTTTTCTATAGTTCTTAAATTGTAATAATAGAGGCTTTAAGAACTACAGGATTATAGAGAAATATTGCCATGACCTCGTCTTTTAATTTATATATGTTATATTATAGGATCTTAAATACACTTATTAGAAGAAGTTATCTATATTAATTTATGCTAATATACTGCTATCTTAAAATCTCTAACTTTAGGACTATTATATAGTATTTTAGGTCTTTTAGACTTGTTATACTATCACATCTTTATCTTTCTCCTCTATTAGAGCCTTATAGGAATAGTAGCTCTATTCTGTAGTAAATTAGAATAGTATATTAAGGTATATATCTAAGCTAAGCTCTCTACTATTAATCTTATAGAAGCTAGGTATGCTCTAGAGTATAATGTAGTTATTATTATTAATATTTATATTTATAATAAGTAATAGTAGCAATAGTGCATTATTATATAATTAAGAGTGAGAGTAAGAGTATTTATAGCAGTATTACTTATAGAGAGGCTCCTCTAGGTTATAATATATATCTATATTATAGTCTAATCCTTATAAATATATTGCTTTTTATATAGTTAGTACAATTGACAGCAATAGGCTAATATTACTAAGCTCTATTAGATTGATAGTTATTAATGCTGGTTGGCTTACTATAAGTATAATATTAATATATTCATAAAATATAGGTTCTCTATTATCATTATTAGACAATTTAGACTTAGGAGGATGTCCACGGCCCCATTTTATTAGAATGACTAGGTTAAATGGTATTGCCTTTATCAGTTTGCAAGCTATTATTTTTAAAGCTATATAAGATACTATTAGTACTACTAGTGCAGTAGTCTTAATAGATTATACTATAGTTTCTAGTGCTAGAGTGATTTCTTATATATAAATAGGAATAGGAATAGGCTCTATTACTTTAGCACTAATAATTAGTATTATAGTTATTAGTTAGCTAGTTAGTGCAGTTATTACTTTAGCTAATTAGATCTTTTTACTATACTTTATAGCTATTATTATTACTATAGTCCTTTTGCTACCTTTATTTATTACTTAAATTTAAGTAGCTTTATATGGTGTTGGATCAATGCTCTATTATATTATTTATTCTTATAAATACTAAGGAATGTAATGGTTCTCTTAATTAATGTTAACTAGTTAACATATATGTCTTATTTTCTCTTTCTAGACCTTATAGCTATTATTCACAGCCTTGTGAGAACTATTATAGTTAGCACATTTTGGTCTTAAATCCCTACTCTCTTTAGAGGAATATTCCTAGATTGGATGCTCCTCTGCGTAAAGCGTATAGTAATATTTAAGATTTAGATACTAAGCTTATATATGCCTATACTTTTAGCACTTTTTATATATCTTTACTCATCCTTCTTTGCAATAAGGCTTATTAGTGAGGGAATAGGAATACTAAATTGTCCCCTTGTGCAAGGTATTATTTACTATTACTAGATTAGTGAATTTGATAATTAGTGATCTGGAGTAGTCTTTTAGTCTTATAAGCTAGCTAATATATATAATCTTAATCTTAAATCCCTCTAGTCTCTAATTAGTATTGACAACAATAAGCTCCTACTTAAATTCTTTACTTAGGTTATCCACTAATCTCACTAGCATACTATTAATAATAATACCTTATATTAGGACATATATGTATGTGGACTTTCTAAATATATAAACCTAGCTATTATAATACTTCTAGAGAACCTCTACTCTTATAGTGGTCTTTGCCTGTAGGTTAATATCACTAGAAGGGAGCTTTTATATAGTAATAAAGATATGACTAGCTAGAGGTAGGCTTAAAGTGCTCTTTATTATATAAGTCTTAGCTTATTTAGTCTTCTTTATAATATCCTCTAGTTGTGTCTTCTTGGCTACTATATAGTCTTTATTATTATAAATCTTGATAATAATTTTATAATTTATACCTAGCTTAGTATAAGGGACACTAGGGGTAGATAAACTAGTAGTTCCTTAGGATTAAGGTAAGGCTATATTTTATATAGTAGCTTACCATACCTGCATCTAGTAAATCCTCTAGATAAATACAGAGTTGTTTAATATTCCTATAGTAAGGCTTAAAGCTATTTAATCTATTATTATATAAATTATATTAATATCCTATTAGACCTTTTTAAGTAGCCCCTTAAAATCCTTAAGCGCGTCCGTACACTTACTATATAAAAATACAAAGATTTTAACATTCTATATAAAGCCCTTGGTGATAAGATTATTCATCTTATTACTTGGATATTTATATAGTTATTATAATATCAAGTCTACAAGCTCTGCCAGTTGCTCTATCCATATAAATCTAAATCATAGAATATCACAAATCCAATCCCTAATTGGTGTAGTATTTGCTTGGTTGATAAATTGCTTGATTTATTATGGTGTTATAATTACATCGCAAACACCCTGTGGAATGAGATTTTCGCCCGTTAAAGATGTTGCAACTACCCCCTCCGCCATTGCCAGCGATTCACCTAGTAAAGCTAGGATCAATCGATAGCTCTGGTTTCGAGGAATAAACTGGTAAAGTTACAGCCGTTTCCGGCCGGATCTGGGCGCGCAATTTCAAAATTTCGATTCACGCGGAAAGAGATGTTTTTCTCTAATAGATCTATATTACTTAATATTTTTAATCTAATAAATTATATTAAGTTCTTTATTAATAGTTCTAAATAGCTAGTATAATTTTTCTTTAAAGTATATAAAACTACTAAATATATTAACAATTTTAAGTTTAATCTATTTATTATTATTCTTAATCTAATTAGTTATATAGGGAGTAAACTATCTTATTATTTCTTTAGTAAAGAAGCTTAAGATAGTAAAAACCTTATATTATTTAGTTATAATTCTATTAGTTTTATTACTAAAATAGATTTATTGCTAAGCTAAGAATATCTTAAGAATTTCTTATTCTTCTAAGAATAGTTTAATCTTTTTAATTTTAATAACTAAGTAATAGGTATACTAGACTTTTAGATTAATAATATATTATTCTAATATTATAATAGTATCTATTATTTAGACTAGTATTAATTATTTTTAACTTAAACTATTTTTATTTATTATTATTATCCTTCTACTTAAGATTAATAGAATTAAAACTACTAGCTAATAGCTAGTTATAATAATAATACTTTTTATTTAAAACTTCTCCTCTAAAATAAAGGTCTTAAATTATTATAAATTAATAATTTATAATTATCTAGATTAGAATAAACTTATTACTTAATAATAATTAAATAGTATTTTAATATTAAAAAGGTAGATATTTAAATAATAAATAAAAGAGCCTAGTTTACTAAGATTATAAGTAATAATATACTTAAGATTAAATAGTTAATTTAAGATAGTAAAGAAAAACTAAGTATATAATAAATAAGTATCCTTATATCCTTTATAAAAATATAGAATATATAAAAGTTCTCTGCTAGCTTGATTATAGAGAATATAAAAATCCTTTAATTTCTCTATTCTTAATATAGCTATTCCTAACAGTGGCTTTGTTACTCTAACCCTAAGGGTTATAAATAATTCTTTATTCTATCTTATATTTAGTTTCCATGTATAGGTACCCAAATTATTAGCTATGATATTTAGGTTTCTCTGACACTATTCTATAGTTAATTATTATATTTTAGAATTAGGTTTCTGAGTAATAGTGCGCTAAAATAAAGCTCTTATATATTAGGTTTTTTCCTATATAGTTTAGTTCTTTAGTATTAGGTTAGTGTTCTAAGAATATATTTTATAGTATAGTTTTTTAGTTTATTAATAAGGGCTTTATATTAGAGAAACCTAAATGTTACAGCCAATAATTTGGATACCCATGCATAGAAACTAATTTAAGATAGAACAAAGGATTATCTATAATCCTTAGGGTTAGAGTAATAGAGCTATTATTAGAAATAGCTATATTAAGAATAGAGAAATTAGAGGATTTCTATATTCTCTATAATTAAGCTAGTAGAGAACTTCTATATATTCTATATTTTTATAAAGGATATAAGGATACTTATTTATTATATACTTAGTTTTTCTTTATTATCTTAAATTAACTATTTAATCTTAAGTATATTATTATTTATAATCTTAGTAAACTAAGCTCTTTTATTTATTATTTAGATATCTACTTTTTTAATATTAGAATACTATTTAACTACTATTAAGTAATAAGTTTACTTTAATCTAAATAATTATAAATTATTAATTTATAATAATTTAAGATTCTTATTTTAGAAAAGAAATTTTAAATAAGAAGTATTATTATTATAACTAATTATTAGCTAGTAGCCTTAACTCTATTAACCTTAAGTAGAGGAATAATAATAATAAATAAAAATAGTTTAGATTAAGAATAACTAATACTAGTCTAAATAGTAGATATTATTATAATATTAAAATAATATATTATTAATTTAAAAGCTTAGTATACCTATTACTTAGTTATTAAGATTAGAAAGATTAAACTATTTTTAGAAGAATAAAGAATTTTTAAGATATTCTTAGCTTAGCTATAAATCTATTTTAATAATAATACTAATAGAATTATAATTAAATAGAATAAGGTTCTTATTATCTTAAACTTCCTTACTAGAGAAGTAATAAGATAGTTTACTCTCTATATAACTAATTAAATTAGGAATAATAAAAAATAGATTAAACCTAAAACTATTAATATATTTAATAGCTTTATATACTTTAAAAAAAAAACTATACTAACTATTTAGAACTATTAATAAGAAACTTAATATAACTTATTAAATTAAGAATATTAAGTAATATAGATCTATTAAAGATTATATTTTAAGATTTCTATAGATATTAGAATATCTTAAATAGAATAATCAAGGATTATAAGATTAGTTCTATAATAATTTAAAAGATAATATTAAAGATTAGATCTTATAGATTATACCTTACCCTAATATATTTAAGAAAATAATAGAAGTAGTATTATAGATTAATATAGCACTATATATATAATATATAGAATAAAGAAATTTTTAATATTAACTAAGATATAATACTAATATATCCTAGAGAAAGACTAAAGACTAAGATAGTAATATTATTATATAAATAAATACTATACTAATTAAAGAAGAAAAGAAGAAACTAATTAAAAAAAAAGCTTACTTTAACTATTAAATATTAGAATATTTTTTATAATAATATTAAAAGCTAAAGAAGATTTAGGAACTAGCTAATTAAGAGTTATAATAATAAATTATAATAATTATCTATATATATACCCTAGATAAAAATAATACTAAAGATTACTTAAAAACTAATAATAAACTACTAGAAGAATATAAGAAAGTATAAATTTAATATTAAATATAATAAAGATAGAAATTAATAAATAATAAAATTAAAAAAGAAATTAAAAAAGTGCTAACTAAGGATAATTATAAATCCTTTATTTAAGTATTTATAATTATATATAAGGATACTTACTATATAGTTTTAAGGAATAACTAGAGTTATAAGGTATAGGAATAATTATCTATAAAAAAGATACCTAGAGGCTATAAGCTATTAAGAAAAAAAATAAAATTAAAAGATAGTAATAAAAGTACTAATTATAAAAATTTCTTACTAATTAAATTATTTTATACTTAATTAGTATTATAAGAAAATAATAAAAAGGTAATAAGTTATATATCTCTATATTAAGACTAAAAAAAACCCTATCTAGATCTCTATAAAAGAATTAAAAAATAGATTAATAACCTTATAAATAAACTAAGCTCTATCTAAAAAAGTAATTATACTAATAAAATAACATATAATAAAGAAATATATAAAGGCAATTAAAGCTATAATAATATATAGATTACTAAAGAAGAAATTAAGAAATTATAAAAAGTTAGAAAGATAACCTATATAATTATATACCTATAAAAGTAATTTATTAGGAAGAATCTTAATATACTTAAAAAGAAT
>JAKLNL010000134.1:0-17607 GCA_022814505.1 Talaromyces liani
TACGATAGGTAGACCCAGACGTCCCTAGCTGGACATAGTGGGATTAGGTTATTATTATTATTATTATTATTATTATTGAATTAGAGCAAATTAGTTAATTATAAGTTATAAAATATAGGTAAAATCATTCTTATTAACTACACGAATTCTCTTATTATAAATTCTAATATAATATCACTATATTTAGCAAACTTTATATCTATAATAAGGTCTTACTATTTTTTTAAGAAGTCCTTTAGCTTCATGCTTTATTCTAAATTAGTAAGCTTATGATATTAAGTATAAAGTATTAATTTTTCTAAATTTAGCTTTAGTAATAACTTTTCTTTAAGCTTTTTTAACATGTGGGAAATGTTAAATATTTTTTAGATTATAAGTATATATTCTATATCTACTATTTTAAGAATATAGCTTTATATCTACTTTATATGTTTCTAGTGCTTTAGATATTAATAAAGCTTTTTCTTATATATAGCTTCTTTAACTCTATATTTAGTCTATAAATCTTATACTTAGTGTTGATTTTTATTAGTTATAATAGGTTTGATTAGTTTAATAAGCTTGATTAGTATAGGATTAAAGACTATATAATTCTTATTAGGATTAATATATTCCTATATATTTTCTAATATAGCTTTAGTATGTAGTTATTTAAACTACTTTCTCTAATTATCTATTATCTTTAATATTACTATACTTATTTTAGTGTCTATAGCTAATAAATTAATATTTCTTCTAGGACTAACTGATAAATACTTACTAATATAAAGATATAGCTATAATTAATCTTAATGTAACTTTTTAACACTCTAATATTAGTATCTAATGTAGGAATAAGACTATAAATAACTTTAAATTTATTCATAGTAATCCTAGGTTTATAACTATTAGAACTAAATGATGTTAGAGTATATATAGAAAAAGATATTAAGGGTTAAACAAAAAGAAACTTAGAAATAGGAATATATAGTATATTATACTATATTATTTGATATATTCATATACTCTTTCTAATATTATAGATTAGTTAATCTAGATATATTTATATATATAAATTTTATAGAAATAATATTATAAAGGAATAACAGATGATATAGATTGAATATTCTTGATTTATGTAATCAATAGTTGATTTATAATGATTAACTAGGCATCAACTTCTGTAGAAAATTCTTGATATTTGTTGTATGAAGCTATTGCTTCTCAATGTGAACTAATCCGTATCTGGAGATGCCAAGAATTAGATCCAACAATATACTGGAAATTACGGGACTATGATAAGATACTAGTGACGCGCGCTTCCGCATGCTGT
This sequence comes from Talaromyces liani, assembly GCA_022814505.1. Classification (NCBI taxonomy): domain Eukaryota; kingdom Fungi; phylum Ascomycota; class Eurotiomycetes; order Eurotiales; family Trichocomaceae; genus Talaromyces; species Talaromyces liani. The sequence goes on from JAKLNL010000134.1 coordinate 1,313, forward strand.
GGCCCTGAAATGGAGAGGAAATGGGACAGCATAACATGTGATAGTACAGCATGTGAGATAGAAACTTGGCGCGAGATTTTGTAGGGCGAACACGGTAAAATGTGATATTAGGCTTGGCCTGTCCCCTGTATGATAGTATCCCTTCCTCTCCCTTCGGTCGTTTCAGGGCACCAAGTATATCTTACTAAATGATATGATTGGAGGATATATCATATACTTGCTATGGTATATGAAGAGACAAGTAGGAAGTATATGATATACAGTATACAGAACGAGGAGGACTGGATATATAAGGACACTCATTTACCATCATGTATTTAGTTCTTCATAGTTCTTTGACATAAGTCACTCGAATACTACAGTGAGAGTCAGCAAGGCAACCTAACTCGTACGGGCACCAGGCTGTACGGGGGATCTCTTCTATCTTAGTTACGCTTCAGACTTCCAGTTCGACTATTGTTACTTCGTTTATTCAAGACTACTCTATCGACCAAGTTATCGAACCTTTGTGTGGTTCAACCAAGCCTAGCGTACCTCGACACAACACTGTTTAACTAAGGTGGATCCAGGTCCGTGACAACTGCGCTGCATTATGTATGGCACACCTATGCCAATTACTTTCATTAGATTAGACACACTTGAATACAATACAATACGCGTTCCCACTCAATTCATCAATTGCAGAAAAAGCATAAAAGACAACAGCGATACCGACGCGGGAGTACACTTCTGAAAAAAGCATACGAACTCAGCATCATGGCTGATGCTGAGGTATTCCTTGGGATCAGATTTCGCGACACTGGTCGCATCAAGACATTCTGTGCAGATACAACTGGAATTTGGTCATCACATTTATCGCATTTGGTAAGCTTCCTCACATTTTCTCTATATATTTGCCGAGCTAATCGAGATAGGACTCTTACTATCCGATACCAGAACGCAAAACACCTAGTCACTTCTCCGGGTGCACTCCCGCAAAGAAAATGGAGAAAGTAGCATGATACTTGCAAGTTTATTGCATGAAAAAAATATCGTTCCCGCCCGGCGAATCTTATGTGAAGAATAGTTCAATTTCATTGGATCTTGATTTTCATATTGCTCTACCTAATGTAATCGACCAATAGTAACAACAGCAAGCGTTTACTAAAGATACCGACACACTCAAACAAATCTTCCCGGGATTATTTCTTCAAATTGTGGCTGCTTCCCTTTGGAATAGTTATACCATAACATATCTCTTGCACTTGAAGCACTAATAGCACTAGAACTAGAAATGTGACCAGCTAAGGCCATATCATTGATGACGGTCGAACTGCTAATTTTTCATATTAGTTAATATTTATCATCCGTCACGGCAATACTTATACCCAAAAGCAACAACCAACGCCACTACGAGCCAGTTGATATCTCTCACGACAGTTTTGGGTGATGAGCTGCGTGATATGACTGGCTGTCAGGCCTTGGACAGGCGTGATATCAATGTTCGCGACAGAGGTATTTGAATGTGTATAAGCACAAAAACTTATTATGTACATTCCTATAGTATCAGTTGGCCCAGCTTTAGTCATGTTCAGGCGTATCGAGGTTTAATCGCTGGTGACGAGGAAGATGCTCGTATGGTTTCCACTTCGAGTATCAGCTTCAAAGAACATTCCTGTGGTGTGCATCGTGATCCGGATCAGGAGGACATGTTGAGCAAGTTGAGCAAGAGTAGATGGAGTCGGCATTGTATAGGTTTTATATGTGGTGAGATATGCACACACGAGAAATCAGACTTAAGAGCGATTTCTCCTGAAGTTGGATTGACCCTTATTTTATCCGACCATGATGGTGCTTAAATATTAAAATATTTGAAAGTAAATATAGAGAATGTAAATGTACTAATAGTAGTATCATGAGCAATAATAATTATAGCATTCAACGAAATTGAAAGCGCTTAGAAGAATGAATGAGAGCCACTCCTCCATGATTGCTATCAGTGCCATGACGTATGTCCTGAATAGTTAGTAGAAGTTTTGATATATATAGCATCAATCGAAGATTGCAAGCGCTTAAGCTAAATTGGACGCAGCCAATCCTTTTAGGAATCACTGCTAGTTAACTAGTTAGTTAACTGGTGATAAAATTCGCTGACTAAGGCTAAAGCTAGCCACGCCATACCTTGATCAGATATATATGGTGATCTCGCTATCTCAACATTATTTCGAAACCTAACTTCTACCCAGTGCTAGTATATATAATGGATTTGCATGTTATAACAGCGAGCAGTAAGGAGTTGATTCATTTCTGTATCTAGAGAGGAAAGGAAGGTGCCGTATTTGCAGACATTATAGGCGCAATAGTGGTCAAAGTCTCTCCTACTATTATTATAAAATGGGGATATAGTGTGACCACCACTGAAGCAGTAATGCAAGAATTCGTTTATAAGAATATGAATCAAAACATTATTCAAGTACCTTGGGTTTATCGCTTTATCTAGGATGAATTAGGAAGAGGTTTTCTATTTATAGACTATATTTCTGGCCAGAAACTATTAGATTTAGACCTTATAGTTTACATAGATATTATACCCCGCATCACCAATATTATTGCTTACCTTAAACAAATAAAATATGGACAAAGGCTAGGTCTAATCGGCAAAAAAGGTCCGCAGGGGTATCTCTAGGGTGATGATGGTATGGATAAGCCTTTTGTGTCTATCACCTATTTGAATTATTATCTCAACAAGCGTCTGTCATTGAGAAATAACTCTATTAATCTAAGTCTATATCCGCTCGTCCTCTATTATATAGACCTAGTTTGTCGTAATATGATACTTAGAGAAGATAAAAAATCTATTTATCTTCTTGATTAGGCCCACGCTGGGTTTTTTCCATGGTTCTATAAACTTGCGGCGCTTCCGTGCATGAGTCCTTATAATAAGTCCTACGAGAAGCAACTTATAGCAGCTGTAGAATCAACGATGTAGTTGACAGATGATGAAAAATATAATATAAAATTAGTCTATTATGCCTAGGCAGCAACTTTGAGATAGCAATTGTAGGCGAAGCCTTTCTTCCCCCTATTACTTATCTTTCAATCGAAGCTAATACTGTGCGGATATAGTCCTAAAGAGCCTAAGGACATATAACATGTTCACCTGCCCAAGTAGCGGTAAAGCCATTAGGATGTGAAATCATTCCCCTATTATATGTGGATTATAGTGTATAGCTAGCTTGTTCATACAATCTAGCTATTAGTAACAGAAGACATCAAACACTTCGATTAATAACCTGCCTATATTCAAGAGGAGTTTTATTTTTAGGATAATTTTAAATCTTGTACCTTAATGCCTAAGAGTATCTCATTCCCCAATGCAGCTTCCCTAAAAATTATAAAGTCCCTTCAAGATCACAGTTTAGACTTCATGCGTGATAGCTCCTATTAAAAGGAGTTGGAGCGTTTATTTGGACTTTTATCCTAGACGCTGGTTATCTATTTCTGTTTTTAGTTAGCAGTAATAGTTCCTAATAGTATTCGCTTTTGATATCAGGCGCGCTTGAAGTTAATAAATATGACCTATTAGTCCTTCTTATCCTATATTATGTTCCCTAGGATTGGATTGCTGTAGAGAATACTAAGATTGTGAATAGTACATAAAGAGGTTTTAGCCTCTTCAATGAGCTTTGCCTTATTAATTTTGTGTTATCTAGCTAGGTTTCTGCCTGTATAGCTTATTAGAGTTAAATAAACTATTATAGCGATCCCATTGTATAAGAATGATCAATAGAGATTAAGACCACTAAGGATAACTAGAATAAACTATCCTTGAATAGCATAGAGATAGAAGTATATTATCTCCTTATACTTAGCACACTTGATGAAGTCAATTAGAACATCTTTTCTAATAAAGGTATACCTATGCAACCAGAGAGTGATCTTGAAAAGAGCTCCGTGCGTGCTATATATATAAAATGATTCATATCTAAGCTCTTTATTAGGGTCTAGGGCTATAGAGAGCTATTAATCTAATAATTTAAGAAGCATCGCAGTATTAAGTTGATATTGATTGGTTCTATGCTTACTCATGTTAGGACATTTCTAATTTAGTGGTCCCTTGCTATATAAGCTAAGAAGGCATTACTAAATATAGTACTCTTAAGACTTATCTTTCAAAGTTAATTATTATAATCTGGTCGATATTCAGGTTATGATAGCTGTGGCTTAATATTAAGAAAACTAAGGGTTATATAGTACTTAACTAGGAGTAGATAGATCTAAGCTATTATCAGCATCATCTTTATAATCTGATAACCATAATTCTTGATAGCTTATAGGAAATAGCTATTATAGATTTTAATCTAGTTTTTACTAGGGACTGACGGCAATAATTTATTTAGCTAAGCAGTGGTTTATACTTAGAAGTGGGAATGTTCTTCTCCTTAATTTCGTCCAGTAGATCATTATATACTATTTCCTATATTTATAATTAGCTTCTGGCCTAGTTCTTCTAAATAATATCCCATAGAAAAGTTTACAGAGCTTATAGGGTAAAAGCTAATAGCTGGCCAACTATAGTTAGATGTAGCTGATTGTCACCTCTAGGCCAACTAGTAGTATTGCTAACATCTTCTTTTGGTACTAATAGATAGTAAAGGACAGTTAAAGGAGTATTATAAGGAATGTGAAGGAATATGAATGCTTCACCTATGGTCATGCAGCTATACTTGATTCTGCTTGCATATATGTAGTCTAAGAGCTATGTAATCACTATGGTAATAGTGTAGTGATAAATGTCCTCCGGCAATTCCCTTTCTTGGTATTGTATGATGTGGTCAAGTTCTATGTCCTGTAGTCTGGCTTTGATGTGGGCAAGAGACAGCTTATGTAGGGCTTTGTATTTGATAAGAAAGGATAGAATGTTCTTATCCAGACCCCGGTTATAAACGCAAAACTGGTCTGCTCAAGGACAAGGTCGCCATAGCTGTGTAGCTATTTATCTTCTTACTTGTGATATTGACCTAGAGGTATCCTGAGATTATTCTACAAGGCACTTGAAGCGACAAGGTCCTTCCTATTCTAAATAGAGATAGCTTATGTTAGTGATGATTCTAGATTTATTAGTTAGTGTGTTAGTATGGTTTTTGAAAGTCATATTTCTATAAAGATTGAATTTTCATCGCAGTTGGTGGCTGGCATAGAGCTCTTCAATTATAGATGTAATATGTGACTCTACTGTCTTGTGTTGAAAATATCCAATGTTGAGTTCAGAGCTATGTATTTATTTTATGATCTCCCTTCTAGATTCTTTCAGCACTAATAATAGTATAAAGCAACATTCAGTCATAAAATCCACATCCATAAGGTCCGCCCATATCGCCATCTACTCGTCCGGAAAGTCTGTCCATTCCTAGATTCTGCTCGGTCACAACTTGCGGTCCACATTAGCAGGGTCACCCCTTTATTAATGATTTTTTGTCTTTCTGAATCGTCAGACCAAGGAAGAGATATTTGTAGCACGCGTCGAGAAATTCAGGGAGTGTGGTATTCCGCGTTTGTAGTCTCTCAAGGTTCAAGTCCCGTTCCGCTTCCTCTCGTCGCCATTGTTCTTCTTCTCGTCGCTGTTGTTCTTCCTCTCGTCGCCGTTGTTCTTCCCTAATCTGATTTTCAGCGTCCCTGAGACGCTGTCGTAAATCGTCTATCTCATTATGTGACATATTGATCAGTTTCCGAGAAGACAAAACATTGTAATTGGTGAGCTATCACGAGCTAAGAAAGTTCGCGATAGTTTGGACTTGCAGACTAAGAATTAAGAACGGACAGTTAACAACACGGTTTCTAGCACGTGACTTCCTTGGCTACGCGGATCGGCCTGAAATCAATCAACCTAGATCAAACTGAGCTTAGAGCGAAAGGGGACGAATTGGGACGATTAGGGATGAATAAGGACAATCCAAATAGAAAGTCATTGTAATATAATTTTTTATATGCTTACTTTATGGGTTTGCTGGACTACAACTAGTTTAACTAGACTGTCTGTAGCTTTATTCCTCTTATCAGATGCTCTTAAGAGATAACATGGATTTCATATCGCTAATGTTTCCTAGATGCCATTGCCCTTTGCATAGAGAAGTTTACAAGACGTAGCCTAAGAGTAATGCAATTCTTTATGTCTCATCTTACATGAGGAATTACCTATACTATAGAAAAGATCATTTAAATATAAGCTATCTTCAAAAACATCTTAAGACTTCTACTTATTGTTCTAGGAATCTCTTGGTTGAAGCTGAACATGCTGGTGTTAAAGTTAGGTTAGTTATGTACTTACTATATAAGTGCTGTATAACACTACACTGATAAAATACTAGGAATCCCTACTAGATAGCTGCTGCACCAGTTTAAAATTTAATATTAAAGGTAGGGAAACGTCTAGAGTTGGATAAGGGTTATAAGATAAGGGCTAATGTACGCAACAAGTCTATGAGCCCAGTGCGATAGGCCCTAGATGAAATTCAAGACTACTTTGGAGCTACATTTAGTAGCCTGGATTGCTATGATCTATATCCTATAGCTAATGTCCCACTAACTATCTGAACCTTGTGGCGTTCCTGCACCATATCCATCCCAATATTGTGTGATTCATCCCTATGCTGGATGGTCTGAATTCCTTTAACTTGTGAATTAGTTATTGACACGCTGGACAGAGCCGACAATCCGCAAAGACAGCCTGATTCAGAAGAAGACTTCCAGATCAATTGCCAGGGCGAGATTAATAGATTGATTGATTATAGAATCGCTGTTGTATAATTAATTAACCTAGACCTAGTTCAACTGGTATTCCTTATAGGTCTATGATTGCCCTCTACTGAAAGTTGTAGCTTTTGTTGTCCATATGATCTGTGTAAGATAGTGGAGCTAGAGGAAGAATGCAATGTCTAGGTTAATATGACCTCTAAGTACTTATTCATTGATCTTCATATTGGTAAGTTCTTGTATTAACTATAAGTAATTCTTAGTTAAATAAGTAGATTATGGAGCAGACGGCTTATCAACTCTGATTAGAGAATATTGAAAGATATAGCTTCTGTACCCTCTATCTAAAGCTAATCTGTGAGCTATGAAGATGGTAGATAATTATTGAGCTAAGCTTTTGTGAATTATGCATCAGCTGGAAGGAGGGATTATAGTTATGATGGATGCATCCTATGGTATCTATATACCCGCAGGCTGCATTCATGCTACATTTACCGTACAAGGAGGTTTTCTTATAGCCAAGGACTTTACCATATCCGAGGCTCTTATAGCCATTGCGTCCTATTTGCGGCATGGATTAGATCGAGCTCTCTCCCCGGTCGCTCGGGAGATCTGTTATGCATGGTTCGAACGCTGCCTTGACGTGTGTTTGGGCAGTGGAAAATTGAATCTGGCGCTCGAAGCATGGGTCTGCTCCCAAGAGGTCCTAGTTATGTGGGCTGCATCGCATCGGCAATGGCGAGTTCATGTCCGCTATCTCTGGGAGCAGCATTTGCATGAGAGCATTGTCCAGAATTGCCCGTGCGGCTGGGAAGACAACAGCATATCATTTTCTGGGCATATATTTGCGGTACACCTTACTTTCTTGTTATCATCTTCACAAATACGTCGATTAAAATAACATTAGGGGAAAGTCTAAACCAGATGGGATAGCGAGTTGGTCAAACGTAAGAGCAATCTATTGTACAACAAGGAATACATCGCAGTCATGGGATTAGACGCTGGAGTGTGCTTCCTGATCGCAAATCTTTTTCATCCATCTGAAGCGTTCAGACGATGTAGTGCTATAAATAAAGCGGTGATTGAGTGATTCGCCCACGTCTTTTGGGGCCCGTGAAATGGCAGTGTCCCAGAGCGTAATAGTACGGTTAGTGCTTAGCATATAATGAAATGTGGCATCTGCTGGCCATCGCTGATCCAGGTTCTTCTGGAGGAGGTCCGGCATGGTGCCGTCGATCTCAAATTCGGCCTGGATTTCTTCACGCGTATATAGCCACGTATAAACGACCACATAGCGCCCATCTTCTAGGTGCCTTATTTCGGATACCTTAGCATATTCTTCCCTGTCTGCCTCTGAGCAGACTTTGACAATATCCTCAATATGTATAGTCTATGTGTCAAGTGGAGCGGAATCTACGCGCCTAAGCTTATTCTAGGGTTTCGCACCTTCTATTGGTATAGGGCGAAGGTTCTGACCGCTATCACTCTTTGTTAGGTATAGAACTTCTGCGGGTGGAGGTATTTAGGATGATGTCAGTGGAGGAGAAGAGTCTAGGGAAGTATTAGTTGTCCTATTACTATTATCTAAGCAGTTGTTACTTTTAATTATCTGGATACTAGATTGCACTAAATAAAGCATTAGCAGGTTATAAAAGAGATAAATTACTTAGTCTCTCTGAAGATAGGAGCCTTCAGAAGGGTATATAAATGCTGTTATCTTTACTATTATATCTATATGTAGAAGAGGTAGAAGTAACCTTGGTGTCACTGTCTAGGTCTATAGAAGTGGACCCCTGAATTATTTAGCTTCTATAACAGAATAGATATTTAATCACCTACCTGGTCACTGCTCTCGCAGTCTTCGAGAAAGGCGCGAGCTATGGAGAGACCGTCCGCTATATCTTAGGACCAACTCGGGTCCCAGGACATGTTGTTCTAATCACAGCAAGAAAGGTTGACGTTCGGTTTTGTTACTATACGACTTCTGCGTCTTGGGGGATTTTTGTATCAGGAGTAAAAGCCTCGCTCTGTGTGTGTGGGCAACAGTGTCTGGTTACTGGATTCCGCCTTGGTATCTATATTGGAACCGAATGGCGCTAGAGCGTATACGGAAAAGGCACTAAGGGTTGAACAAGAAGAAGCTTGGGAATGGGAATACATAGTATATTATACTATATTGTTCGATATATTTGTACACTCTCTCTAATATTATAGGTTGGTTAATCTGGATGTATTTATATATACAAATTTCATAGAAATAATATCATAAAGGAATAACAGATGATGTAGATTGAATATTCTTGATTTGTGTAATTAATAGTTGATTTATAATAATTAATTAGATATTAACTTCTGTAGAAAATTCTTGATATTTATTATATAAAGCTATTACTTCTTAATATAAACTAATCTATATCTAGAGATGCTAAGAATTAGATCTAATATACTCTCTTAGGAATAGAAGCTATGAGATTTCTATTCCTATAATAAATAAGTGATATTAACTAATCCTTAGTGTTAATACTAATCTAGGAATTATTAACTATAGAAGATCTTGGTAAGGCTATTAGCAATTATTCTCTTAGTATTAATCTATTCTATATAGAGCTATTAAGCTTGAATCTTCTATTAAAGCTAGTGATGATATATATTAATATGCTTAAGATTAGTATAGAACTAAAGCTTCTAGCTAGTTAATAGTGAAATAGTTTGCTTATTATTATATAGAATAGAGAACTTATAATTAGGCTTGAATTAAATTAATTTAAATATATACTTCTATATATGAAGCCTTTTTATAATCTTTATTATAGTATATAGCTCTATCTTAGTTATTAATATTATAATAAATTATTATTTATTGGCCTTCTAGTTTATTAGTTCTCTATATAATTATACTAAATATCCCTTGGAGCTAGTGTAGTTATTATTATTACTAAATAAAGTATTTAAGGTATATATAAAAGAGTCTATCTCTAAATTTATTGGTAGTAAGTATTTAATTATAAGAAATTAAATTGAATAAAGATATTAGATTATATACCTAATTTATTAAAAATAAACTTTTAAAGAATTCTTATAGTGCTTAGCTAATTTATTAACTGCTTTAGCTATATTAAGCTTTATTATAATAGTAGTATATAATATAGATCTAATAAGCTTTTAGAAGGTATAGATCTTAGTATTTATAGCTTTGCTAGTTAAGGCTTTAATATTAGTAGATATAGGTGTTTATATAGAATTTGTGGTATTAAGTCTAAAATATTTTATAATCTTAGTAATATAGGTATTTTAATAGAGCTAAATCTTCTACTAGACTTAGTTATGCACTACCTTAATATTTAAAAACTATTTAAATTTCTCTATTTTTTAAAGTTTATATTTAGCTATAAGCTTTCTTTTAATTTCTTTAAAAAGTTGCTGGTTCTTGTCCTTATTATAAAATATAAGAATGTTATTAATAAAGAATAGTAGAATAATACTATTTTATATAAATAAACATTCTTTATTAGGGACTTAATTAAAATTTAAATTAAGTAGTGTTCTTATCAATTTTTATTACTATAATTAAGGACTTTATTGTAATTTATACAAAGTATACTTTAGCTTTAAAACTTTATCTTTCTTCTTAAAGCTATCTAGAAAATAGGTATAGACTTTTTTATTAAATAGATTATTGATAAAAGTATTTATAGTATTATATTATATAATTTCAAGATTAAATATAGTAGTGAGGGTAATAATAGTGTAAAAAATTTGTGCTACTAATATTATAGTATATATAGGAAGATTATTTAGTTCTTATAAGTTACCTTATATATAGATTTATACTTTAAACTTAGTAAGCTTGCTAAATTTATTAAATTTATATTTAAAAACCTAAGTTAGTAGTAAAATCTATATTCTATGTTTTCTAGGAATAACTTTAAATATGTCTTTCCTTTTTAATATATTAAATTTAAGCTTTATAGCCTTAATAAATTCTTTATAAAAATAGTATTATAGAATATTAGTCTAGTTCCTAGGCTTAGGAGGTAAAAATTAAGCTATTAGTGAGCTTTTAATCTTTTTAGTAATAGCTAAAAATATCTTTTTAAGTGTAGAAAGATTCTATAATTTTTTTTTTACAAAGGATGTATGTTCTTATTTTTTATATTTTTTTATTAATAAAGGTGGTGCTTCTAGGCTAAGAGCGCATTTTGAAGCTTTCTAAATGTGTGGTCTAGTTAAAATATTAGCTTCTGTAAGGTTTATATTAATAGTATTAAGATATTAGTATAGATTATTATACTTAATTCTTATTGATTTGCTTAGCTGCTTACTTAATAGTAGAGTTATTATATTATTATTAATATTTTTACTGCTATTTAAAGTTTCTTGCTATATTAGTCTATTTATTAGTAAGATAATATTATATTTATTATTGCTGTCTAGAGTTTTTTGCTTAATTAGGTTATTTATTAGTAGGGTAAGGTTATCTAACTAATAAGTTATTTATATTAGAGGATTCTAATTAATAGAATCTTATTCCTTAGGTATAGGAATTAAAAATTAGCTAGACTGATTTTCTGGAATATTGGTTAATCTATTATTAAGTAATTAATTTTTCTCTATTTTCTTATTTGCCAATGCTTTCTCTATACTTTCTATTCTTTCTATCTCTATCCCTCTAGTTGAGTTAATTTTTGAGCTTTCTACTATGGCTTTATCATGATTTTAGTGTATAACTATATTTTTTGCTTTATTTATTCTATTTTTGTTGATTTCTATGTATTTTAATAGATTTGTAGTAATAAGTTGTATATTTCTAGGTATTAATATTAAATTTTATAATATTATAGTGTTTTTAAATAGTATAATAATTTTCTGCTTATCTACTAGTATTCTTTTACTAACTATCTTTTCTTAAAGTCTTATCTTGCTATTAATTAAGTTAAAGATCTTATTATTACTTACTTAGTCAATATTTAGTATGTAAATATTGTCTATTATTTATAAAATACCTTCTCTAACTATTTCTTTAATAAATAGATGCTTAGGATTATATTTCTTTATCTTATTAAAAACTATATCTCTAGTATATATAACCTTTAAACTGTTAGGTCTAGTTACTTAGATATATTAAATATTATAAGCCTTATATCCTATAAGAAATCTAATTTATGCTTATAGAGTTATTTTCTTATTTTTCTTAGTATTAATATATATATATGCCTTTACTCTAAATAGAAATAAGTTACTAATATATAGCTTCTTTCTATACACTATTTTATATAGTGTTTTCTAACCTAAGAATTTGATTGGTATTTGATTTATTATTTATACTGCTGCTTTTATAGCTTCTAGCTATAATCCTATATATAAGTTAGCTTCTATTATTATGCTCTAAGCTTACTTACTAATAATATAATTAGCTTTCTTTATAGGTTTATTCTACTCTAGGGTGTCTAGAATTATTATTATTAATTACTTATTTCTATCCCTATAGTATTTGCTAAATATTATACTACTAATTAAAGATTCTCTATCTATATAAATTTCTTCTATATTGATCTTAAAGGTATATTTAATATATTTAATTAGTATTTCTAAATTATAGTTTACTGATTTTGTTCTTATGGTTATTATAGTATAGAACTTGGTGTAAGGGTCTATTGTATATAATATATATAAATCTCTATTTATTACTAAATTTATAATAATAATATTAATAAATAAGACTTAGAATAGTTAGGTTAGAGTTATTATTTTTACTCTACTTATCTATCTATAGATATCTATAAGTTTATAGATCTTATATTTTCTTAAAAATCCATCCTTATTTCTTTTTAGAATCTTTTTTATAGTGATAATTACCCTCTCTATAGCTTGCTCAAGCTTTTTAATAGCTTTTAAGGATATATACCTATACCATTTATACTAGGTAAGTATAGGGTCTTTAAGCATTTATTTATTAAATAAACTTATTACTAATTTATTTAGTAGATAGTTCTTAGGCTTTGAATTTAGTTGCTATTTAATATAAAATAGCTAACTGTTTATTTTAATACTATATAAGTATTATTTTATTTGCTTACTATATAATTAATTTAATATATTATTATATATAATTCTATACTCCTTGAGTTATTTTACTAATATAATATTAGTATATATACCTTTAACTAACTAAATCTCTAATAGCCTAATTCCTTTTATTCTTATAGTATGGTTAATAGGGTTAGTTAAAAATAAGGTTGCTTTACTAGGTCTAATTACTTTTACTATTATATTACCTACTAGAATCTATTTCTCTTTGGATTCTAGATTTCTAATCCTAGCTTAGCTATTAGTTATATAGATAGTTAATCTAGTATTAAGAATCTAATTATTCTTTATAGAATTATCCCTAATTGATGATATGCTTACTAATATAACTATTCTATAATATTTATATCCTCTTATAAAATTTGCATATTCTAATTAGTCACTATTTATACTAATATCTATCAAAGTATTCTATTTTAATTAATTATTACTAATTAATCTAAGCCTTTTCTTTATATTATAGAGCTTTTATTCTTTTAAATTTGTTCTATTTCTAGCAAGTTAATTAAATTTAGCTTAGATCTTAGGGTCTAGTTTCTAGCTAGGAGTTTATTTTTCTAGATTAATATATAGATATTCTTTAAAAGTATATTACTCTCTATTAATATAAATTATCTTCTTAGGTGTTGCTGACTATTAATAATTATTAGATTTTAGTTACTAATCTTATTTTCTATCTAATATTACTATAATAATATTATTCTCTAAAGGTGCCTTATCCTTTTCAAATTACTAAGCCTATAAATTGAATTTATTTAGTAAATCCTTTATATTGGGCACCTTTTTGATTATATATAAACTTAATTTTATATTAAATTAGAGCAAATTAGTTAACTATAAGTTATAAAATATAGGTAAAATTATTCTTATTAACTATATAAATTCTCTTATTATAAGTTCTAATATAATATTACTATATTTAGTAAATTTTATATCTATAATAAGGCCTTACTATTTTTTTAAGAAGTCCTTTGGCTTTATGCTTTATTCTAAATTAGTAAGCTCGCAATATTAGGTATAGAGCACTAATTTTTCTAAATTTAGCTTTAATAATAACTTTTCTTTAAGCTTTTTTAATATATAAGAAATATTAAATATTTCTTAGATTATAGGTATATGTTCTATATTTACTATTTTAAGAATATAGCTTTATATCTACTTTATATATTTCTAGTGCTTTAGATACTAATAAAGCTTTTTCTTATATATAGCTTCTTTAACTCTATATTTAGTCTATAAATCTTGCGCTTAGTATTAATTTTTATTAGTTATAATAGGTTTAATTAGTTTAATAGGCTTGATTAGTATAGGATCAAGGACTATATAATTTTTGTTAGGATTAATATATTCTTATATATTTTCTAATATAGCTTTGGTATATAACTATTTAAACTACTTTCTTTAATTGTCTGTTGTTTTTAATATTATTATACTTATTTTAGTATCTATAGCTAATAAATTAATATTTCTTTTAGGACTGACTGATAAATACTTACTAATATAAAGATATAGCTATAATTAATCTTAATATAACTCTTTAATACTTTAATATTAGTATCTAATGCAGGAATAAGACTATAAATAACTTTAAATTCATTTATAGTAACCCTAGGCTTATAACTATTAGAACTAAATAATGCTAGAGTATATACAGAAAAGGCACTAAGGGTTAAATAAAAAGAAGCTTAGAAATAGGAATATATAGTATATTATACTATATTATTTAATATATTTATATACTCTCTTTAATATTATAAGTTAGTTAATCTAGATGTATTTATATATACAAATTTTATAGAAATAATATTATAAAGAAACGACAGATGATGTAGATTGAATATTCTCAATTTATATGATCAATAGTTGATTCATAATGATCAACTAGGTATCAACTTCTGTAGAAAATTCTCAATATTTGTTGTATGAAGCTATTGCTTCTCAATGTGAACTAATCCGTATCTGGAGATGCCAAGAATTAGATCCAACAATCTATTCACGACACGTGACTAAAGCCTAGCTCCGAAGCTAGTCTTGGCAGCCGATGGCCTATTTTTATTGGAATATTGGAAATATGTTAGATTTCACATTGCTCAAAGAAGATGATGCTCTAAACCATTGATTGGCTCTGTTTTTCTCTATCCCAAACACATCGAAATCTCGTCGCTGGTTTGATTCGCATCCATTCGTCGAGTGTTTCTCCACTTTCATGGTGTGCATAAGAAAACCGTATTTTTAGGTCGAAACTGATCAAGACAATTGCTTTTTTTTCTCCATTGCTCAAGGAGTAGATCATACTTCTCTCGTCGGCTTTGGCATATATCACCTGATTTTCAAAGGAAGTACCAAATAGATTCAATAATCCCACATTGTTGTCTGATGGCCAGAGTTGAGTCAAGATATGTTTCTTGTCACCCTCTGTACATTTATGGGAGTTAAATCGTAGACAGAATCTCTTGTCAGGTATAGCAGCTCGATTATTTGACATAGGATCGTTGATGAGATCCATGAACGTTCAGGCGGATAGATTGTAAAAGCTGAAAGGAGTGTTTGTACAAGAGAAACTAGGCCCTTCACAAGATCGACTTGAATACTCTGGATGCACAAGCTTATCACTGCGATATGCCCTTAACTCATCCCTCATTAGACCAAGTAAAGGCAAATCAAGTGGTTGTTCATCATCATCAAATTCCTCAGGATACAGTAGATATTCACCATAATACATTCAACAGGATATTTCTTCCCAATTTCATCTCTCATCACAACATTCAAGAATCATAGGTCTTCCAGTACTTTCATCCACCTATAAAGACAGTTCAGCATACTTTAACACCCCCTCATGTAGGTCATAATATCATCTAAATATTCTTTTCGCTGTTAATCTGCGGAACTTCGAATCAGGTGCGATACATATCCATTTGTAAAAAGAGCGATCACTTCTTAGCTCCGTCATGGTCACATGGTTAGAGACTCCATACAATTTGTCACTGAAGATCTCAAAGCAAACGCCTTGGCTGGTGTCTCCAAAGTCTCCAAAGTCTTCCAAGATGGTCAGTTCCCCTATCTCGATTGCTTGAAGAAGGTCGAATTTTCGAATAGCCCAATGCTAATCATACTGCTCAGAAAAAAACACAACAAAAAGATAAAGTCTATTATGCCAGACAACCAACCTTCTGACCTCTGGTAGATCAGTCTTCAATTTGACGCACTTTCAATATAGATCAAGAACAATAAGCCGCCAACCTCCGCCGATCTTCACCCGAAAGGCTAGTATATCTGAATGATAGTACAGAAGAATCAAGCCACCACTGTTCCATTCAACAGACGGCATGATCTCTTTCTGTAGACCATTTATATCGATAACCTTTTCGCTACTAACATCTCGATGAATATCTCGAATACGGATTTCATAATTCAGGCCGTATAGTAGGATTCCGTTCTCGTAAATGAATTTTGATGTGCCTGGTAACACAGCCACT